>OZ017775.1:25630436-26230436 GCA_963969385.1 Philonicus albiceps
AAAGGCGAACGTGAACTGATGCCAGCGGCTTATGCTGCTTGCTTCGGACGTTTCGTTCGCGCCCCCCAACATAAACAGAAAACAGAACGGCCGCACGGAGCATAAGAACTCCTTCCTTCTGGTGCCGGAGCGACCACGGGTCCATAGCCTTTGTGAAATGCACCCGGCGCTCATCATCTCGCGCTCATGCTCACACGTTACAGGCGACGGGCAGAGGTGGCAGCAGGGCGGTCCACAGAGATCTCGCCTGGGATGCTGAATGTTGAGATGAGAAAGTGCCGGCCAGCTGATAACTCATATCAAGACGAAATGAACTCAAAATGAATTTAGGGGAAATGATGAAGTCATATGAGTCGTCTATTGGAGACATGTTGCAATGAATGAAGGTGACGAATTATGCTTTAGGTACATGAGGGGTATAGAACCAAAGGTTGCAATATTCACCTTTTTCAGGATTTAAAATTATAATACTATTTATTTGTTATTATCCAAAGCTTAAATTTTTTAAAGAAACACCGTTCGGGGAGTGACTGCTGAAAAAATATAATAAAATAAATTTGGTATATTATATGTAGTAAAAAATTCTAACAAGTATTAAAATTCTATTTGAGTTTCGTCAATGGCCATGAACATAAAAAAGTAACTCGTTGAGTACAGGTGTTCAAAAACAAAATCTTTTTCTCATTCCGACCTTTTGCTTTCGAACAATACGAAGATTTTATAGAAAATACAATTTACCAATTTTGTTTTACATTTAGTACCTTGTTTTGAACCTTGTATAATTTGTTCATAGGCTAATAGGCTACTAATAGTACGGTTGGAATACAAGCAATAATATTATAAAGGTTCAGGTTTCTGTACGTGTGTATGTTACTGCACTGCTCCTAAACGGCTAGACTGATTTTGATGAAATTTTTTGTGTGTCTTTGCGGTGATCCCTGAATGGTTTAGATTTACAATTGGACCTGGTAGGAGTCAATTTCGATATTCCATGTATCACAATTCTCTATGTACATACATATATAAAAATTCAGCCTGAATATGTTTGAGCTCGCAAAACTCGAAAAGTAGTCAGTTGATAAAACAAATTCCCTTGCTGCGCCTATGTCTGTCTATTCACGATTTTCTCCGTCACTCCTGGTAGGATTTTGCTCCTGTTTTGACGATTAAATAGATTCATTCACGAGGGATCTTTAAAAGTATAGTTGAAGACTTCTTTTTCTAAATTAATATGATGAATATGAGTAAAAAAAACTATATTCGATAAAGTAATTTTCGCGTTTGATGCGTAAACTAAATAATTGGAGTCCCAAGTTAAATATAAACAAATTTTAAATTACAATGGCAGATTAATAAAAGATGTTTGACTGCATTTTGAAACAGTGCACAATACACGCAATAAACAATTTGAAATGCTTATTTACACAGGTTTAATCTTCTTACTGCGAACAGAAAAGAACAATAAACGTGCTTGATTAAGAAATGTTACAGTTAAGAAATCGATAGTATGATCGTTATGCAGTAATGTTGACCTTTTTTCGATTTTCATAAATTTTAATAAATTGACAGTAAAACGTATTAGTTCAAATAGCCAACTCTGAAATTGCTATAATTTTTGGCATTTCATTTTTAATATGTCGAATAATACGAGTGTTGCGTTGGACGTTTGTAAGACTTTAATTGGCTGTTCGTTTCGAGGACTAGGAGTCGATTGACTCGTACAGTACTGCATAGGAGAGACACATATTTAGAATTCACGTAACAGTAACTAGTAAATATATATAGCAATTCAATATACATAGGAATTTAATATAGAACAATAATAACTACAATTTTTCAGTCTACTGAAATAAGTATCGATAAATTGTCTTGAAAAAATCAGACTTTAGTTTGAATTCCACTCAACTGAATTTTAGTAAATTTCTTTTAATTATATTAACAATTAACCTTAAGATAAGAAATAAACAACAAGTAAACGAAATAATTAATGAAAATAAAACTTATTTGAACCTCTAGAAACGAAATAAAAACTCTTAAGGTTAAAGTACCCCAGATTCAAATTCTCAAGTGTCTGTAGAATCTCGACATTCACGTAGGTACCTCTTTGGCAAGTAAAAATAAAGGGTCAGGAAATTTGTTCGTTAACAATTTACCTGAGATACTGGCGGAAAGATTCCCCAAAGAGATAGTAATCAGCTCGAATTTATGTTCGCGCATAGCAACGGTTGTGATGCTGCATCCCAGCATCATCAGACATGTTCGACAAGGAGGAGAATCGGGCCACAAGCCCGGAGCTATGCTCCCGGAGTCTGTTGACATCGTACACGTGGCCTCATCCATGGACCATGCCACGCTGCGAGTGGGCATCTTGTCGGGCTCTTTATCTCTCCAGACACTTTTATCTTGTCATATAGGTCGTGCTGCCGGAGATCTCAGATAGTTTGCGTCTTTCGAATGTTAATGCTGTGACACCTCTCGAGCGAGTAGCTCACCTTTTTCTATTGATCATTAACAAGCTCAACACTTGAGGTAATCGGTGACAAGTTTTTACGACTGTTCTGCTCACCGCATTACACCGCTCCAAGACCAAGTCTTTTTTTCTTGGGGGCGCACTGAATCTCTCCTTTCCCTTTAACGAGCCCAACCGTTGGATCACTTTTCTTTTTCCGTCTGCAATCTTCGACACCGAGGACGTTTTGTAAATTGAAACCTCCAATTGCAACCGAGCTGTTCACTCAATGCGCTTGGATAATGGAAAACAGATTTTCAGAAAAGGTTTTTTACCTCATTTTTTGGAGGGCTGTTTTTATCACAGCTTATTTTAGATACGTGACGCACTCCTCTTCGTATGCTCCTAGTGAGAATTTTTGTTAGTTAAGATGTTTTTGCCGATGATGCATTTCGGGGGCACTACCAAAAAGAATCGTCTTACAAAATCCTTGTTGCAGTGCACCTGGATGAAAATTCCAACAGATGTTGCGATGTCATCGCTTTTAAGTGCATTCATGTACAGCAGGACGGAAGGGTGAATAGGTAGGTGCATGGTGATTAAAACGGGAAGTTATATTTTTCTGGGGAAAGGCAAGGTAACAAAAATGGGTTGCAGGTTTTTTTTTTAAATATAATTGAGAAATGTAATAAATTCGCACAACAAAGAAACTACCTCATTAAATATTATTATTATTAATTAGTTCCATTAAAAAGTTGTTTAATAGCGACATTTTGTAGATGCACTTTCTAAAAACTGCAAATTTATGAAACTCTGACTTAATTGCACAATGACCAACTAGTTTTTAGAAAATTTTCTATGCATATGCAACTCTATAGTTTACAAACAAAAATTAAAAAACACACCAACCCTGATAGACTCTTGTCAGGAGTTTTTAGGAATATACACAAAAAACAATTTACAAGTATCGTTTTAAAATTGTTTCCATGTTTTGCGAGATCCCAAAAATTCAAAATGATTTAAAATGGGAATTTGAATTTGAAGAAATCTTACAGCTCGCTAACCCACATACATATATTCAAATATTAAAACTAATAAATTCTATTAAAAGTTCGGTATTTTACGAAATAAATTTCTAGACCATCAGCATCACATCATCGTCATCATTTTTGGGGTGTATAAGGGGTTAATTTTAATTTTTTGAATAGATTTATTATGAAAAAGTGAAAATTATGATTCTGGGGGTTTTAGAATTAAACTTTCTGCAAAGATTGCATAACAGAATCCCATTTGGTCGATTTATTGTTTTTAGAAGGATTCAATGCCATTTTTATGACCTAAGGAATAGTATGTTACCCAGAAATAGACATACCACCGTAACCAGATTACCATCGTAACAATGAGACTGATTTTGCATAACTTAACTTTAAATATAACAAGGATTATGTAATTTTGTCTCCTCGAAGAGGCAGATCGTGACCTAGCACTTGTACGACAAGCCTCTAATGGGTCTATTTCACCTGGAATCGACCAATCAAGCAATAGTCGCAAAGTGTGTCCTCCTCGTTCCCATAATGCAGCGGTAATGTCGCAATACAAAATGAACCTCGTTAGAATGATAAATGCAATCAATTTGGTTTGCTTAAATAAATTTTTTTAGTTGTCATTTAAGCCACAACAAATCTGTGGAGCGACAATATCCAATCTGGCGGCCGACTGGACGGGGTTGTGGGGCCCCAAAGACCCAGCGAACGGAGGCAGACCGGAGGCGCGCAAGTCCTCCTCTAACTAGGGCCCTGTGTTCGCAACGAGAGCGCTCTTCCGTCCTCGCGACTTGCTCGCGGGCCTCGTACTTAGTATTGGCCAATACCACATTTCATACTGTCAGTCCGGATTGAAATAAATTGCCATTACAACTTGTTAATAGTTGCGTATCGATATTTCGAGTGGCTGCAGTGGGTCGTGGCCCCGCCAGTCTGGAGCGCGGATAGCGGATAGGACCCGATTAAATCGCAACACGGCGGACTTTAATCAGCGAAAAAGCAACCCCAAGACGATGGCAGTTCTTGAGTTTGGATTGTCGGTACAATGATCACTCCCGAGCACCTTTGATTGAGCCTCAATGCAAATGTTGAGCAGGTGAGTCGTAAGTAACACCAGGTAAAGTGGTTGCCATGAATGTCATCTCTGCAAATGGAAATTTTAATTTATGGTCCACAATTATTACACCACTGGTCGAACCCTGAAACTCTGTGGTACTCCAGCAGTCGCCGACAGTGGTGATGATTGTGTCAAAACACTTTCTAATCCTAGCCAATTCGAACCGAATAAGGAAGTGCTTATAGCGACGATAGCCAAGAAAAGCACTTTTCCTCATGAATGCGCCTCTTGTGACATTGCACATAATTCGCCAGAATGCATTTGCGGGCACCGTTGAAGAGGTCGAGGACACTTCGGGCGGCAGTATCATGAGTAATCATAATTCATCATCAGAACTCGAGAATTATTTGGCGACGTCTGGGTCTGTTGCAGGATGTGCAGAAAACACAAACATACAAGGGGAAGACAATAAAAGCGTTCAGCCCTAAACGACTGGAGATTTGAATTTCTGATCAGATAATTTCTCGAGAAACTTTTGTTCAGGTTTTTGGCAACTTGGAATTTTCGTCGTTCTTCATCCGCAATTTGATGGTGCGGTTAAACTAAAGGCACTTGCATGGATAGTAAGGGTGATTTCCATAGTGATTTACGAAAATCGCTCATGTTTTCAAAACTAACTTTTGAATATTTGATGAATTTTTTAAGACGAGTTCTTTCCGAGCTATGACTCTTCAGCAAATAAAATAAATTGAAAAAATTATTAGTTTCGTTTAAGTACATTTGAATGTATTTAAGTTTGTTAAACTTCATGCAATTCGCTTACTTTCTGCTATTAAATAAATTAAATCTATAAGAGAAAATCTCATATTTTACTATTATAAGAATTTGTTAAATTATTATATATACAGGGTGTTTTTCTAAGATCTGTACAGGGGTATGCCGGATTAACTTTTATTCGGAAATAGGTTTTTCGTGTAGTTGTGAAAAAAACCATAATTTCTAACTTAAAGTAGTTCGAAAAATAAATTCTTTTATTTGTATTAATCACATATACATATTTCTGCTTTTCGTTAAATCTTTGATCTTTCTAACAAACTGCTAAAAATTGTGTTCGAAACTGCATTTGAAAAATTTCTGGTGGCCGCAGCCTTTAAAGTGAAGTTCCCAGAAAAATTGGCTTGAATAAAAATTTTATGGTTTTTATTATTAAGATAAACTGCCATTACTCTAAGATTTCGCAATAAAAAAAATCCCATTAACTTTGCAATTACTAGTTAAACAAAAATTCCCATAAATGTCCCCTTTGTCGCTAAAGAAAATCAATTAGGAGACAAAACATGCACCGTGAATAGGTCAGACCACTTAAATTGTCTCTAACCGATACTATGATTGATTTTCCTTCCGACATACCCTGTTCGACTAATTAGGAAGTTATTTCGAACGCATAGAGTGCTCCCATAGAAAGATTTAATTGTAGGTGTGGACTGTGGACCCAACACTTGACGAACCTCTAATCTCTCTAGTGTCCGTTGAACAGTGACAAAAGCACAAAAAGCCCTAATTAGACAAAGTTCGTTCAAGTTAAGTCCGCAATTACTCAGGCCTAAATGTTGCAGCGGAAATATCATTCAAAGGCGGCCGCGTCACACTCGTCTGTCGGTCTTACGAAAATTTCCATGCATGGCATAAACTGGCCGCGATTGCTTCGACATGACCAACTGCTGCGTAACTAATCTCCCGATAAATTATCGAAGTCTTTTGGTCTAATTCGACTTAGTCGGCTGTTGTGCGACATAGTCGGGGACACGGGTTGATTTGTTCAAGTAGCAATTAACTGGATCCCAATGGGCAAGTCGACCGGATCCCATGTCCATGTTGAAGTGGTTGGTGTTGAATGTTGAAGTCCCGTCGTACGCCCTCGCACTTGATGGGAAAGTGAAGAAATCTACTTAAGCGCAGCGGCAATATGATTTCCATTAATTATCGAGATGCAAAGCGAGAATTAGTGCCTCGTTAGCGGCAGTTATTAATTAAAAAGACCATTGGTTGGTAAGATCTTATAATCGATAGTTATTTTTTTTTCTCTGGCATAATAAGAAGTCAGGGACTTATTAAAGAAAATCCCTCTTGTCGGTTGACTGCCGGATATCTGGGAATTGAAAGACAACTCATTATGTTGTCGTACGGATTTGTAATAAAACCGAGATTGGAGCGACATTGCATACATTGGACGGTATGAGGAAATACGCCAGCGGCAGTCCCGCTCGAATCAAACCCTCAGCGTAAACATCTCGATGTTTTGCTGATGCTAGAACGTCAGGCATCGACTTTGACCTCACGAAGGGTCTTTCCTCGTTTAAAGAAGTAAAAATCTCATCCACTCATCGGGACTACGGGATTATTCCCAATCCGGGCGGGGGTGTTGTGTATCGCCGGCGGTACATCCAGCAGCGAAAGAATCACTTTAAAGCTCAATAGGGTTGGGCGCTGCTCCTGGCTTTATTGAACATTTTTTTTTTCCCCTATTCTTGTCCTGTTGATATTCTCCTCCTTCACGCGGCAGCGAGTCTAATTAGGAAAGTGGGCGGCAAACTAAGATGAAGGGATGGCTTTTGTTATGCTCTCTTTGATACATGACAGTTATAAGCTGCTATTTATTTGCAAATATACCCTTTGTACCGTCCCGACATCGCAGGATAAGTAATGTTAGGAAATGATTACAGAAAAAAAAAAATAAATACAATGAATTTCCCGAAGGAAAAGGGTGCAAAACCTTACGTCAGCAGGATCGATCACTAATTACTTTGTTGCATTGTTCGCATGGAAAAGAGGAGTAAATTTTCCGAGCACCCATCACTGTAGGTTTATTTATTTTTTTTTTTTTACAAAGGTTTATGCAAGGTGCCCATTGAAAGTGGAAGCACATTGCTCCCTTGATGTGCAGACAAATAAATTTTATTTAATCGGAGAAAATGTAGAACTTAAAGGGTTCCTTTAGTCGATAAGTGGGTTTAAGAAAAAATTACTCTTTTAAAAATTCTTAAACTGTTAAAATAAGGTACTTGCCATACATCTAAAAAATTGAAACTTAGGATCTGCTTTATAAATCGGATTGAGTTTCAAGAATTTTGGGAAGTTTCAAGAATTTTTCGAGGGTTACCGAATAATTTTTATTTCAAACTCTGGAGGGTCATTCTTCAGATATTCATTTCAAAGTTGTACATTTTATAAGTAATGATTTGAGATACGTTTTATGTAAACGCTTTTCTTATTGTCTTTGCTGTAAATAGAACTGTTCTAGCCTATAAATCTAAAATATTTCAATTTTATTATTCATAACTAAAAATTAGTGATTTAAACAGATTAGGACTTCAGAGGTGGTATTATTTCATAAGGATTCTCAATTTTTAAGCATTAGAAAATATCCATCGATAACCAACACAATGATTAGGTTTAGGTTTAGGTTGCTGTGGCTGCCTAGAAAGGCACACTTAGGCCACTTTTTGGCCCATTGTGTTACCACATAGCGCAGGAGACCATGGTTATTCGTGCGATTCGAACCCACAGCCTCTGGGATGGTAGGACAGCGCGCTAACAACTAAACTATCAGAGGCCCCTAACAACACAATGATTAACATTTGCGAAATTTACGATGGACAATAAAAGTTAAATTCAAAATTCTAATCTAGTCCAATATGTCGGAGGATATTTAAAATATAATTCATCTCAAGCAAAAATATTTAAGTTCGAAGTTTGCCTAGATATTGTTCAGTTTTTAAACCCGCAACAGGCACGGTTGTCGAACAATCAAACCGGTATTATGCCCGCAGCAGACCCGAATCTCCCTAGAATACAACTGCAACAAGTCCGAATTTTTGTAAAACGCGATTTATGGTATTATTTATTTTTAATTATAATTATTATTTTAATCTAACAGAAAAATATCGAAAAAAAATATATAAAGGCGTCAATATTTTCTGACATCAAAAATTCCATTAATTGTGGTATAAAAGATAGGCAGACCCTACCATACATCTATTGCCTTAAGTGTTGAACAGGCAGGCGGCGCTATGATCCTATTGCTTATACAAATTGCATTGGGTCTGATTCGACTTTATATAAGACGCTTCTTGAATTCTAAACATGCTACGGGCTCCTTGTATTTGATGTCTCTTGCATATGTTGATATAACTTAACCAAGCCAATTTTAATTATAGTTCTAATCAAAAGTACATAGATCTTTTCCAAATTTATCAAAATTCCAATTCAAAAATTAGAGTGCATTAGTTTGACATCAAGATTAATATTTCGGAAAATTTAATTACTTTTTCTTTATCAAAGTATATTAATGTTGGCGCATAAAGCAACATCAAATAAAACATAATCACGTGACCCTCAATTATTCTGCATAATTCGCAGACTGTAGTCTTTTTTAACCTTAATTACTGTCACAAGCGATGCTTATGGGGTCCCCCCTAATTTAATATCACGTACCCAAAACGATTTCAATTTGCCGTGTCATTCAAAAAAAAATATATTTTTATTTAGTATGATGTGGCGTAACTGGCGCCTTTTGGTGTGATCAATTTATCACCACAATTCTTGCAGGGCAATTGTTGGATAAAGCCCCACAAAGTCTTAAAAATCATGTAAACTGTCAATTTGTAGCAATTAACGTTAATTACTGCAAAATACTGAGGGTTAACAGGCGAATGCATGCATCACAGTAAATGTTCACCCACTTGCCTTCACATTTCGCCATGTACCCCACAGTCTCCGTGAATCTTTATCGGAAAGGGGGGAACTCTCCGAGCTAAAGCCCTGCCTCAATGGACCTCATGTAAATGCAAATGCTTCGGGAGCACCAACACATAACACATGTAAAACTCTTTGAATGACTTTATTAAAAAACGCAAAAGCAATTAACGTTGATTGAATTTGAAATTTATGGGAGAGACTCACGGACTAGTGGGGCTCCCCAAGGAGCCAGAGTGCTCCTCGCCAGGCGGGACAGGACCGGTGGCGGCGTAATTTAGTTTTCATTAATTTTTAGCCACACCGGCACATAATAAATCCGGTCACACCAGAAATATCTTCCTTAAAATTTTCAATTCGGTAACTAAGCGAGGGCAATCCCCATCTCCGTGCCAAAAAGACCTTACTTGAGACGATACCTGGCCACTGTCGGTGCGTGCTCAACAAGCGAAGCAAGGCGTTGCATTCGTGTGTCACGGCACAAAAGCACAGCTTAAGAAGCACACAGAAAAACTTCTTACCTCTTTTTTTTTCCTTTTTCATAAGGTGGTTTACTCCTCTGGTGGGTAACTTGGGTATATGTAGTTACGCGACTGAGATTTATTTTTCGCGTTCTGCTGTTCGTACAAGCCCATTGTTTACTGGATTTTCAATGTTCTCTCGAAATGGTCTGAATATTTAACGAACCCGTCCTACATCAGTGGACCAGATCGACTACATGATACACAACATTTTTGCAAAATTCCAACATGCGCCTCTATAGTTGGGTGGAGCTAAGTAAAAGATATATTTTATTTTTATTTTAAATTTAATTCCTAAATTTTATAAACATGTATTTTAGAACTGCATATGCAATGATTCAACTTATTGATCATATAATGCAAAATAATATTTAGCTTTATTTGAATCCTTACTAAGTAATAAAATAGAAGAGGGGGAAGAATGGATAATTACAGAGTTAATTTGTTTAATAATTCTAAATATGACGTCAAGCACATCTTTTCCTTAATGTTGTTATCTGCCGATGAAACCAATTTTGGGGATGCTATCATAGTCAAGAGCAGTCCTTGTCCTGTCTATGATTCATTAGCATCGTCCAATTCTTAAGTTCTTCATTCATTCTTAATCCTGATAATGTCTCCTCCATATCTTACCGCCTGCTTAATGTAACAATCATTGTCCATCTTCAAGGTCCATTTCAGGCCATCAAGGCCAATTCGGTTAATGTTGGTCTCATCGGACCAAATTTCTTTTCCTCAATACTCGATGTTAAATTCTTATAGCGCTTGGTGAAATTTAACCATGCTTAACGTTAACATTTTCTTAAAAGCGGTTTTCTTACCTTTGCTCGATCGTGTAAGTCATGCTTTCGGAAAATTTTTCTCACGGTTTCGGCCGAAATGTTGCAATTTTTTGCAATTTTTGCAGACTTTAGCCACTTTTCCAAGACTAACATTTAATTGGCAGGTTATTTTCCGGTTAATTTATCACTCGTAGAGCAACCGTTTGATGTCTACAACTTTACTACTACCGATAACCTTCATCTAAACAAAATTCAATCTTCATCTAAATAAAATTTGAATACCAGTGCTATCAGAAGACGAGGTATTTTCTCCACGGAATCATATTTGAAACTTGATATTTAAAGAAAGAAAAAATATATCGTGATTTTTTCAAAAATTCTCTTTATTTGATCAATAAGTTGAGTCACTGTAACAAAAACATTAAACAAGTTATTGAAATCGCTAAATATCCATATCTGGAAAAAGCGAAGGTTTAGAAGGTTTGAAACATTTGAAAATAAATGTATTATAAAATTGCAATTCCAAATTCAAATTATAAGAAGTACAAACACTGAGTACAAGAACACCTCTTAAACTTGTCATGCAATTTTCTCAAAATTGTTTTATTAGAATTGGCGTAGACGATAGAAAAAAAAATTATAATACTTTAGGGACGCAATTGCAAACAGTAAGATAAATTCGTTCTTTAAATCCAAAAAGCTGTGATCTCCGGATGTTACTTGCAGTCCCAAAGTTTTGTTCCGTAACTCATCATTAGTTTTCTGCAAACTTTCATCTAATCAATGTCTGAGTCTGAGTCTGACTCGTGAAAAGCTGCTTTCGGCGGACGCCGTACTGATTAAATGTTATATAAAAATCCAAATATCAAAATAAAATGTACTCTTTCCCAGCTTCCGCATCACTGTTCAGTTGAGCGAAATTAAATAGTATTCTTCGGTTGTATCAAGCTCAGTTTTATTTATATGACAATGGGTTAAAATATCACCCACATAGGAAAATGTAGTTTAACTTCTACAACAGATCTATAATTAGCACCAGCGATTACCTCTCGTATTCATCAAAAATTAAATTGCCAACAATTAGACCCGCCAGACCCGGTACAGTTCATATTACAACCAAAAAACACCGAAGTGTGAACGTCGTCGGTGGCGGCGTCTGCACCAAGCCCACATATTGCATTTCTTCACGGATAATGCGCCGAGCAAATTGCTGAGAAACATCCGGCAATTATTTGGGCTCATGTGGCCGCACAACGACTTTTGATGGTCTTCTAGGATTTTTCTTTCAATTCACTCGTAAAAATCTTTAGTTCATCACAATGCAAGAAAGAAGCGGACAGATGCACTACAACCGGATCTGGTTCTGCTCTACCCAACTCTTGGAGGAATGCTCGCTTTTAAAAAGCAATTAAAATGCTCCCACACAACCCCAGGCCCGTCTTCCCGTCGATCGTCGTCACACAGGAAACGTCTTCGGGCGATTCTTCTTTTATGGCCTGATCAACGGTCGTGTGCAAGGATAAGGAGCAATTATAAAGGGAACTCCTCCCTGTGACCATCGGAATAACACAGCCACGTTGGGGTGGCTCTAGCAGATGGCTAAGATGATGACCACAATTTTCCTTTCTCATCTTGTTTTTATATATTTTTCTGACTACTTCGGATGAGGTGGGTACATTTTCCCCTTAACAGTCTTCGTCCAGATGGTCTAGCTGGAGAAAACACCCATAAAAGCAAGAGGTGCTTATCTCAGTGAATTAAAGGAAAAATAAAATAGTGCACTGATAAGGGTGCAATTTGCCGAGGGCTGATGAGGGCTGTTGAATGCGACCTCGGTCATCAATTGAGTAATGAAAGGTTACCGAGTCGCATGCCCTCGTTACATTGCAACGAAGTCGCACCACACCTCGTGGTCGTTGTGGGGCAGAGTCAGAAAGCGTAACACGATAGTTGCTACAATCATCAATTACGCGCCAATGACAGGGTGTTGTCTTTTATAGCTGCCTTCATATGATATAGGGTGCATAGGGTGAGCATCTGCCCTTAATTGACGAAGGTCGAGATAGACCTGATAACCCAGTTGCGATCAATTATGAGGTAGCTGGGGTATCCACGAAATCGGACAATTTGTAAATAGTTTTAAGTCTTTAAGTCGTAGGACATTTGTGAATTTTTCATCAAAAGATCATACATTTTTAGTTTTTATTTATAACATTTACACTTCAGCTATAACCATTTTAATAATATTTAAAACCAAAACAAAGATAGAAGGTCTATATTGTTTTGTGTTACTGCTTTCTTGAAAATTGAAATAAATAAAGAACATGTGCATCTAGTTAGAATCAACTGTATGAAGAACGAAACCTGATTTTTTATTATAAATTATTTTATGGTATGTAGAACACTCATTCGAAAACGTCAGCTCACTTTTAATTTATATTTTATAATTTTACGCTACATGAAACAAATTTGTATGTGCGTCAGAGTAGAATTTTCCATGCTTCGGTTGCATTTCTTTTACATTCTTTCAACAAAAGTTCATCAACCACAGAAATTTGCCTTCCGGGAAACTATTTAAAACTTACGTAGTCAAAGAGGCGTTCTAACTAAAGCGTGGGGTATTATCAAAAACTCACCATGGGGATGTTCAACATCATTAAAATTAATCATCAGCAGAAAGCTCAATTTATTTGATATAATTATGACCATTTTGCAGAGTCATGCAAGCGGTAGAATTTACCTTAGTGCATAGATACTCTTTTCATAGTCATTTCCCTCCCTCCCGCATTCCCAATCCGTTGGCAGAGAAATGACCTGCTGTTTAAAGAAAAGTTCTATAAAATTCTGAAAATAGAGGAAATAGAATTTTCACACGCACCGAACCAAATTCCCACTCAACGCTGCGGACGAGGAATTTTCCTCACTTTACAGGAATTAACATGAAGTGCGCTGAGATGCAAATGAATAACCTGGCTGCAGTGGATGCTAAGTGTGCAGATGTAGACTCTATTCTGAGCGGATCTCGAAGAGGGGAATATATATGAAAAAAAAAAAAATGGGAAAATTACATCAAAAATTACATGTCTCCGGTACTTCTCTGGGCTCCCACCCAGCGGTTGGTAATCCCGAGCACCTTTAATATTCATTCATGCATCCTCCGTGCCTAGATAAACTCCGGTTCCGTGCTCCAAGGCAATGGTATGGCTCCGGGATGGATGCTGCACAGATAGAGGAACATTTTGTGATAGTGCACCAGGTGAATCCAGGGATGCGCCCTGCAACGGGCCCGACGAAAGGGTTAACGTTCAACACATGATGAAGCATTGAAGGGGCCTGTGTTAAAAATAAAATCAGTGCATAAAAGAATCCGACAAGGCTCACGGGCACACATAGCCAGGCCTGCATTTTGGAGTCAACAAGCCATGGCATATGCATTTATCCCTCGACTTGCGCCTTGTTCCCCTTGCTCCAGCCAGAAACAACAGGGACTGTGGTGGCTATAGATGCAACCTTGTGGCACTTTCCCACTTCCCCTGCAAAATTCAGAGATATGTAGACTATTAAAACGACTCTCCTACCAACTAAATTAGAATTATAGGATGAATCGTGGACAAGCAAATAAACTCTGAATGCTCAGAGAAAGTAATAACACCCTAGTTCTATAGATATATAGTCTGCTTGTAGAACTCTCGTCTATTACCAAAAAAATTTTAGAGCTAAAAATCACTGCCATGCAGCTTTGTTTCAAAAATTAAAACCTTTGGCCGGAAAACTGCTGGTGACTGCAAAAATACAAATGGCTAGTGTCACCCTATTGGACTGTTAACAGTTTTATGTACTTCTAAAATGGAGTTTATGAGAGACTGACTATTTTTCTCTGTTTTTCGTCTTTATTTCATTTGGAATTGAGTTTTAGTGCTTTCATCTGAAATCTCTGACCTGGGCAGATTAAGTATTTGGCTTGATGCACTGTACGTTTAGATAAATCGTTTCGTATTTTTTGTTGAAATAAGAAGGTCAGACAAATTTTGAAATTCTGTGAATTCTTGTGGAATATTTGTTCTTATATGCCTGGCAGAATGGGCTCCATCTTTCTAGCTCAGCAATTTATTAAGAAAAAACTTTATATTTTTGATCACTTCCACTCAAATTAATTTTGATTCCAGTAATCGCACAATAAACTTTTTTTTAGATACAGAGTGGTCCAGAAAAGATTTACCGATTTAACTCTTGTTACAATTGCAAAAGTGTAACATTTCAGTTCCGTATTTTGTTGTTAAAACATTTGAATTTTAAGTTTATATGAACAATTCGTGTGTTGTAAGCCAAAAAATTAAAATGACTCGAAGCGAAGAGGAAGTGCGTAAAGTGATTTTGTCCAAATACTTGAAAATTCCAATTCCACTTCGTTTTGTTTTCAGACAAAAGTTACAAGCAAAAATACATAAACTAAAGTAAAAATACATATCTTTTTCTTGAAGGATATTTTTATATTAAAGTATTTTTATTAACACTTTGCAAACGAATATCGCCGCACAAACGACATTTCTATTCACTAGGTCGAATGCAGCCGTTATTAAATAATTTTGTAAACTTCGTATATATTCCAAGAAAATTATACATCAACATGGAAAAAATTAGATACAGTACTGAAAATTGCACTCAGTCTTTAAGATGATTCGGAAGAGAATGCATATAGTGAGTAGCGCCACAATCATAATCCTTGTTATCTTACAAATGGTACCTTAATTGTCGAAAAGTCCACCGTTCTCGAGATATATGCGAAAACCCGTATTTCGCAACCTTTGTCCTAGCGTAATTAATTGTGTAGCTCTAGAATCATCGATTTACATTTATAGCACTAATATCAAGCTGTCTTTCAATTTTGAGCGCTGTATTTCCAATTTTGAGCCCTGCATCCCAATTTAAGAGACATTTATGCCTAATTTTCCTGGAGTACGAGTATGTAATATTTAACGTCTTACTACATGATATCGCATTTTTGAACAAAAGCAAGAAATATGCTTGAAAAAGCGCTCGTCTACAGAGGGTTAATATTGCTAATAGAAAAATATGCTACTTATACTGCCAATATTTTCTAATCCTTAATTTTAATATTTCATCCAAAGTACCTTCTTAAAAAAAACTGAATTAGTTCTAGCTACTCAGTCAATCAATTATTAATACAGTCTAAAGTGAATTCTAACGAGTTCGTGTGCTACTTTTGATAGACAGAGAAAAGAACATTTTTGTTCTTACCAGAAAATCGAATTATTTATTTAGTTAGAAATGTCCAAACAAATCTTCACTCCTATCATAGGATTCATTGACCAATCTTAAGAAATTGTTGGTTTTCCGTCATCGAACTAAAGGATCCAGAAAATTCCTATTCGAACTAGACTAGACGGCAATGCCCATAAGTTCCTAGTGAATTTTCAAACACTTAACTCGTTAAATTCAATTTTCATTCGATTCAGGTGAACGCTACAAGCAACTGCCCTGAGAATGGTTTCGAACAATGGCAGCATTTTATGTCTTGCGCGTGTTTGGTGAGGAGCCCACGTGCACTCGGGGAAAACTAAACCTATAAAAGATCCCCCTGAAGCCGCCAAAGAGCAAGAATGCATAGGAAGTGGGAAAAATCGCGACAAACGCCGGCTTTAGCTGCACTATCATACCACCCCCACAATCTGCCGGAGAGATCGGAGTTCTAGTCGCCGGGGCACGAGGAAGGTGTTCCGACTGCTGGAAGCAAATCCTCCAGATTCCAGCCACTGGTTCACGGTGATTTAGCTTCTACCGGGCGGTAGCTGGAGTCCGGGATATGGTGCAATTTGTTCGGAGTCCCATGAATTATATTTGTGTGGCGACTAAGGAACTAGCCACTGGCCCTGGACCTAGAGAGACCTAGGCCACTGGTCGGAAGCGGGAGGTGGCCAAGAGTTCTGTTTTTTCCTGGGTGCCTACAATTTGTGCGCAAATAGCAGCCAGGCAATGGTAGGGGTAGGAAAGGCGCTCCAACAGCCTGGGCATATTTGCACGTGAAGTACCGGATGGCCCGGTGAGGAGTCTCAAATCTTGTTCTTTATTGGCGCCAACGAGCAGAGGTTAGTTTGGGCTTTTCTTAAAGGATCCGTCGTCGTTTCGTTCTTGCTTGCTCCCAGATCTCGACGACAGCGGAGCGCCGCCGAAAGGCCGCACAGAAGTCTCCCTGGCAGAAATCCAAATTGATGTTTATTTTGGTTAGCGGAATAAATTGCGAGCAGAAAGATAGGTTCTACCGCGTTATCGGTGTGTCCCTTTTTGCGGAAAGTTATTACCTCAAAGCTGGTTTTATATTGAGTGGCGTCAGGATAAAACTGAATTAAGTAGCACCAATCCGATCTAATGATAAGCGACGATATATTGAGCCAAAACCCGGATCACAATAAGTTTCGCGGACAATGCAGAAGCTGTTGGCGTAGGCTGCTGGAAATGGATTGCTTAGTTGGGATTTTCATTGCAAGACAATGCAAATATCTATGATTATATAATATAAAATGCTAAATGCGAAACGATTTCAATGATTGATGATTCATAGCGAATTTAGAGAAATCGGTGATCTTACTGAACTTGATTTGAGACCGTAAACAAGATTAATTTAAATAGATCTGCTTATACTTTCTGATAAAAGAAAAATATTTATAATTACAGATAAACTATGTATTATAATGCATGCAATTATTAAAATTTAATATTTTATATAACTAAAAAAATTACAAGTCTGTAAAACTCCATACAATTGAAGTGTTGAAAAATTCTTTTAGTTTTAATAACTGGGTGTAAGGTTTATAAGAAACTAAATGCGAATTTGAAAACTAGAATTTTTCCTCACGTATTTCGTAGAAAGTCAAAATGTTACTTAACAATTTCACTGTCCAATGAGTCATATATGACTCATATAAGTCTTCTGGGATACACTCATGGTTCTTGTGGCACGGTCATGTAACAAAAATCCTTGCTTAGCGTAGAAAAACAAAACATATCGTGATATATCTTTCATATAAATGTTCCAGTCTTCTATTGTAATCCAAACTAACACATGTAATAAATACGAAAGTCTGTCTTGTAGGATTTTACGCCTAAACTACTGAACCTATTTTGACGAAATTTGGTATGGAAATAGTTTGACCCCCGGGGACGAACATGGGCTACTTTTTTCAAAAATATATACTTAAGGAGTAAAATTTCTAATGGCGGATTATCAAGTTTTAAAGTTTATGTGATTTGCACTAAACTTGGTTAGATGGTGGGATGCAGACACGAACCCAAGATGGTAGAAAAACATGTTAATTACTACAATATTCGATGTTTTTCGCATAACTTGAGTGAAAGAAGATTTTTCAAAAATGTATCATTTTTTCATATTTCTAGGCGCCATCTTGAGTCCGCCATTTCTGATTTTACACACAGGATATATATAAAATACTTGAAAAGTCGAATTTTTTAAACCTAAACTCATATCTATAGGTGCTCCCAATTTTTTTGACGCAGAGTTCTTTTTCAAATACTCAATAAATCACCAATCACAGACCATAATGTGCTTATATGTATATGACTCACTAAAACTAACTAAACTTGGACAAAACAAATTTTTGTGCCATGTTCGTGAGTCACATATGAGCCACAAATTAAAAAATAAATGTAATGTTTAAAAAAATTAAAAGCAACAGAACCGTTTTCCCTTTGATATTTCGAATCTTAGAGGTATAGTCAAAAATATCATCAATAAAAAGATGGTGAGCGTGGAATGATCCGAAAAAGCATTGTATAGAGATAGTGAAGTTGTTTAGAACCCAAAGCTATAGCCAAAAAATATAAGATCCTATAACATTTCCAAATATGGCTTACTTTTTCTTAAATAATCTAGCTGATGAAAACTTATCATTTTGAGATTCGTATCTAGTGATAGTTAACCACTTTAATTACTGTTAAATGAAAGTTAAAAGTACTTCCTGTCATATCAAAGATCTTTCTCCTTTCTGAGAAAACTTTCTTTAAACAGCGATCTGTTCTTAAGGAACGACCGCAATCATGCTGTAAGTTAAAATAACGAATCATCGACAAAATCAATTCGACCAATTAAATGTTTCCCGTGGTCAGCGACGGTTATCTCCGGGTAATTGGTAAAATCCACGGCTCGTTACCGATTGCTTGCTGTTGCATGTGGATGTCGCCAATTTGGTCCACTCCAATTACCATATGAAAGTGCCTGCCGCCAAGCTCCCATATCGCCCCAATCTGGAGCTCGCCCATTCTACTCGGCGACAATTAATTGCACTTTTAATTTCACAACTACTTCTGGGTGGTATTGAGGAAACGACAGACGAATACCACACGATCCTCTTAATTGGGATTCACAGCAGCCGGAAAAGTGCGCGGTTTCAGGTACGAGGACGTAACTGAATTTTCCCAGGGCTCAAAGACGATAAAGATAGATGTCAGCGCGAGGCTTCCTGGGCGGTAATTGCATCGGATTTCCTCAAGTAATAATAGTTTCAGTTCAGGTACAAAGTTCTATGAATTTGCAGAGGCGAACTTTTCACATTTGCCGGGGTGCTCAGGGCGAGAGGGTAATAACCAGTTGCACCATCTTTCAATTATTTCTTTGTACCGTGAACAGAATTTTATTCCGAGTGCTGGTTTAATTCCTTTTTACCTTGTCTCATCCTGTACTGAGGCTGCAAGGGCAAGGGAGCACCGGAAAGCTGCTGTAAAATATCTAAAAGACTGGCTGCAACCTATTGCCTTTTACTCTGTAAAATAGCCCGCGGTTAATGCAGCATACCCTTTATCAAGAGGGAATTAGTAAATTAACAGATAATTGCAACGCGACCCCTATCTTCTCTAATAAGCCACTCCATTTCTATTTCAGCTCTCGTTAAAGGGCTTCAAGTACACTAACATTGCGATTGGTTTTTTGCGTGCAAATTCCCATTAGGCAAATATACATTTTAAAATGTTAAATCTACTTGTAACCAATTTGCCAGTAACCCTCCTCAGAAGATGTTGGTAGTTGAAATCCTAAATAAGATGACCTCCCATTGGGACCCCATTGTCCAACTGTCGGATTCTTTGTCGATTTTATTTTGATGAACGCTGCTGAGTCGTGTGGCCCTTCTTCTTTTGTAGATTTTGGGAGTGTGCAAGATACAAAAACTCTGATTAATTGAAACAAATTCACAGAAGCGCGCTAAAAAGGATTAGATTGATTGTTTGGGGCATGCGGGCATGTCAGATAAAGTTTTTATGGTATAATTGGATTGGAAAATTTCTTTCTTTGTAATTGGTGTGTTAAACGCGACCTTTTTCACGGCATTCAATATTGCCTTTAGTTTGAAAATTAACAGACAGCACTGTATCTATTTAAAAAGAAAAAATATAAGCCTCTTTTAAGCATTTTAATTTAATTATAGTAGCACAGTTTATTTTAATACTTAATTTATACATAATGCTGAGAAGGATTTTTCTAAATCCAAACAAAATTCATCAAATTACGAAATAATCTTTTTAATCAATGCAATTTAAGACAAATTTACATATTGATTAAAGAGGTAGATTGATCTAAAGATTTCATATAAATTTAAGAAATCAAAGAAATAAGTTTAATATATTCTCCTTCCTCCTAAACCAAGTCTGCAGCTCCTAAATTGAAATGCGTTCATCGTAAAGGCACCCAGCTCAGCATAAACATAGTTGACTCAAAATAGCTTTACTCGTCAATAATTCGACGCCGAACATCTCAATTTTCGCATTTAAACGTTTCCACATTTCTGCGTGTATCTTATGCCTTTCACAAAGTATCATTCTGCAGGTTTGTAAGACATTATCTCAGTGGGACACCAGCGCTGCATAAATTAATGAACTGCGAAGATTTAGTTGTTTCGCCCCGCAGCTCCCCGAATCAGTTTTATTACTTGAATTGTATGAAAACTTGTAAATGCAGCGATGTACGATGGCGAGTGGCATTCATAACTCGAAAATCTTCAGGATCTTCCTGTTTCATGCGCAAATTTGCAATTTATTCACCTCATTTGGTTCGCAGTATGTGATGGCGCGCCACACGGGCCTATAGTCGTCATAACTCTTCTAATAGGAAAAGATGTAGCCCCGAGGATGTACAAGCAGTTGATTATTACTTATCTCGGTCTATTAAGATATCTCACGGTCTTTCCCGGATTCCCGTATCTAAATGTGCCCTTCTTCCGAAGTCATTAGCTCCAGCCTCTGTGATTTGTTTGGAATTCATGGACGAAGCAGAAGCTAAAACTAAGGACGAATTAGCCTCGATTTCTTTACGTGAATTTTTTCACGTTCGAAAAGCGGTGTGCTCTGGTTTGTTCGTCTTCCAAAGGGATTCGATTTATCTTACACGATTTCAATTTTAAGATAAATGCCGTCGTACAGAAGGCTAATTAATGCAGGTAGGTAGGCATCAGATAGCATAAAAGGGCAGTACCAAGTAGCTTCTAGACTTAACGCGATTACACCGACTGCCTGCTGTTCCATTAAATTTTTTTCTTGTTTCAAGGGCGGCTAAGTTGCGGGTCTCATGCCTGCAGCTATTTTCTGCGCTCCGTATATGTTGGAGCAGGTAACTTGCAGGCGCTCGTAAAATATTTGATATTATTTTTGATATAATGCCGTCAATGTACGCTGAGATTAGTTTAGACGTGGCTTAATTGAGTCTAGCAACGCGAACGGCTAATGAGCAGGCGATAAGCCGCCAATTTCCCAACAAGTCGTTAAGCCGCAGTATTTTGTCCAACCGATTTTGAAGGTGTAATTAGATGTTTAAATGTGGAATAAGTCTACTTTGGCAATCTGCATGTCGCCAGTCCAGCCAATGTAACCCGATCCGCACAAAACTCGATGCATCTCGGAGGTATTTTTTCAAGTTTTAATTGAAGCTGACTGAATGCGTGCTTGAGACTCATTAGCACCAGTGTTTTATGCGATTTCGAGGATATACCTCGGAATTATTTGATTAATGCGTGGAAAAATGTTTGATTAATTCCCAGGGGATTAAGCTACAGTTTTGGGGTCTAATGTGATTAGACGGGTCATTGCGGCGGTTTTAATTGACCATTTTGACACACTTTCAAATTAATTTAATTCGTTATGGTGCCAGAATGATTTATTGTAAGCAGTTCTTATGTTTTATTTTTTCTTTCAAATTCAATAATTCAACGAATAGGTTACTTTGCGGATATTCTTGTTTCATGTTTCTAAGATGAATCATACTGCTAAAAAAGTTTTTTCTAAGGAAACGAAATTTTAATATATGATTTTTTAAATACGATACTCTGAACTTCCTTTAAAAAAATAGAAACTTCACCTTCTTTAAAAACCTTCATTTGGGCTTAAAAGGGGCTGATGTGTGATATTTTATCTTTGAAATTTCACAATTTCGTTTTTGATTTTATTTCCTACAAGATTTCATCAAAATTCATAAGGACGTCTCAAACAGAATTTATATTTAATGCATGTTAACGGGCTTATCCGTTGAATGAGTTTTTACCTAGATACAAAAACTTAATTTCAAATTAAAGATTTTTGATTTTCATAACTGCTAATTTTAATGAAATTTTTGACGAACACGGTCATTTACAAGAATTGATAGTACACTAATTAGTTACAGTTCTTGTAAAATAACGACTTTTACATGTTGATGTGATACTAATCAAAATTAATTAAGAGTTTTCTAATAAACTTGTTCGAACCAAAATTTGCCCACTTTGTTCTAGTTTTTCTCAAAATTTACCTATCTGTAAGGGAATTAACAACAAAGTTAAACGAGGCGATTAACTCGCGAAATCACGACCAACATGTGTTTTCGGTCCACAGAGGCGATTAAAATATTTGCATCAGGTCATGGTAGATTCTGCTAGTCAATTTGGTCTGAAATGAACGCAAACAATGTCCCTTGAATAAGTTAATTTTGGGCATTCGAAAAAAAAAACTGAAAAAGAGAAGACGAGTCGCATTGGTGCAGGACCAGACAGATAAATAAGTGAATTAAATCAATTCCGAGCCATTTGCTGGAAATGTGATTTTATTACCGCTGACAGGGAATACTCGCCCAATAATCGGTCTCGTTGAGGGCTCCAATCGATCCCCTACAGTCTCTGGTGATGTCCATCAAGTTCATGGCCCTTTTAAGCTGCAAAGCTACCGACAGACATTTTATTTGATTCATTCCAGAAGCGCGTCGATGGCGTGACTTTTACAAGCTGATGCGATAAAATTTTACGACTCTTACAGGACATGTTCCCGGTCACTCGAGTGCCCACTCTAATCGGAAAATTTTCCGGGATTCCGGGCATAGTTGGTGTCCATAGTACATTCTGGCGGCGATTTTATTGCACATTTAATGAACGTCCCGTGACCATGCAGTACCCGGAAAGCATCGAGAGAACTCTTTACCGCGCGACTGCTGATCCATTAAATAATGACGACCGGCGCAACCTTAAAATTAATTTTAACGCTTCCCCCGTCAGACGGGTTCTCTTTATTACTTTGTTACCCGAACTTTGGCTCGAACTCTTCTCAATTCCACCACGGGAATTTTTCTTTTGGAACAAAAGTTTCCTCTTACTTCATTCAAACTCTCGTTTATACGTCTTCTGGAAAACTTACACAACTCGTTCACATTTTCTCTAGACAGAATGATTTTGCAGACACGTAAACTATTTACTCTCATCGAGTTAAACTCCACTAACTTCTCAAAATAATTTACTTTATTCCAAATGTAAAAGAAGAATAAAAGAAAGTAATACCGGAATCTAACTCAGTCTCGAGCCGGAGATATGGGTGATTAAGGCCGGCCTGGGGCCTACTAAGTTTAATTAATTCGAATGGTTGGTAAAGTTAGTTCTTTCTAGCCGAATTTTAAAATTATTCGAGTAGTTTCGGTTTACCGGCAACATGTCTTTTAATTACAAAATTTTACTGACCAAAACTTTGTGCAAGGAACGGCTTTGAAATTTAAAATTTCCGGAAAGTATGTGAATCAAGTCTAGGTTTAATTTTAAAAACTTTCATATGTACTGCATAAAAGTGATGCTTAAAAATTGTTCTCTATATTCAAATCAGGTATATCTATAATAACAAAACTGTAGAAACGCCGTGTCTGTACATAGAAAATTTAACCAAAAACTAATTGGGGTAATGTACTAACCAAATGCTAATAGAATACAAAACAACCATTATTAAAAATTTGTTCTGTCTATTTGTCTGTTTGCACAAATATGACTTAATACTAACTAGACCCAAATATTGAACTTTACGTGCACCACTATACGTATACGAAACCGGGTAAATCAGCTAGTTTCACAATAAAAGAGTCTACCGAAGAATTGACCACATAGTTATCATATGGTAAATGCAATTAAAAAGAAGGACTTATAATAATTTTTTAAAAAAAATTAACTTATATATAATTAAAATCTTTTATCGCCTTAAAATTCAAAGGATCTTTACTTTTACAAATTATTGCCCTAAAAGCCCTAATCATTTTAAGGACAAAAATCTTTAATTTCCTTCTTTGAAGCTTTTCCTCTTCATTTTCCGTCTTTTTTTCAATTATTCCAATTATAGTAGGCGATGGGGTTGGCTTCCAAATATACTTTGTGAAAATAGAACAACACAAGACATAAAATCAAAGCTGTAATTAAGCCTATATCGTGAAAGCATCCTATTTCAAAGGAAATCTCTCCGAGGCACACAAAATGCATATGGTTAATGTTTTCCACCCCATATATACATGATGTGGGCGACGTCTCTCCATTTAATTGATTTGCAGCACTAATGAGCAATTGACGCTTAATTTCGGACAGATGATTAATTGTGCGTGGGTGTTAGAGCGTACACGAAATATTTCTTTGATATATTGTTTTTTTGAAGCAGACTCCTTCATGGGAGAAAAACATAGCTCTTTCCCCACCATTCAGATGTACTGTTCCAGGAAAAACATTTTTTAAAATTATTAAACGTGATTCCTTACAGTCGGAAGAGTCGCTTAATAGCGGCTATTAAAATCTTGTGTGAAGTACCGGGAGCAGCCAGTGCATAGGATCACATTAAAATATATATAAGCGCTCAAAACTCCTCGGGGTTGAGTAACAACAGCCCTTTCTAGTGCAAACCGCAAAGACGAAAGTTACCCTTAGTCAGCACCGGAGATATTCTAGATTCAGGGATTCAGGATTCGGGAGTTGCTTGCATACTCCTTTCATGTGTGCTATGTATTTTCCCCGGAGCAAGTCCTTTGTGGTAGTTGCATTATGTGGAGCAAACAATAGGCTGGAACTATTCAGGAGTAGTTCATCACTGGCGGACACTGGGTTTGTAAGAGGTCTAAAAGTTTCATAAGTCGTGCAGTAAGTTCTTTCAGAGAAGTCTGTTTTAAGCCTCCATCTCCTAAACCCTCCTGCCGGAAACCTCAGTGCCCGGGAATTTTATGAATTGGAGAAGAAATGTGAGATTTTAAAGTTTGCTCTTGGTTTTCTCCCTTCGAAGGGTGGGGGCTTTTGAGTCGTCTCACCAGGAGTTGGTGAACTTTTGATTTAATAAATGTAAGCGAAAACAAATATGTCAGCTACATGTGGAGCAAGACTGAAAGGACATTCTGTGAAACTCCAAGAAACTTCAATATTTTCTCCAGATTCTTTGAACAGAATGCAGTTAAAATATTTCTCTAAAATGTTTGACTGTATACCTTGTCCCTTCTACGAACTGTAAGCCCTGAAAATTGTATGTCTTACGTTAATGGATTCGGTTGGCAAGGAAGGAAATGTTTACAAATCCTGTAGACATTTTAGGAGAACTGGCTTAAATGTCAGTTATTCTGGTATTGAACGACTTTTCTTTTAACTCTTTTTGGATAACTTTGATGAATAGCTATGGTAGGTTTTAAAAAGGTATATTTTTAGATATAAATTTCTTTTCATTAAGGGTTCATTAAGGGTTCCAAACTCACTCATTTCATTTTTGGCTGTGCTATGTAACTTGGTTTTAAAATTAGATAGAACAAGTGGCGCAACTCCAAAATATTTATTTTGAAAAAATCGATGTTGACGAATTTAACCATTTTTCTTTATTGAATTGTTTCATTTTTATACTCTAGGAACGAGGCATCTAATGCAAGCATTTTTAAACGGTGATTTGAGCCATTTTACACATTTAAATTCTCCTTTAGCAGTAGCTTAATTTTTCTAGAGTCAACTTAATTTTTTATATTTTGTGATTTGAACCATTTCTTCTCTGAACACCTCAAATATTTAATGAATTTAAAACATGTATTATTTAAGAAAATGGAAATCGTAGGAAAAATATACCGCAATCAATCTTTTTGATGATTTAATGTTCTTTAAAACCACAAGTGATCTCGAGATGAATAAGATTTTATCAAAAGCGAAAACATTTCGCCAGTCACGGAAATCCAATTTGCCATAAGTTATATTAACGTCTCTTTTAAAAAGGGAATTTAAAAGTATCCTTGAGGCATATTACCGTCAGAAAACTGAAATTATAGCACATATTATAAATTTTGCAAATTAGTCAAATCCTAAGATACCAAAAAATAAATTTAAAAAAAAATTCTCTGCTCCACCCAGAAAAATTTCCAAAGGTATAACTCGATAATCACAGCTGATAGGTCTCATAACGAACCTAAATTGCAACGATTAACTTCATCTTCGTCATTCTTGACAGAATTCTCACCTATCAAGATCTGAGGTAACAGAGCGTCAGTTATGTGAAATACGTTTCGTCCCCCTGCGGCCCTAATTTCGAAAACCTTCTTACCATTCCAAAAGAGCAACAGGCACGAACAGCAAATTACCATTAAAACAGCTCCAAGATGTAGAAGGTGTTGTTGGTGCATAAGGCGTGCAGTTGGAATGAAATTTTCATTCTATCAAATAAGGGACGCACTTTACCTGCGACAAGAGTTGCGAACGTTGGGGCAAAATAAATTAACTAAACATGCCGCAAGGAATTTTCGGCCGAAACGAGAGAAGTAAAGGAATCAAATTAGTTAGTAGGCATCCAGACGAAATCATTTCTTCGCTGGTATAGTGGGTTCGCTCCTCCGGCTATCTAAATACATTGGAGCCATATTGTGGCAACACTTCTTAAGAAGTCGTCGGAATTTAATTAATAGGCCGTCTGACATCAACTGGAAAATCTCGGCATTCTCTCTGGTTCGGCACGTATCATATTGTCAGAATTGTCTCAATATGACTACGTGAATGTTGTCTTAATTAACAGGTGACATGACATTATGACTGCATGAGTTACCTAATGTTCAACGCTCGATATTTGCACTGCATTCGGAGGTAGTACTGAGACAGCTTATTGGATGGATGGAAATTGCCAGTCATAAGGCTTGTTGCTACGTAATTATAACAAAACCTATTGTAGAAATTGTAACAATGGAATATACCCTGTTTTTGTATATTGAAGAGCTATTAACACTTAAGATGGGTATAGAATAACTCAGACCACCTATTAATTAAGGTTCTGTACTTCGAAATGAAAAACGGAAGTCCTATAGCGTCTGTCTGTCTATTCGTCAAGGAGCTTTTACTCAGGAACGGTACAGAAATGTAACTAATACTAAATAGTAAAGTCTTGCTTGTGACTTATTGTTCTTGCTTGTGACTTATTGTTCTTAAAAGTTAATACTATTAAAATGTGGGGAAAACAGAAAAATTCAACCTCTATTGCGATTGTTCGATTCGACGTACGACTGACTACAAGTTTACTTAGTTGAGGTATTGTAAAATATAAATCGCATTTTAATGTGTAATTCGTCATTTCTTAGATAAAGTGTGAGTGATTGAATCTTCCATGTCAAGTTTTCATACTTTGAATAAATCAAACAGCAATTCCAGTTCTCTTCATGGCGGATTGGTAAATGCGTCAATATTTAATAGATCGATCACTGCATTCTGCGTTGATGTCTATTGAGTCCTTCCCTAATCCTCTTGATTTCTGCATTATTTTCGGTCCTTTTCTTCTTAATTTTAAATTTTAATTCGCTCCAAACCTAACGACGTTGAGAATTCAATCCAATGGATTTTTGCGTAAGATTTGTTAACCATCCCATAATTTTGCGATGTCGCAGTTTTTTATTGCATATAAACTTAGTCTTGCATAAATCATAGTCCATAATTCTTATAGGATAATTTCTTTACTAATACTCACATTTTTCCATTTAAAATTCTATAGACCTGTCACGAAATTGTTACAATCGTTAAGATTGATCTGATCGATGTAACGACGAATTTGATACGTACCGGTGGTCATCGATAGTTGTACACTACCCGACAATCACAATATGGCTAATTTTTTGGGAATTAAAACTGAAAGTAAGTCCTTAAAATGAAAATACTCTAAAATCAATAGTCATCTTAAACTTACAATTTTTAAATATGCTTTACGAGTAGATATATCATTTTAATTCTATTTGTTCTGAAAATTGGATGAAATATGTTCCAAAATATATGGAATCTTTCACACATCCCTCATATCCTTGACCTAGAGAGAATCGCAAACTAAGCCCTTATATCAGCCACTTCCCCTAGAAGACAAGGATAATTGGAGGGTTGACAAACGGAAGGTAAGCAAGTGAAATGTGGCAGAAAATGCAGCTCACCCTCAAAGACGGTATATGAAGCTGTTGTGTCATCGCAGGAATTACACTGGTGGCATGAAATTTGGAAAATGTTTCGAGTCCCCAATCCTGGTCCCATATGCCATTCTAGCGCTAACAAGCGACAGCTTTCTCCCCTCCAAATGATTCTATCTGTCTGCCTAGCCAGGACATGGGATCTAGGAATGGGCGCTTGAAACTCCCGGGAACTTGGGATTAATTTCAAAAATTGCTTAAGTCTGATTGATGCGGCCGTATGCGAAGCGATAGGGCTCCATACGATGCGGCACGGTGTGATGTGATGATGTTGCTCCTGCTCCCAGATTGCGGCGTCACTCAAACACAAAGCCGAACGTGCCCAAGTTTTGATTTCATTCGGCCTGGAAACAGAAAAATTTTTCAATTAGACGCCGCGATTTACTGTGGGGCTGGGAGCAATGCTCCCTTCGTCTGTTAAGGGAGAGAGGTACCCTTTTTTTTCCGCGGATTCATCCTTTGACTTCAAAGTGTATGACAAGTGAATGGGCGGCACGTGCTTTTGAGGATTTATATACATATTTCTTTTTTTTTTTTCATTTCTTCCCTTCTATGCTCGGTTCATTATTAAACGAAGAAGTCAAAAACCTCCAAGGTGGAGTGGTGTAAACAAAAGGGATGAGAGGCGTTTGCTTGTTTTTCAATTTGGCCCTATAAAGAACAATTTTTTTTAATTTAACAGGCGGTGCATAATTGAACTCGCTTCCTACTACTCGCCAACAAGCCAATAAATTTAATTCATTCAAAAGATATGTGTGGGTAAGGCTCAATTTTGACCCCTAGCAACACCAAACAAAATGTTCCTTTTTCTAAAATGTTTTGACTGTTTTGATAAAATTTAGGGGCCGAATTTTGTTTTTTCTGACGACTCTGTGGGATTAGGAGGGTTAAAAAGCAGTCCCACCTTTTGCTTAGCTTTTTATGCATGATGGGATATATTTTAACCCACCTCGAAAAGGTCAAATTATTCATGCTCATACAGTTTAATTATTTTATAATGAAAAAAGAATCTGTGCAACTTGGGATTCTGGGTTTTTTTAATCATGTACCTTAAAAAGTTAAATATGTTATAGAAGAATTAGAACTTTGGTTATTTAGCGATGTTTAATGTTATTGTAGATCATACTTTTATATTTCAATAGAAATGTTATTTTCTTTTAAAAAATATATATTTATTATATTTTTCTATTTTATTTTTTACACCAAACTGCCCTTATTAAGCTTAGTCCTTTGATCCCTGTAAATTTTTGAACAAGGACTTTGGTTTTGTTCTGTTTTGCGGAAAACATGAAAAGTCTCCCCCTAATGTGTTTTCCATTTATTTGATGAGCGGTAATACGTAAGGCTTAAGCTCGAAAGTGGAATAAGCGAATCACCTTAAATATAACCACTCTCCCAACTTCCGATAACCTCATAATCCCCTTCCGGCTAGACGCGCCATAAAATCAAGGAAAGTGTGCAATTTCAGTCACTTTCCCTAGAAATGGAGTGCATCTAGGTGGCTCCAATCGAAGTCATTTCCTAGTGTTCTAGACTTAAAACCGGAGACCCTGCCCCAAACGGGATAAAAAGCTCTCCCATTGCTGGGGAAACAATCCACCAGGATAAAGGTTTACAAGAAAAAATAGAAATAAAAATAAAAAAACGGTTTTGTTGATTCAGTTGGAAAAATAGGAAAGCCCGCGCCAAGAAAAACATTTTTAATGCGTCCTTATTGTGTCTAAGTGTCTTTGTCGTGTGGCTGCGATACATTTTCTGTGTGAAATTTCTCCCTTTAGAATCAAAAGCTTCCACTCTCGTTGCCTTTTATTTTGTCGCGTTCCTTTCCCGGCAGAACGTCCTGATTGTGCCCACGCACACCGTCTGGATTTAAAAAAAAAAAAGAAGAAAATAACAAAATCCCAGGAAGGTAGCAACTTGTATAAATGTTAACGAACCCTTTTCGAGCGGTGGGAAGCATCTCTGCCACACACAAGGCCTAGCTCCCACTTGATGTTACGATTATACGCGCCAGGTGGGCTCCAGCCGGATGAAATTCCTACCAGCAATTTTCACTCTTCAGAATATTAACTTCGCGCTGTTTTATTGATTGCTTTTTAATGGATCTGCTTCTGGGGGTATTTCGAAATAGAGATATCCCTTAGGAAAGATACATAGGTACATAAAACGAATTCCTACTGAAAATTTATGGAAATCGTCCCAATCCCCAGACCCTTTTTAGGTGATAAAACCACTATGTCCGAATCCAGAAACTATTTCAAATCTAAAACCTAAAAGCGTTTTCATAACTCAGCCCCCGCACCTGACCATCGTGCCTGGAGCATTTCGGGCTGATGATGGTGCCCCAGCCCCAAGTGCTAGTCTCTCCTCCATACAGCCTTGAGCCAATTTCTCGTCAAGATCTCTCTGGCTTTGTGGAAGCCAGCCTATCTTTTTGCACGTGAACACTTGCATTTTGCTCCCTGGTAGACGAAGTCCCTTTTCGTATTGCGGACGATAGCGAAAGCCTTCGTTTGTAATCTTCCTGGCACCGGGTAGGTAGGTACCTTGTCCTCCTTCGCCTTCTGAAGTGATTTTCACTAGAGCGCCACCCTACACCGGAGTAATTGCGAGTGGAGCCGGAGTTAGCTCTAAATGTTTACTTTCCTTTACTGCTCTTGATTTTTTTTTGTATGTCGAACGAGTTGTTTTCTTGATTTTGATGACTTCTCTTGCTATCCAAGAGATTTTATCAAAAAAATTTCAATTACATAAGCTATGCAATTTTTATCTAGGACAGTAGACAATGGAGTAAGCGAAAAATTGGTTTCAAATTGGCAATTTATTCTCAGTGATATGATAATTTTATTCCATGCAGTACAGACTGTATGGTTGGAAGGAAATATGCTTTTACTAAGAAAATCACACAGGCTAGACTAAATTGCCAATTTAAAGTCATTGCAGACAATGTAAAGAACTAAAATGAAAATTTCATTTTAAGGATAACCTGACTATCAAATAAAAAAATTTTTGCAGGCACAACATGAAAATTTTAATAGGTATATAAAAAAATATTATGAATTTGCTTTAAACAATTAAATTCACTATAAAATGTAATTTTAAAAAAAATACCAATGCTTATAATTCTAGACTTACGCATTGAGAAGACCTTTTAAAAAATTTGCTACTGATTTGCTTGTGAGTATTTTTACAAACATAAATTTTATGTAAGTGACTGTCTTAAAAATCTATCCAAATATAGCTTTTCTTAGCAAATATTTAAACCAAAGCGCATATCCAAAGCGCTATATATTTAGTGCAAAGTGGAGGCACAAACCAAAACATTTTAAAAGTGAAATTACAGTCTTTTCGAATTTTTCATGGCTAAATTTTCGAATTTAAGGCACGTTATTTAATCGGCTAATTTCATCTGCACTTTCTTTATGTTTTTATCAATAACTTTGGGATTTTAGGCCGTATCCAGACGAAACTTTTTTAATATTATTTGTAATATGAAATTGTGTGTGCATCAAAGGATAATTTTTCGAGTTTTTTTCGTTTAAATTTTCTTCTAAATAAATTTAAATTTTGTCATTATAGTTTGCTTCAAGTGAAACTATTAATGGAGATAATTCCTTTAATTTTTCGGCGATATTCAATTGTTTTCTTCACAAAATCAAACAATGTTCGTGTATTTTTATACATTAAATTCAGTAACTAACTAACTATTATAATTGACTAGTTTTCCCGCCCCGACATTGATCGAGATGCCAATTATTTAGTTTATGCAACGAACGCGAAGCTAACTTCATCGAATATTGCTTTTTAATATTCATCATCATAAGTCGGTTTAATTCTAAGCATTCCTCGTGAATGAGTCCATTTAATCATCACAATAGGAACAAAATCCCACCAGGAGTTGCGGAGAAAGTTGCAAACAAACAGACATAAATGCGGTGGGTACTTTAATCTATCAACTGACTACTTTTCGAGTTCAGCGAACATAAACATGCCCAGGCTGAATTTTTATATACAGAAGATAACACTTCTTTTGTCCGAAAACTAAATTTTTTGTATATATATAAGAAACATTTCTTTTCTTTAGTGGACATTCAAATTTATATTAATGAGTACATACCCAAAAGCAAAAATTAAAATAATATCAAAATTTTATTAAAATAAAGAAAAACAACCCATCAACGTTTTCATAACTTTTTATTTAAAATTGTTCCTAACTTTTGTTTACTAATTACAAGTTGAGACAAATTTTAACGCTAATATTTATAATTGCGAACAATTTATATTTTTATTTCTAATATAAATAATTTTTTTTTTAACTTTTTAAACTTGAAAAAAATGTAAAGGAAGATTACGAAAAAGAAGCACATGAGTATTAAGCAAAAAATCCAAAAGTTAAGGACTTTGAAGAGTGCTTATGTACAATACATATGTACAAATTGCCGTCATGGCGTGGCAGATAAAAAATTGATCCGCTTAATAAACATAATTTTTGTTTAGATGACTCATAGAAATGAACTAAGACCTAAGGGCGTACGCTAAGTTGAAGAACTAGGAGAACATAGGACGCTGTCCGAAGCAGCTCAGCAGGATGAGGAGATCTCACCGTTGTTGTTTTATTTTTTTTTATTTGTATGATTTATGTTGCTAGGGCGCGCACCTGCAGACGCAGCACGAAGGAAACAGGAACCAGTCCATGAAGATGCCTTTGCAGTCGTTGTCGGGGTCATAGGCCAAGAGTCGGTGCCACTTGTACTTCTGCTCGCAACCGCAATCGTTTCCACATCGACTGGTTTGAACTTTACTGCTTAAAAACACCATGAAACCCACAATTAGTAAATTTCCGTACAAATTAAATTTAACATTGGTTTGAAAAGAGAAATTTTCTGATTTTCAGTTATTTCTAGATACTTACGTGCACAGCTCTTGATGGATTGCCTGCTCGAAGTGCTGAGTATTGACGATGGCTCGAATTTTGCCAGCTGAGTTTGCAGCCCAGTAAGGTGTTGTTATTTCGATTTTTGACTCGCATGCATCCACCCTTTTAAAAAATATTTATAAATTATAATTAATTAATTTTTATTAATTATCACCTACCTTCCTGTACTATTTTCGTTAGTTGGCGGTCTATTTCCCGGTCCTCTTGGACCAGAACTCTGCCTTTTATTACTCTGATTGCCCCCTCCGCGAAAATTTGTATTTTGCCTCTTCTTTCTGATCTTCCCAAAGTAAGTCTCCCCCACTTCTGAGTCATGGACTGTTTCAAGATCATCACCTGACTTCGGATACATACTAGGAATTCCTGATAAATCCAGTAAGTCCGGCTCATCTATACTCCGCCTTCGCTTTCGATTTTGTTGCGTTGGTCCATAATCCGATGTCATCTCAAAGTCTCCGTACATTCGCCGCATTAACGCTTTATTATCGTCTATAAATCGTTCTATCTTGTCACTGAAAGTGTTAACAAATTATTTTCTTTTTTATATTTCAACCAAAATAAAATTAACAAATTAGATTCCCTTATAAAATTTAGTCTTGTACAAACATGATAACATGACAACAAAATATTAAAGTTCTTCTGATTGGCATAAAGTAAATGTGATATATGCTAATTTAAATATGGATTTCCTTCTAATGAATATAAAAATGATCGCGCCTATCCCATAAGAATCACGAAAAATGCAAATAGCTCGTGCCGAAAACCAGTTACGTGTCAATTTAATCCAATCGCGAACTCACTTAACTGGACAAAGATAAATTTTTATTACGGTGGACATACAACATTCTGATTTATCTAATCCGCTTAATATCTATCACAAAAATGCTACCTGTCTAAATATATCTCTCTGTGGGTTCTCCCCATATTCATAATTGCCCATGTAAAACTACAGAAAATTAAAAATTTTGTAAAACTTCCATTTAATATAAAATTGCGAAGACATTAATGGCCTAAGCTGTAAATAGTAAAATTAATGTTTCTATTAGACCAATGGAAATTTTCTTCCTTGTTCGTGGGTAATCAAAACTTTGTAAAATTTACAAACTGTGTACTTTGTGCGTAATAATCACTAATAGTAATGTAATTGACCCATCATTGAGAATTCCAGGAAACAATTTTAATATGCCAATATAACCAATATAAGAAGAATTTCATAAAATGTCTCTTTAAAGCACAAAACGCGTGATTGTCTCTAAACTTTTTACTATGCAAAAATATATTCCTTGTAAAGCAAAATTATTCATAATGCGATTGGTTTTTATACATCTTTTAATTATTTGAAATGAAATTGATTGATTTCTGTAATAAAAAAACTTATTACGATAGGCAGGTAGGTACGATTTGAAGATTACTCCATTGTATATAGTTTAAAATTGGCAACGAAAATATTTAATATGAAATAGTACCTAGCGCTATAATTTAAAACAATTAATGCCGTTTTTTCAAATAAAAAATGAATGAATGATGTGATGAAAAATTATGTTTTATTCTATTTGTTAAAATATTTAATAAAATATTAACAAATAAATTTAAACACAAAATATTTTAAATAACAGCCAAATTTATTATTGGGACGTTTTTAAAAAATGGTCCTTAATCAAATAATCAAATCCAATTTTATATTTACAATTAAAATTATGGGAGAATTCCACTTCTTGCCTACATTACTATTCGTTTAGTAGTTCTAAAATTTGTATAGTGTAAGTCCACACATCTCGGCACTTATTGCCAATTTGATTTAAGTTTTACGAAATTATTAATTACACCTGCACCATTTTGAAGGTAGCCCGTCAATTATTGCAGCCTTACTTTTATGGTGTCGTTGAAAGCAAGATAAAATGCAATTAAGTGAGTCTATTAAATTAAGCCAAGTTGTTGGCGTTGATTATTACTCAGACGTAGAATACTTGACTGGTGACGATGAAGAAATTATCGTTTGTTAATATTATTGGTATTTGATCATTTCGTTGCAATAATTTTTCCCAACTGATTTTAATTAGACTCACAATTTTAAAGTAATACAGTTTTTTAAGATAAAGTAACAATTAGTGCAGTCGTAACCAGTTAAAGCCTATAGCTATTATGACACAAAGCTTTGACATTATCATTTCTTATAGGTTTTATTATATCTATGTGACAACAATTATTACCATAATCAATTTTGAAAGTCATTTTATGGGTATGTACTAATTGGCAACGCCCATTATTCTAAGAACTAAAATCATACTAATTGATAATTACAAATTAATATACGACACTGGCAATTATAATAGCTGTCTACCTCACTTTGGTATTTTAAAAGATCTTTAGTATTACTTCTTTAGACCAGTTACTAGCACAGGTTGGTATAGATATAATGCGTAAATCTGAATTTATACGGTGACGAGAGGGGGATTTTCGCAGTTATAAATATTTTCCATAAAAGTCTAAACTATCACAGTTTCACACATTTTGGTTATTGTTTAAAATTCTTTCTTCCAACCGCTTAGGACGGTGTTCGTATAGCTCCTAGTCAGACGACAAAAGGGTTCCGGTCCAATCAATGGGGTTTCCGCCTCCTTTTTCGCGAGCTTATCCTCATTTTTATTGCCGTATGTTCCCTCAAGGCCTGATATCCAAGTTAGAGTTACCTTTTTGAGTGGGAAGAGTTATCTCAGAACAGTTAGGCTGACACAAACCAGTTTGGATATAACGAAGACACTAAAGAACGCTTTGAGCGCCGCTTGACTATCCGTTAATATACGAAGTCTAGCCCCTTTAAATCCTTTGTCCAGGAATGCTCTTGGCGCAGATTTCGATGGCTAGAATTTTGGCCTGGAAGATGGGTGGGGTTTTTCCTAGGGTTCCTGAGGTCCTGCAATTGGGACCATAGATCCCGGCGCCAAAAAGCCCGCCTTTTCTGGATTCATCGGTGTACCAATCTAGAGTTATCGGTTGGACGTTAAGGCCAAAGTCCCTCTACCTTCAATTATCCCGTGAGAAAATATTTAATATGAGATCTGATAGCTTGAGTTTTAAAGCACTGCGAGCTGCTTCCTTCTGCATATGAAGGTGTAGCGGTTTTAGTCCTATTAGTGCTTCTAGAACTGCAGTGGAGCACATTCTCATCACCCCCGCAACCTATTAACTTAAAACAAAAACCTAATGTCTGTAAAAGACCAAAACCAAAAAAGAATAAAACTTCAGCTTTTAACTTGCCATTTTTATATCTGGTTTAAATTTTAACTAAAAAATTGCTGAGAGTTGATAAACATTTATTACAGAGCTTCTTAAAGTTATATTTTATGTTATATCAAGTGCTTTTGTAAGGACTTAGGAACAATATGAATATTTTTTAGTTATCACATCTAATTATAGTAGGTATTATAAAACACAGAACATGTGTTCTAAACGAAAGTATATCATACGGCTTCATTAAAAAAGCCAGTTTATTCCAGACTGCCTTTTCCTTACGTCGGCACCACTTTAAGATGCAATATCATTTCACGTAAAACGGGGTTACTTTTCCAAATTTACTTTCACCTGGCATGTTTATTATTAAATCGGTCAGAGAAGCTAAAGTCTGTGGAACGGTGCAGCATACAGAAAGATTACTTAACCCAATTACTGTTGCTGTATCCATATAAATTAATTGAATAACTTGAAAGGTAAAAAATCAAAGCAAACCAGTCCTCGGAGTTGTTTGGCATGAGTGCAGGTATTTAAGCAGCACTCTTCAAATCTCGCCGCAAAAATGATGTTCTTTGCTTTGAAACATCGACTGATTTTTATTGTTGCCAAACGGGTTGTTGAAACCGCTACTACCACCGATCACAGAACACTTTTGCTAAATTCCATTGAAGAAATATAAGAGCCGGGACTGGTCTTAGACTCTGCGGTCTATTCTTATCAAACCAAATCGACCAGATGACTCTGTAAAAGTTAATGTCAAGTGATCGATAACGTCGATCACCAATATCCACATGGTTGCGGCACGGCTGTGGAACACACTCATTCACCTTTACTATCGTTCATCATCTTCTTGAGTTTCTTAACCTCGGTGTCGTCGTCGTCGTCGTCGTTGCCGTCGCCGTCGCCGTCCCCGTAACCATCACCGGGATCTGGCAGGTGAATCTCGCGAAATAGCATGCGAACAGGTGGGTTCTGGGTTTGTCAGCTGATACATAAACCGGCAGATGACCTTGCGTTTTCCTTTTATTCATTTTGCTAACTTTATCGCACCGATAATTAACTGTTGATGAATTCCAATGGAATGTTTGCGTAAGTCCACTTTTACGGCGAATTTTTAAGAATTCTTGATTACTTCCTGCTAACGCAGTTTATACATTTTATTCGAAAAAAAAGAATAATATTATCTTATTCCTTTCCCCAAAATTACAATTTATCTTTAATACATATACATGAATTTAATTAAGATACTTACGGCTATTAGAGACATAAATTAAACTTACATTGGATAGCTATTGCCGGCAGTCGGGCAAAAGAGCTGATGGTATCGTTTAACGCATGGCACTCCACGGATTATATCTCCTCGAATATCTAAACCTAAAGCTACCGATAGAGCTGTCCACCATATCTGGAACAAAAAGAAGATACAAAAAAAAAAGTAGTGTAATTGAATTGTTGTTAATGTGCACACATAAAGACAAATGGATAGGAAGTGATCGTAACTATCGGCAACAAGAAAGCCATTTGTCAGCCGTAAGCTATGTTGTGAGACAAGAATTCTAATGATTTTTTCAGGCAGGTATGTCTCCGCCGATGTGTTTCTAATCTTAGACAGATTTATATATGTGCACATTACGTTGTGCGCTTTGTTTATAACTGCAATTATTGAAAACAATTTAATTATGTCAGTCAATGCAATATTTTACAAGGAACACTAGAATTATTTCATCTCTTGTTGTACGAGCATACTCATGGAAATTAGCTAGATTACATCAAGCAGATAAGCGCATGGTATGCCATAGCTTTGTCTTTTCATATTTCCACTTATTATTTTCTATTATTCCTATTATTTTACGAAAGGGTTATAAAAATGTCGTTTCCTTCACTTTACTAAATTACCTTGATAATTAAAGTGTTTTATGACATCACGATTTGGATGTGGGTTGTTTGGCATGTAATTAGAAACCATGAACTATTTTCTTTTAAAATCATAGCTTGGTTACTTTGTTTTAAATTTTTTATAACTTTTTTAATGTCTCGTAAGCTCAGAGATAAAAATTTTGAAACGTTGAAACATCTTTCATAATTGGAAAATTTTGGAACATTGAAAAATCGTATAATAAGTTTTAACATTTTAAAAATAATAATAAATAATATGTGAAATTAATGAATTTTGATTCTATTAAATTGCTCAAATTATTTTCTACATGAATTTTAAAACCTTTGATATCAAATTTCGAAAAATAAGTTTTCTTAAGCTATAGAGAGGAAACAATTTCTATAATTTTTCTTGAAAAAAACATTGTACTGCAATATTAGTTTTGCGGAATGTTTCGATTAAATTAAATAATTAAACTGTATTATAATTTCAGTATTATGTGTTGCATTACAGCTGATTAATCTGGCTTGTACGGTGTACGGTGTACATTGGGCTCAGTAATTGGGTCTAACTAGTATTAAGTTTAAACAAACAGACAAACAGAGAGACAAAATTTCTATAAATGCTCTTTTTGTATTCCGTTGGCCTTTTTTTGGTAAATATTTTCTATGTACAGCGTTTCAACAGTTTTATTATTATAGTACTATCGATTCGAAATGAATGGACCCTTAAATAAATTTCGCTGTGGCCGCGTCTCCTTCCGCGTGACCTTCAGGTAATGGCATGTCCTAGGAACTAAATTATGTGTTTTTCTCGAATAAAATATATCCTATAGTATTTCTAGTTCTCCGCCCTTTACTTTAGCTCAATATTTTGCCGCTCTATTGGATTGTGAAATATTTGACCGTTTTCTAGGCATTGGTACTATGGTTAAACCTAAAGGTATAGGTTGAAATAAAAAAAAGGAAACTCAGTAAATTCGTATGTCCTAGCCAAATCAATCTATTTTAAAAGTATGTTTCGCAATTTTAATAGTGATTGCTATTGTGGTAAACTTATTATTGCGCCGCTCAATGAAGCAAATTTCTGAAAAATTTCGTTTACACATTTTAAAAATGAAGAACAGCGCCATGAGTTGCTTTTCGGCAAACTACACCATAGTAGAAAACACAAACTTCTTAAACTTTTAATTATTACATATATATTATTCCTGTAACCCCAGTTCGATGAAATAAAGCCTATATGTTGCTCTGAGCTCAGCTTAAGTTACCCGTGAAAACCCCATGATAATTCGTCCGGTAGTTTCAAAGATTACCATGTACAAATAGACAAACAAACACATACAATTTTTAAAAATAGCCTTTTTGTATTGAGTTAGATTTTGTACATTACTTCCAATCAGTTTTTGGTAAATGTTTTCTATGTACAGACACGGCGTTTCAACAGATGTATTATTATAGATAACATAATACTCGAAAAAAGTTCAGTCAAAAATATTTTCTAGGGCATGCCAAATTTTTGAAAGTAGGTATTCATATAATTTCCATAAAGTGAAAGGGCCGTACCTCAACAAGCACTTGGAAGTTATCTGAAATAACATCCTATTAATGTTAAACTGCATTCAATTCTTTCACCTACAGATATTCTGTTGAGTTTCGATTGGAATAATCGAAAAAATTGCTCGTACATCGCATAAAATACAAATTAAACACGACTTTGCCATTTTCGATCAAAAGTCCTCAAAAATCATATTAAACGTTCTCTCGAGGTTTTGAAGATGATTGTTATCTCGATGTTGACATTTTTATGATCCACTGAGCATGTTTTAATACTGTGGACCTAATTGTACCAGGATTACAAAATTAAATGTAATGGTACATCGAGAAGGGATTAGCTAGATTGTTCCCACGCGCATCACGCATTCAAGCAAAATTTCAAAATTTTCTGGAAAAGTTCCTTTCAAAACTGCGATTAATGTCGCCGAAGAAGGTGAAGAACCCTCAGTTCCATTGAAAGTGTTTCGCAGTAATCGCCGCATTGGACGCGAAGGCGAAAAGGTAAATTAATTGCAAGGCATATTCCAAGGAATATGGTTCAGTCACGAAGACGACGATATTCAGCGGTAAACGTGCTTTCGTCATTAGCGTGCTGTTGTGCGGTGTTGAATATGCTTGAGAAATCATAAAATCATAACAGACCACGTCCGCAGAGCCGTCCTTAGCCAGCATTTAAGGCATTGACTAAAGTTCACTTACTCATCAACTGTCGCATGTTCGCAGGCAGGTGAAATACCTTGCGATGTCGGTGCACACAAAATCAAAGCGCTCCAAATTGTCCTCAGTTCGAGTGCGATTACTATGCAAAACCGATGCAAAATCAGGGAGATGAAAGCGCCTTTTAATTTAATTTTGTCTGCCGTATTTGTCGCATATCAATTAAGTGGGCTTAGTGAGCCCCCTGCAAAGCCCCAAACTCGCGACAATTTGTGCGGAAGGTACCTCTCTCCGAGCGGAGGTTTGTTGGATCCTCACAAAAGTGAAATGAGGCAGGCGATCGTGACGGGTTCGGGTTTTTTTGACTTTTCCTTAAAATTTATATTGTCTTCGTGCGGTGAAAATAAGCACCGCAGCTGAATGCAAAATTTTTTCTGGCACCAAATTATGATACTTGCGAATTCGTCGCGTATCAGAAATTCAATGCCGCGATATAATTCGTTAGCTGGTGCTATAAATCAAAAATAAAAAATAATTCCAGTCTCAGTCAGGTGACTGATTTTGATGACCGGTAGCCTCTACGTGATTCTTTTTGCTAATTTAAAGCTACCGATTTGGTAAAATATCACCCATCGTAGTGACTCTGGACGGGCATTAGGTAGGTTGCATCAAGTTCAAGCAATGCGGTCTAGCTTCTTGTGGTTTCCGCACAATGGTCCATTTTCGGCTCATAAAAATTTGCATAGCAGCTCGTGGGAGAATATCAATTTTTTTGTGTCGTTGTCTAATTAGGTTTTATTGACTTATTTCCAGTCGGGAGCAACTTGCAATAAAAATTTATTTTTTATTCTCATTATACTGAATGATGTGGACTGCAATTTCCCCCCGCGCTGTGTGAAATTCAATGGAACGTTGATTGAAAAAATATGTCCAATTTCTAACTATAAATAACAATTTTTTCTTCTTTATTTTAGACAAAACAAAAAAAATTAGATTAGAAAGGATCTAGTGGGGCACTTTGTCATAACGTTTTTAATTTAACCCTTTCAAATCCGAAGTGGTTCTAATCTTGTTTTCATAATTTTTGGTTATGGAACTTTAAATAACAAAAACTACGGAAAGTGAGTATTTTGCTATAAGAACGCTTAACAAAATCAATTTTTGCAATAATAAAACTATCATAAACTACGAATTGAAAAAAAGCACATCTCAAATATTGGAGAAATGTAACAAACTTAGAAGCTAATTTTTAAGGAAAACTACTAAATGAAAGCTAACACAGCTCCCTATGTCACTAAAGCTCTTCTGTTTTGGCCCCTACTTGAATATGCTTCTCAGGTTAGGTCACCCTCTCAGCCACCAATCATCAATAGAATTGAAGCTGTTCAGCGTAGTTTCCTTCGCTTCGCGTTGCGCGACCTTCCGTGAATTGATAACTTTAATCTTCCTCCTTATGAGGAACAATTGAAATTTATTAACCTCCAGCCTCTAGCATTGCATTGTGATGTCGCAGACATAGTTTTCGTCCACCAAGCCCTAATTGGCTCCATCGACTGCCCTGAATTTCTACATAGGATCTCCCTCAATATCAACCCCCAAAATGTAAGATTCTTTTCTACCCTTCCGCCTAGACACACCGTACTACAACTAGTGTCACTTTAAATCATTTGCAAGAATGCTACGAAAAGTTAATACTACCCCTACCGATTTCCACATCGACAACACTCCCTTTACCATTCAGTCCCACCATCTTAATTAACCCCTTTCATCTGCTTCACTTCATGCCTGTATCGCTACCCCTTGTTCTATGTAGTCCTAGTCGAAATTTTATTAATTTTTATTATTTTTTTAAGTCGATTACATTTTTGTTTTTTTCTTTGTAGCTTCTAGCGAAATAAATAAATGAACGCAAATTGTAATGCATATGGTGATTAAAACCTCTATGGAAGTTTTAATGAAGTTCCTGATATCTAAAAAAAAGCGAAAATGTTTATTGCATGAGTATTACATTATTTTATATATTCCGCTTTTAACATCATTGAATTCGGACTATCTTTTGCAACTGACCTGGTGCCTCCAATTCTGAATAATTAATTATTAATGCGTGCCACATAAGTCTTTCAGCTCGTTTCCTACCTTACAGACTGATTACATAAAGCATACATCCCTGAATATAAATTCAATTATCTCTTCATTGATCTAACGACAAAAAATTAATCATGGAAATAATGTTGCAAATATGGGTGATATATAGTTTCACATTTTTTTTTTCAAGTAGTTCATATATTCATAATTCGCAATTTTTGACGTTGATACGTTCACACACCCCTGTTTAATATCCCAAGTGTAAACCCTCCAGTCACACCACTTGAATGTAATTAAGTGAATTTAAGTGTCCAGCATAAGACCAATCCCATGAAAGTAGTGTGTCGCCAATTTAAATATTCATCACTTCAATTACGTAGAGCATATATAAAGATTTCATGCCTCGTCTATGAATTATGTACGACTTCAGGGGTATTGTAAATGAATGAAACATAAAACCACGTGCAAGGTCAGGCAGTTAGCAATTGCGAATTCGAGCAATTTCTATTGAGATGTCCAACGAGCCAATTAACTCGGATGACTCTACCTTGAAAGCAACCAGGTGATATTTTTGATCTATAAAAACTCTAAGTGATTCTAAGAGGCAAACCAAATAAGTCTTTGAACGATCTTCTCACGTTAAGTGAACAATGTTTGAAGATCATATTCCATTAATAGCCTGTAGCATCACTTGCGATAAACCGAATTCTTTTGTGAGATATTCTCTAAGGAACAAAAGTTAATATCGACACTTTTCATCAATAAGGCTTAATTGCAAATTCTTGTCGGCAAGAACAGGAATTCGATCGAGACAGTGACCAATAAGGAATAACAAAAATGATCACCGATCGCTCCCTGAGTGATATTCATCCTCATAAATATGTATGGATGTCCGATGTCTGGCGTCAAAACGACAACTCAAGCGAACAGTGCTTGACGCACTTTACACGCATCATGCGCTGCTTTTTGTACGTTCTGACTGCAAAATTCCAATAAAATGCAGAAAAAGTGTCGAACATTTGTCAGGTTGTTAATTTTCAATTCAAATCGCCTTTGCATCCCAAAACCATTAAAATTGAGACTTCACAGCCAAAAGACGCTTTCACTAGCCAATCTCTCAAGACGTATGAAAACTTGATTTTAAGACATCTTACTCTGTAAAACCGTGTGACGTGGAATTCGCTAAGGTGTCTCGATGGATTGTCGAGTAGCACGACATCACGCCGAGGGCCTTCACATCCACCCACTCGGCCATCAGGCCAGAAAGCGCGCAGGTGACTGGAGCATTAACATCTTTTAAGCGCCTGCCAAGAAGCGAGGCTACTTCCTCTTAATAAATCCCGCGGGTAGGCGACAAACTTTACGGGGCATATATGCAAAATGTGCAATCTTTAATGAGTCCCGATCATTCCTATCAGCTGAATGCACTCAGCGCAATCTCCCCAGCTCGAGGCCTGCCCGTCTTCAAGATTACGTCGAGCGTGAGAAGATCGACCGATCGCGATGCAGCCAACGCAGCAATGTATGCTCGCGGCTAATGCTAATTCAATGCACATCTGATCTCAGGTAGTTTGTCTTCTTCACCGCGAATGCAAATGAGACACGTTTGCTCGAGTTTGCAGAGTTTCCAGATATTTGGCGCTCAGCCAGCGCATGTATAATTTGCGATAGACACAAAGTGGCGGTCGATCATAGCGAAGGTCGTTCTGGATTAATTCCAAGAAATGCAAATGGGCAAATCTGATGGAGCCGACTGCGATGGGAATTGGATTTCTATTTTTCTATTTTGCGAATCATCAAAGACCTTGTTATGGGATGCTTTACGGCCTCTTAATTAGCTAGCCGCTAGGCCAACTCAGTCCAGCACACATTTCTCGCTGTAATTAAACATGTATCAATTAACAATGCTAATTAGCGCGTACCTGGCTAAGTGATACGTGCTGGATTTATGGGGCAGTTTCTATTTTATTTCCAATTTTAATCAGAAATGCCAACGATAATTCAAAGTGGCGATCACTTGTCTGATATAAAATCACTGAATCAATTATGGCTCTATTACCTTCGTTAGATATAAAAATTCATGAAGACTCAGAAGAGCGGTTAATACATTTTCTACTGTGTAATTCTTTACTTACAAGACCATGGTATTAGTTTATTTGGAGATTTATACAAAAAGTCATAGCTGAGCTTAAAATCTTATCTTTTTTTTCAAATAACCTATTTCTTTATTTTAGGACTCTTAGTAAAACACGAAAAATTCATAAAAAAAACACAAATATTTCGGCAATTAGATCTTTTTCACGCTGGCTTCAAAATTATATTTTTTTACATTTTATCCATTTAAAGATATGTTTTTGGATTAACTTTATTTATAAGGCGTTTTTGCGAATAATTATTATTCTTCCTTTTATTTCAGAATTTATATAATTTGTTTAAATACCCTTTTAAATAAAAAGGTTTTTAGAGCAGCAGCTGCATTTCCATCTTAATCTTTAAAATTTTAAAATAACCCATATTCAAACTATTTATCTATGATCCATTTATAATCGTTGAATTAAGGTTAATCAGGGTTAATTTAAACGGTAACAAATCGGTTTTATAAAAGAAAATCTGTTAAAATAAATTCTAAACATAAATGTTATCAAGAAGACAGCATTTGAAGTAAAATACAGTTGTGGTCAGCTCATTATAACCACTTTGATATTTTAACATTTCATAAATTGGAGGTAATTTTATGATTTTTTAAATAGGATTGCTATAGTACATATGTCTATCAGTAAAAAGCCGAAAAAATCTATTTTAAAAATGTATTGCTCTTATTTAAAAAAATTTATAATTTGGTGTGCCCATCATTATTTTTTATCTGTTTGGCATACTTCTGATGCATGTTTATTTCTTATGCACTGGGCCATATTTCGAGGATATTTTGAATTTTTATGGATTTTTATGACAGAATGGCGTCTTTTATAAACTAAGAACTTAAAAATGTACCAAACGTTTTCTATGGGGTTTAGGTCGGGGGAATTGTCTGGCCAAGGAAGGACGGGAATGTGAATTTTGGACATTTTTAGCAGATTTAGTTGTATGGTACAGTGCACTGTCCTGTTGGAAGATCCACCCTTCTCGTCTGAGTCCTATCGTGGTGATGTAAGGCAATATGATATTCTTTAGGACCTTTATATATTGGTCCTGGCAAATCGCTACATCCAAAAGTAAAAGGACAAGTTTATGAAAAACTTTCTTTTATAATGTGTTGAAGCCTTGTAATACTTTGTAATACAAAAATTTGGAAGGAAATAATAGTTATATTAAGAAAAATATTAATAAAAATAAAGATCACTAAAATTTGTACATACCCAACGATCTAAGCATTTTAGGCACTAAAACTCGTAAGGCACAATATTGCAGAGTGCTTAATTAAAGAAATCATACATATACGTGTTAGGTACGTATATTGTTCCTTTAGTAATGACAATTTGAAAATGCCACTAAATATCTTACAATGAAATTTTGCACGTGGTTATAATGAGCACACTGTGAGTAGTGAAAACTCGTATATCTTAGTAGAGTTGAGCGAAGAAAATGTGAAACTAGATTTAAGAACTCTGTTTAAATATCTCTACTTACTTAATTATGAATGGATTGTGATTTTGTGTGACATATTTTCTAGTCAAGTTAAAGTTTCGCCGTTTTCTACTTTTAGGTACTAAAGCCGTTTTCTATTTTTAGGTACTGTACTCAGTGAGAGTGGGAAATAAAATGTCTCAAATTCCAAAGAAAATGTTATAAGCATTTATCTTTTATAAATACACTACCGCATATACTGAGGGAATTATCACGCAAATCAGTTGAAGCGTGCTCAAGTTATGCGCTTTTAAAAAAATTTCTCTTGAATTATTTTGAGTCGTATGTTTCTTTCTACACACGTTTCTTGCATACTCTGTATTGTACTTATTAAATAAAAAAAAGCTGCTTAAAAGGAGACCTTTAACATCAATGCCAACAATATCAATTAATGTGGCCAATAAATGCAACTGACGAATTTCTTGCGGAATACTAAAATGATTTCGAAATTGGCAAACCGGCGGATTGTAATGAGCTAAATTTTTCACTTTTTCTTGAGTAATTGCCAGCTTCTGCGCGCATTGACTCATCACTACCTTCCGCGTCCTGTCATCACCCTTCTTGGATGGATCGATGCACGGCTATCACGAAGGTAATCGCCTTTAATTTAAATTAAATCGTGCCGCCGCTGCCAACCACATCCTCCTTGTTGGTTGTTGCGTGCTACGAAAAAATGAGGTGAATTTTAAATGATTTTGCAAATCGGGGGAAAAAACCAAAATAATGTCTGATTAAGCCAAAAGATCACTGGCGATCCTACCGTCTGCAATTTTTCTCCTGAACCTCGTCAATGGAATTTTTCACTTTTATTACTTCCCGCTTAAATCGGGTACCCAGACAAGGGCTATAATCCTCACAGCGGGAGGGAACGTGTCCGTAACCAAAACATGAAATCCAAAACGACAGTGAAAAGTGATCAGAGTAACTTAATCAATTTTCACTTAAGTGTACTTACTCGGACTCAGTTGGTAAATATTTGCTCGTTTTCACCGGTCAGCGAACAGCCATGGGTTCGCTGATTTCCGCAAAAGAAAAAATTCCAAAGTACTCAGAATCTGAGACACACCTTTATAAGAAAGGGTGACTCGACAACAGTGATGCCCCGCGAGTTGTCTGAGTGACCTTTCTCATTGCTTTCCTGCGACTTCGCAGATTCGAATCTTTGAGGCTGTTACGAACAAAACTAAAGATATACAGCTCACCATTATGCATAAAATCAGTGGAGTAACAAGTGATTTGTGGGTTCGTACAATTATTTATTTATTTTACCTCTCTCACCTGCTAAAGTTACCTGCATGAAACAGTTCGCAGAGCAATGGGAGTCGTGACTAATGGAGTGCCTCGCGAAGGACGGGAAAGTCGCTTGTTGGTGATTTTCTTCACACGAGAAATTGCCTTCTTTTTAGGATTGAATCAAGTTCGGCACAGCAGCGGTCTTAATTGCAACAAATTTGTGATGCTGATGCCCCATGAAATCAAAAATTTTCGTCGGTTTACCGAAGGACATGCTCTCCGACTAAATAAGGTTGCGTCGCTGATGACACGTTCATAAAAATTTCTCATACGGTCTGTGGCCATTCGTAAAAGTCGTGAAGGACAACGACTTGACGGTTTGTTATCGTTAAATTCATGACATTTCACACGAAAGGTGCAATACATGATGAGTCTATGACCAGGATTAGTGCCACATTGAGTCATTTTGATTATAATTTTAGCTCCGTTTTAAAAGAACCTCTGTATGAGCTTCACCTTGAGACAGGTGAGGGAATTTCGTGTATACCGTGATTCAAAGATAATGAACTTGTTAATGAATTTGGTGGTCGTATATGAAATTATCGATCGATCAATCGATTAATGTTACTAAGTGCATACGTATTTCCGGAAATTAAATACACATTTTATAGATCAAGGGTATGAAAGTACTAACATATTACTAATTTTTCAATCCAATACAAAATGTGTCTCAAAACTTCTTTTCCATTAAATTTGCTTAGAACATTTTGATAAATTTAAAATTCTGTAAAATTACTATGATAGATGTTATTAATTTTAAGACGGTAATAATTTCGGTATAGACATACTTTCTTATTTTTATTCTTATACTAGACTTTTCTAATTTAAGTACTTTTAATTATTTTTATTTGTAAACGAAATATTTCCAAAATTTATTGATCACTTTATAACTCCATAAGAATCTAAAATTTCAGCTTAAAACACTATCCAAAAGTATATCGAAGTAGAAACTTTCACATAAGTTACTTCAAGTTTATATATGAGGAGCAAACAGGGCGTTAAAAAAACTGTTTTATAAAAAATAAATAATAATAAAAGAATATCCCATGCCAAACAGAATTCTCTGTTTCTTAAATAAGTCATGCGGTAGGCTTTTACCGCCAACAATGAATTAAAACGTTTTGGGAGATAGCACCATTTAAATGGACTAAGTAACCACCATCAAACCAGTTTCATAAAAGTTTTCTGATTTCCAAAAGTCCACATAAAAATAAAATCACTCAAATCAAGTATTAAATTAATCTCTCAAAAAATTTCAAAATGACAAGGGTACATCAATTCTCCCTTTAGATCCACTAAAAACGAAAAGTGGAGAAATTAAAATTCTTACATAACTACAGTAGTCTAAAAAAAATAACCCGATAACATCTCCCGAATGGTGCAAAAATATATTTTTAAGAAGAAACAATCTCAATGGATCCATTAACTGTGCGGATTTCTTTTCCCTTTTCCTGAGGCGTTTTTAATTTTCGTAACCACTTTAACATCCAGGTAAACTATAAAAAATAGGACTTTCCCAGCAACACAACTCGTAAAAATGTTTTGCAAAAGAGTCCAGATGTTTAGTTTTCTTGCATAATTTTTGTCCGAGTCCTTGAAAATATTTTAAGACTTTGCAGGTATGCACTAATTCCTATTTTTGTTGTTTATAATTTAAATTAATTTGGTAAAACCATTTAAAAACGGAAACCAGGTTTTCTTCATGATTTTATGAATTAGTAAATAGTGTTTATGTTCGTGTTGGCGGGACTTTCGAAAAGCAATTCAAATTTCGTTAATCGTCTCATGCAAAACACCTACAGCCGCCTCAGACCGGAAGTGTTTCGCACGCGAGCCTGTGGATGGAATGCCATTTAAAATTGGCACACAAGCCCCCAGGCGGACGCAATAAATTTTGTGTAAAAATTCAACACCTTTGATAAATCGAATTTGTTCATCGATCATATCCCGGTGGCGGTAATAAATCCACCAAAATCGGTAGAAATTGACAAGACGGCTGGGATAAGAAATCTGTCCAAAAAGTCTGGAGACAGACGCCAAATAAATCAAGTGCGCTTCTTCGATTTACCCCACGGCTTATTCGTTTCAAAGGCCACGCTACGCCACCGCGTGCATAACACGCAAAATGTTTTCGTCGTAACGCAAAGCGACTTCTCAGTGATAAGAAGAGCGCAACTTGGCTGAGATTTCAAACTCAAAACTTAAGCTAAGTCACTAAGGCGCAACTCTCTTGGCTCTAGCCAGGTGAGATACGTAAACATTGACAATGACACACTTCTTTTAATTTATTTCTAGAAATATTGGCTACTTTAGCCGCGACTTTAAAAGGTCTACGCTCGATCCGCTCTGGTCGCCGATCTAAGGAAATCGTTTGGCAATATTACGTGGTCTCGTTATATAACGTGCCCGCCACAAGATTCACATCGGAGGACCAATGAATGATATGATTGGAAATTAAAATTAATTTTTTGCGCCTCTTCATATATCGAAAACGCGGAAGGAGCGACGATTATTTTTTATGTTATTTTCGGATAATAACACTTTTTCAGCCGCCAGTCATTATCCGCGAGCATATGCGAATTATACACCGCGCCCCCGGACACACATTTTCACTTCCAATTTATTCGCATAATTTTTTTTTTTTAAATTTCATTAAACACACCGCAAGGGGCGACCTAGAGGTCAGCCTGGATTTATGATCATTGGTAGGGCATTTAAGTGCAGTTTACAACCAAGAAAAGTTGTTACGGTAGGTTTAATTGAATTCCTGAAAATGGTTTAATTTAATACTGAAAATGTTGCCTGCCGACTTACCGGTATCTGAACGAAAGTCCCATTATTTATCGTCGGGTACGAGAACAATGGCACAACTGGAACTGTTCCGTTTTTTAAAAATATCGGTCCTTGGATGGGCGTCACTGTTGGCATTGACTTACCACCTGGTGAAAGGAGAAATATTATTTAAAACGGCTGATTTAGCATAATCGAATGAATTAAGACTGTGTGAATATGAAAGCATCGCCGAAAGTAATTGAATGATATGATGGATTTTATGGTTTGTATTACAGACGACAAATTTACGGGCCACAATTTATATACAAATTTGCCACAACGTTTTCGGAAACAAGAATAAATTACACTTAATAAACTTAAATAATAATTTTATTCACTAGATATTTATTATATTTACAATTTCTATTAAAAAGTTTTTAACAATAATAAAAATATAAAAATGAACATGATAATCATTAACTATTCATTTCTACTACCAACGTCCCAAATCAAACCTTATCGATCAAAATTTTGATAAAGTGCTCGTGATCACAACTGATTGTATTGATCTTTTAATTGAAACTTAAATCGATTTAATTTTCAATCGACCTTACTCACTGTATTGTGATTTATTTTGCACTTTTTAAATGTAATACTAAATCTAATACTTTAAGGGAAACTTCCCATTTTTAAAAAAGCTAATTTATTTGCGCTATTTTTAAGATAGTCAGTATTAAAAATTAAATCATAGAAATAATTTTACTATTTTTTTCCTTCCAAATTGCATTCAAAGTTAAAATATTCCTTCTAAGAAAGAGAATTAGACAATTATTTCACATATGAAAAGTTTATTTTAAGTCTCAGTTAATTATATATAAAAATGTTCAAAAAATATCTAAATTTCGATTAATTTTGAGTTACCTACCTACCTAATTTTTGTACAATGAGACTATAAAGAAATATATATTGATTTTAACATATATTTACTCCTTAAACTGGCAAGAGTGACGAAATGCTATTTGACCAATCGCTCGTATAAAACGAGACACAAGTCTACAGACAAAACTTTACGTTTATTCATCTGTTTAATAATATCTTATGAAGAAAGCAAGTAGATTCCCCATTTCTGGCAGGGTATTAAATCCCACGTAATCACTCCAGAAACAGAAGCGTCTCAATATTGTGGGCATGTCTATTTATAGAAGCGAGCGCCTAAAAAGTAGCACTCGATTAACAAATTTTTCACTTTGATGTTACGTTTCAATTTCGTTAAATAGACCAGAACCATTCAGGTTCCTTTTACTATAATGATACGATCTCGAAATACATTAAGATCTATTTTATTTTATATTATATCTGATCAGATATTCTGTAAAGGCAAATGAGACGCTACTCTTACCAGATGTTTATTAAAATTAGATGAGATATGCATAAACCGAAGATAAACAGAAGCTCTAAAGTAGTAAATACGAATTAGTTTTGCATATTTAACTTGAAGATGGGGTTCCCAAATTGTCCTTAAGTCAATAATCCCCCAGTATCTAATTAACGAATTATAATCACCGTGAACCCCGGTATCAATTTGATAATTTCCCAACCCCCACAATTAATTATTCTGCAGCTCGGCGGAAAGATCCGTTTTTGGTACGATCGGATGTGATCTTTGAACCACCCCGACCCGGTGTGGCGTGGCGGTGACTCAAATCATTCCTCTTGATATAACAAAACATCACATGACGAGCCATTCATCACCGTGATCTGAAAAGGCGGACAGAGAGTGAAACCATCCTCCTGCACAAAATTTATACTGGCAAAGATCGAATTGCTTCCAGCCAGCAGCAACATCCACCTAAGATCACCGTCATCCGGAAATTAAGCCCACAGAGATGAATTTCAGCTACTTGAATCACAGAGATCCACAAAATAAATACCAAGGTACGTCAGCCAAATCTGCGAGCATCAAGTGCACCTGGAGATCAGATCTCTCGGATTCAGGAGACTTTAGAAAGCGGTCGCGAGTCGTTTTAAATCACGTCGTCATTATTAATTCGCCTTTGAATTATTTATCAATTGCAGCGGTGGCGGCAACGGTCTGAGTAATTCTGTTTTTGTCGCGTTTTATAACCTAATCTCACGTGCACCCCGGCCCCACGCTTTGTAAGTGAATAATTAAAATTCTGACGAAGGGCGAGAAATTTTATCGAATTTACGAGTTATGTATCTTGCAATAAAACACTACCTGGGAAGCACTTCAGCAGTCGTTAAATAAATCATAGACGACGCTGCTGCATAACTCAATTTGATTAACTAGAGTCGATCGATTGGAATTTTAATCGCTGGCGGTGATTAAGATCTTGCGTGGAGTTGCAATTAATGCGTCAACGGCTGCAAGATTACGACGAGTTTCCTTCTTGCCGATCGATTTAAAGGTGCTGCGTGTAAACAGCGTTTTTGTGCATTGTCGAACCAATTTCGAAGGCACAATCTGGATGCTTAGATTTGAATTGAAAGCAGCAGGGCGGATGATTGATTATTAAACTGGGAAATCCATGCGAATGTAAACGTAAGATTAGATGAACTTTGTCCAGGCAACTTGACTAGCTAATTTCTTAGGGGACTTTTTATATTGAGTCAGCGAATTTGCATTCTAAATGAATCGACAAACAATGGAAGGTTGTTTAAATAATCCAGTTTAATTAAAGGTGATTGTTCTAATTGAGAGCACTCAGCGAATAATGAAATAAAAATAGAATTGCTTTGTATCTACATCCGTTACCTAACAGACTGTATCTAATAAATGTCTTGTCTAAAGATTTATTCAAGAATTTGCAGATATACTCGTATTATATTTTTCTCAAAAGTTGTCTGGTATGGTTTGATATAAATTGATATAAGTGATTATAAATATTAAAAATGTTTATAAGTAACAATTGAGTACCATTCTAAAATTTCTTGTAGATGTTCAATTACATAATAAAATTAAGTCATTTAATTATTTTAAATTTCCCAAATAATTGGAAATGAATGAACTGAATTTTCTAATGTCCAATTAAAATTTAAAGATGCATTTAAACAAAATTTTCTCAATGTACAATTTTAGAAATGACTAGTATCTTTTCAATTTTTCAATTATATCGAGCTTGTGGATTGATGATTTTTATATTAAATCACAAAAGTGTTATACTTTTCACACAGCAGTTTGTTCCATGTCGACTTTGATAAAATACATTTCCATTTTTGCTTCATAAAACGTTGCCATTTCGAAAATTAATTTTCAGCTAATAAAAACGCCGACTAGACAAACAGGCACCTGTAAAAATTCCGATCAAACTGACTCGTCAAAGCCAAAATATACGCAATTAGAAAATAGGGAACTCGTTCAGAATCTGAGTTTAATGATGCTCTAAGTTATGCAAAATTTAAAATATTCAATGACATTGAAATTCAAAAATTCAGGTTTAAATCGTTGAAAGGAGAGAAAATTGACTTTGCTTTTTGAACAATTGCACATATTACAAATAACGCCCCTAAAAGTTTGAAAATAAGATGTAAATTTTAGTTATCCTGGTATATTATAAATTTGTTAGTACTATATTTAAATTAATGAGTTTTTAATTTTTATTTACTAGAAATAGCATTCAGGTTACACCGGCTAATCTGCCCGGTTGCGGAAAACCCGGTTAAAGTATAACTCGTAACCGGTGCGGCGCTGCATTGCGTCGATTGCTGAAAACTGGCACCGTGTGAAAATGAAAGTAATCCCCGAAATTGTTCAGATAACTATTTTTTTTTTTTTTTTTTGTACAGTCGATTGAGCGTTGCATCAGTTTTCGGCCCAACAAAGTCTTAATGGAAGCACTCAAAAACTCTGATCCATTATGCTGGACTTTGGAGGAACATGCAATTCCGGCTAATAAATTTTGACATTTTTGTCGAAAATCGTCTTTTGGGAAATCTTCCGCTTTGCACGAATCGAAAAGACTTTGAGAAAAAAAAAAGCCGATGTGGCTCTTCTTCAACCTGCTTTTAAGCTGGGCGGAGAGACATCACTCAAGGCGATCAAGACCTTTCGTTTTTTTTTGCTGGCCGCATTTGAATCGATGATGAATAGTCCTGAGCTGGGGAGGGCAACTGTTTAATCGCAATAAGATGTAACTTTTATTAGAAAGCCGGTGGACAGTGCACGTCTGAGGCGAGGATGAAGCCCGCTTCTGTTTGACCACCGCAGATCGATAAAAAAGATTAGATAAAAACTGCCGATGGTTGGCTCGGTTTCGAGGTGAATTTCGTTTTTATTCTCTTAAATTTGATGTAGTCTAAATTAGTTCAAGGTGCAAACACATTCTTGCTTTGTGATGAGTATCACATCTCTTGTGGTGACAAATTCGTTTCAGAAAATCGCTTGAGATAGTGCGAAGTGGATGATTTGGGAGACCTCTGCCCCGGATGCTGACAGGTCCATGATGCTGCAGAGATTTGTAGTTCTTCGTGAATTTCATTTTTCTATGGAGTGTTTTATACACGCATGAGAAATTTAATTTTTTTTTTGTTTTTAACCTTGCTTAGAGACGAGACCTTGCCATTTTGTGAAGCTGTGTGTTTTCAGCTTTGCCACTTTTTGCCATAAACTGCTCTGATTTATTCCATTTTTACGATTAATTGCTACTTCTCATCTTTGGTGCGATTTATTTGAGCAAATTTTAAATTATCGCGGAAAACTTTGTAGGTATTGATTAGTGCTTATAAATCAAACGAAATCAATTCGAGCTGTAAAGAGTTAAGCAACATTTATTACTAATTTTTTATTTCGAACATTAAATTATGTTGCTGTTTTTTTATGTTTTTGTTTAATAATTTGGGTGCCAATAGGTTCACCTCGAGTTCACACTAAAACATAGTGTCTTTTATTAAAAGGAATATATTTTTAAATTTAAGAAGAAACAATAAATTAAATATCTTCTTCTCGTAAAAATCGTATTTACCGAAATTATAATAAAAGTCATAGAGGGAAGACCTCAATGTATGGCATAATCTACTGTCCTGATTAAATTATACGAGTGGCATACTTAAAGAATAACGTACCCCTACTTAAGTATTGGCACCTCATCAATGCCTCATCAGTTACTTTTATAATAAGGTGTTTGTTGTATAGCCAACATTTTGATCGTAACGCTAGTTAAATTTCTAAAATAAATGCAAGTGAAGGTTTCGCTGTTTTCATATCGCGTTATTTAAATTTTAGTTAGTTAATTTATATGCATTAAGCTAAATTTTACCTTTCAAATTTTGGGTTTTACCCAAGTGACTTGTCTTACTATCATAATCTTAATTATAAAAATCGATACAGTCGGTTAGGTTCTAGGAGACGGTAATAACGAAACATTTAAGAGTTTTGTATATAATACTTAAATAAAAATTTATATAAAAGCTTTAAACCTAGGAATTAACTAGATACCTACCCCCTTTAACTGGTGTGCCACTATCACCCTCATCGTAATAATCTGGTTCATCACCTTCCTCTGCATCATAATCCAAAACTGCATGGACTTGTGTTCTTGAACCTTTTCCAGCCTGAACTCTTGTGAATCCTGGCCTCCTCTCAGGATATCCTTGAGCTCCATCATCCTGACCATTTTGATTACCAGGAAAATTTGTCTTTTGCTGCTCCCCAGCATCCGATGGATTGAACGTTCTCGTCTGAGTGTTGTAACCATTAAAAAATTGTGGTGATTGCTGACCATTAGGTCTACTAGGATTTGGTTCATAACTTCCCTCCCCATAAGTTCTCGTTGTTTGTGGAGGTAAATATGTAGCACCTGGCGGATTAAATGATTGCTGTGGAGGTTGCTGTTGATTAGGAATGCCTGATCGCGGCCCTGAATGTGACGATGGTGGTGGTGGTGGTAGATAATTATTTTTGGGTCTATATGGCGAAGTTTGCTGAGGCCTGGAGTAGGGATCATTTTTATAGTAATCATCCGGTGGAACACCAGAGGGTGGCTCATCAGATTCTTGATGTCCTGCAGGACCATAAAGCAAACTATTCACAGCAGTCGCATGATGTGGCTGAAGTGGGCTTATAGTCGCTGCCCAATTCTGTGTGGTGAGCCCCGCAAAGGGGAGCGTAAAGTTCGCTAAAGCCATTTGAGGACTTTAGTTGTTTAATTTATTTTTGTATTTAAGAAATGCACTTATTCGCTAACAAGTTTTCACACGAACGTTTGAGCTTCAAGAAGCGTGATTTTTCTACTCAAAGCGAATGCACCGAAATGAGCATCATTTTTATACTTTAATTCTATCTAATTTCCGGCCATATAATTACACTCGCCAGAAATGCATGATTCAAGCACATTTAAATAAGAAAACTTTGATCTCATCACAGGAAATAGCACCAAAAATTCTCTTCACAAAAACGAAAAACTTAAGCGACGAACCCGATGCTGGAGTCAATGACTGAATAACTGAAATGTGTGAAAAAAACCAAATCGTCAAAAAAAAAAAAAATTATATAGCTAAGAAACTTTTCAAACAACAAACGATCGACGTGACTCGGCGAAAGATTTAAAATATTGATAGATGATGCAGTTGAAGCTGCACTGAGACGAGAGTGTGTCGCTGACAATTTCCCAAGATCAGACAATGGAATCGCGGATCAGTCCTGCTCGCGTGCTAACCCGACAAGTTATTTAGCGCGACTGAACTTTAAAAACTATTATGCAAATAAAATCGCCTATAGATGAATTTTACACAACTCTTTCGCGTTCATTAAGCTCGCGGTACCCACACATATCGCAGTCTACTGTGTGCATAAACACGCCTTTTGCAATCAGAGTCGCCCGTATGTGATCTTATAAACAAACAAACCACAAAGACATTAATCTCCCCGTTTGCCGCGCTTTTTTTCCGCTCACCTGCCCCGTTCTTAAAAAGTCAATTAAATAGCTGAACCAGGCGGGCACACATCGATGCCATAAGACACACAATAAACAGTTAAATAGAACCCGTGAGGATCGTGAGGTAATTGTATCGCTGCCAATCATAAGAGGGGCCCGTGACGATTTTTTAGCAAGATCACCACTTGCATCACAAGGTAACCACCGCCAACCGAACACACGCGAGGAACTCGAAGGAAAGTAAAAACCGCTGCCGCCGCCGCGATTACCGCGATCGCTACCAATCAAGGGGAAAATTTTGAGCTGTACGCGCACACCTCAGCACACCTTCGCGCAGCAGAAAATTGAACTCTTTTGCTGAACATATGACTTCCAGACGTTGGCTGGCTGGCTGAGCTGAGCTGAGCTAAGCTGACAACTTTTGCCGCCACCTTCGGGCTCAATTAGATTACATAAGTGGGGAATGGGACGCTTTAGAAAACCATAGGCCGACCTACTCCAAGCTCTGTGACGTCCAAGATCAAATTTTCAGCATTTTTTTTTTTAATTTTATCCAATAGAACTCAGGTGGTTTCATTCTCGCGGTTTGGAATGAGTGTTACCATGTGTTGGTTCCTGGTACTAATACCGGAACAGGTATTACTTACTGTACCTAAGCGGAATTTAGGAAGTCTGGCGACTTTTTGTCGCCGAACAGTAGTAGCTAAATAGGGGAAAGACGGATATTTTTCTTAAGATTTTGCTCCCATAACTCTGATTGAGGATGCCGATTCGGAATGCCCCAAAATACTTATGGCGTGTTATTCACTACGTGCAAATGGATAGGTAGACAGATAAGTGCCAAGCTTTTTTTTTTTTTTTAAACTATTAAAATCGTTGTTTATCTGAGTCATTTTTAAATATTTGTGGGAATTTGTAAATTTTTATATGTCCGCTTTTAGTCACTGTACCTCAATTATGCGCCTATAGGCAATTGTTTCTAGGGGAATTTTATTTCTGCTCAACATTTTTTAATGCAAGTTAAAATAGCTTTCAATATAAAAATCAATAAGTAAAACACAACTTTTATTTATACTTTTTTTTTTTAAATAGATATATAAAATTAATGTTCTGAATGTAAACAAATAGTATGAAAAAACTAATTTTAAAAATAACATGTCAATAACTTTTAAGTAAGTCAATCGATTAAATGTCTCTTTATACCTTTTTCTTTATCAGTCTATTTAACGAGTAAATTTAAATTCGAAAAACAATCGATGCATGCATAAGTATACCATAGATTTTTTTATTTGCTTGCTTCAGTTACTATTTGCATGTGAAATATTTAGCATGAAATTTTGCATTCAAGTGGACGCTGCCTTTCTATCGGAAATGAAATTCTGTACACATAATACGAGTATACAAACAAATTTATTAAAATGCTACTTGTTTTATTTTACGGCTTCAATATCGGGTTTGTCGCTTAAGTCTTTTGTTTATTTAGGTTTATTGAGCTTTTTTCTGCGAGGTTATTAATTATTTAATTTTACAGATTGTTACTAAATTACCACCGTAATTTGTATTTCCGTCTAATATTTTAAAGTTTACGACTTATTGTTATTTATACAAATTTTCAAAAACCGATCAAAGAAGAACTTCTATAATTTTTTTATTTTCTGATTAGTTTTTTAAAGTTAGAAAAGCACAGCAAAAAATATAAAACGATTTCTTTGAAATATTTCAGTTTTAAACCGACATCCTCGAACGTGAAATTGGTATATTTTTTTAAATTAATAAATCCGAAATAACACTATTCAGTGTATATTTTGCCAGAAAAAAATAAGTATGTATAATAAGAAATTAAAAAATGTATAATTAATTTTTTTTCTTTTTGGAATCTAAAGTAAAACGGTAAAACAAATTTAATATTTGCATATCTTAAAAACAGGGCAAAATATAAACTGCAACTGCACGCTTCTTAAGATCACCAAAAACGCATTCCTGCGTCGAGCAATTTTCAAGGTCTAAAAAAAAAAAATTAAAACTGCTTTGTCACTAAATAAAGTGCTTTTTACTTCCTGATCCCGCCAATATCACCTGGTATACATATGCATATTATTGGATATGTTGTGATATGATTAAAATGTTCACTGGCAAGCATAAAAAATGCCTGGGAGCGAACAGAGCACGTTGTTTGAACAAATCTTTAAACATATTAATAATTCTGTCGTGAATCGGCAGCCTGTAATTTTATACGTTTCTCGTTAGCGCTAATATACTCGAGGCATGAATATTGCACCGAGCACATTAAGCGGATAAATCAAGCCCAATGCACTACATAATTACAGCTGCAAGGAATAGACGCATTTATGTGAATTTGCAACTAGTTAACCTTATTCGATCGATTTTTGCGTAAATTCTGGATTTGTACGAACGGGCCCCAGCTGCAGAATGCCCGCAATGACTTTCATGCACGATATAAAGTTATTAATCACGTTGCAATCGAGCCCGCAAAATACTTACCGGTCAATTGAGCGAAAAATGAATTCAAAATAGTGACAGGTATTAGTGAAAATTAAAAAAAATATACCACCCTGCGGTGTGTATTCGACTTCCTTTCGATTTGTCAGTGCAATACGAGCAAACGTTTGCCATACCCTCAAGGGATAGTTTTATAAGCGCTAATTCACGCTCCCGCATATCACAACAATTACACCTGGCAACTGATAAAGATCTTTCGTATTGAATGCCAGCCGACCTCCGTCGTCGCCACACCTTTTTGCAACTAACTGGCTTGCACTCACTTTTTCTTTCGGAATTCAATGCCAGCGTAGTTCAGTGAACCACTTCCTCGGTTCGGATAAAACGAATAAAATAAAGGAAAATTTTCAATATACCAAAAGATTGACATTGCTGACCATGATTTTGTATAATTCAGGAGTCATGCAACATGCCACATACTGTGATATAATGCCTGCTGAAGTCATGATCTACATGTGTTTCTAAAAAGAATATGAGCTGCAATATTTAGGCATGACCCGTTGTTTTTGATTTTGATATATGTCCACTTCTAGAACATATCATTTCAATAATTTTTCTAACTAAATCTTCATCAATTATCATCTTATTAGGTATACCACAACATCTTTTACCTTTGGTCAATGTAATACGTTGTTTTTTATATTGTATTTCTGTAATCAGCTGTATCTTATTATATTTTTAAACTCCTTTTTATTCTTTTGCATTTTCAGAAATTCTAATTACCCATCCACTATCTAAAACAATTTCTAGCGCCGTTTGAATTTCAAGAATATGCTGGAAATTGTCGCAAACATTAGTTGATTTTTGATTTTAATGATTTTTATTATCAAAACATATACGCGCAATTTGAAAATCTATGGTTTTAAATACGACATTTGAATTTTGGGGAAAGGAATTATGCGGAAGGTTTAAAAGTACATGCAATAAAAATGATAACGGCCTTCAAAGACTAAAATCCCCTAAATTTATTTAATTCTAAAGTACTAAAAAGAATAGAAAATCAACATAAATACTTTTTATATCAACCGCCTTTACTCTATGTATTGAATTAAGTTTTAATCCATTTATGAACTACTAAACGAAAGCTATAATTGCATTTCCATGTTCGTCCTCTAAATTATAAAATAACACAATGTTTGAGATTAATTGGAACAAAGAAAATATCTTAACATCTATTTGATCCGTAAATTTTCCCAGAAATTCCCCACACTGCCCTCATTAACATTCTGCTGGACCGGAATTAGCTCACCGATGACAATTGTCAACTTATTAGAAATGCAATAATTAATTAATTGATCAAAAGATATTTCCTGTTTAACAATGCAGACTAAGGCGAACAACAGCTTAAATAGTAAGCAGTACACATTTATGGGTAGTTGCACAGATAAGATAAAAATTTTTTGGCTCAAGGAAACCCCAAGTCTTTGTCGGAACTCCTCAAGACGTCTGAAATCCCAGATGCTTGGCAATGAAATCATTTTAAATGAGATTACTGAATCAACTCTCGGACACAATGGCACGATCAAACAGTCGACGCATTATGATACTAAATAAAAAAAAAGAAAAGCGCAGCCCCTGCCTTTAACTGGATCAGACCACCAACAGTGGATCTTGTTACGATCAAATCGAAATCCATGTCTAGCTTCTAGCGGGCGTACTCATAAATGCAAATCAGTCAGACGAACGTTTGTTTCGGACGCAGTCTTCTTGATCGAGTGATGTTGTGGTAATCCTGACTCTAATACCGGTAGTATTTACCGGAGGATCGTGACGGATATGCTCTCAGCGGGTATAAGGCCACTATATGCATTTAACAACTTCACGCTTCCTCCATTGATCACTAGCAATTGATTTGAACGGATTTGTGGCAGATTTCGATTTGTTCAAACAAAATGATTTTGCATGCATACCACAGCAATCAGAGGTAATTTTCGAGAAATAAGCCCTGGGGGCAAACAGGGTGCAGTACGGCACTACTTTACTTCCACTCCCTCGCGTGATTTTATGGCATACTAAAGTAATATTTTCCAATCAAAAGAGAGTTATAACGTCCTAATTTTATGCAAGCATAAAGTATCACCTTTATTGCAAATAATGGGTAAAAATGCTGCTGTTTCGGTCCACCGGAATTTATAAAATCTACATACCCGACATGGAGACAAGTGAAAAACAATTACTGGGGCATTTTTCAATTGAATCGATAAAAATTACGCCCTGGTGTCATAAAGGCAGGGGGACTCCCACGCAAGAAGACCGCGGCCAGCCGGCCAGTCTTGGAGTAAGTTGTAATTTATTGCCCTCAGTTCACGATCACCGCATTTTACCACCCAGCGCAAGGAGAATGACGAAGACAATTTATGAAACTGTAGCATAGAACCTGAAAATGGTGAAAATCAAAATACCTCCGGGATTTAGATCTTGACTGGTAACCGTCACGGATGGCACATAAATCAACCAGCCAGATCGTGGCAGACCAAGATATTTGCATGAATTGAGTTTAATAGCTTTTGTACACGTCAAACTACCTATTAATTTTTTTTTTATTTTAATGTTTTTTTTCAAATTTTCCATGTACACAAAACGAGCTAATCTTTGAACATAAACAGAAGCTTTCTTGCGTTTACTTTAAGATTTATGCGATATTGATAAACTCAAGATCATTGAGTGAAGTAAATTTTACTGAAATTTAAAAAAATAATATGATGTGCCTAAATCATATATTTTTTTCTTTTTACTCTACTTTAAAACCAAAGGATGAAAAGTAGATATAAGAGCAAGCTGAAAGAGAACGTGTAGAGTTATTTCTTAATTGAATTTTATTTTCGATAGTATTGAAATTAAAACAATTGCAACCTTTGTATTTTAATTTATAACACATAAACCTTCTATACTTGGTTAAAAAAATAGCCGATATCATAATCTGTTAATACGACTTGTGATACTAAAAAAATGTATAGATTTAATGCCGTATATGTGGAGGAATTCTCGAAAAGCAACGATTTAAACACAGGCTGAAATTCAATTTGCAACCTTCGAATTTTGCACTCTAATGCTTAATAGTTTTACTATTTTATTAAATATATCCGAAATATCTTACTTTAACGACATTGAGCTCTTTTCGAGATCAAATAGCGCTATTAATGGCGTATTAAATTGCACTATTAGATAAAGTACGTCTATTGAAACAACTTAATGCAATACAATTTGTTCCAAATTGACTCATTTATCATAGTAAAGACAAACAATACAATAAAATAGATCTTACGCACAACTTAATTAGCATAAACATTAAAATTAGCATTTAAAACCTTTAAAAATGCTATACGGCAATATTTCATAGTTTCTTTTCTTTTAACTGCGTTATAATAAATTCATTCACTTAAAATTGCCTACAGTTGAATGGTAAACAATAGCGCCATTCATTTTAACGGATTGAAACCGACAGCGTGAAAATATTTCCTTGGTCTCCAGAATGGCTCATGCAAATTATATTTGCTTTCTACAAAACGTTTTTATAAAACAAAAAGAAGTTGAATTTAGGTTTGTTCGCGCAGACGCTATGAGTCTTTTCCCTACCATTGAAGTGATTGCCTACCACCACTTAATCTTAAATCTTAAAGTGCATTTAAGTGCATTGCGCACGTAACCTCTTTGTCTTCGCACTGTTCGGACAGAGAACCATAAAATTTAACGTTCCATAATAATTTGTCGTAAAAGCCATTTCAAGTCCATTTTGGAGTCATAAACGTGTATATTGATTACTTTGGTTCCGTTTATCGCATCTACGTAAAATGAATGTCTCCCTCAAGTAGTTCTTTTGTTGGTTTTCATTTCATATAAAAGAGCTCACTGTTCTGAAAAGTCCAAAGTGGTTGTGTTCGTGAACAGCCAGACCACTTTGGTATAAACCACAAAAATACGATTTGCGCAATCTTCGACATCTGCAACTTTTTTTTTGATAAGATCAACAGGCCAAGAACGAATTAGGAATGTGCCCGGGGAGAGTTGGCCGTTTCAATGATTCAGAGTTTGCAACATCTGGCTCAATTTTGTGTGGTCTATTCATGTCCATTTGGGTCTCATTCAGGTGAAGTTGACTGCACCACCACCCCCGCTAGGATTTTTAATTAACACGATTTTTAGATTATCGCTCATTCCCCGGTGACAAATTAAATGCTCTCAAAATGAGGCCGTGAAAGTTTCCATTCTTAGATTTAGCACTGATTAACATGTCTGCGGGATTACAAAGTTGCTGGATCTTGAAATTGTTTTATTATCGCCTGAAGGTTGTGCTCAGCGAATTACCTCCAGCCAGGCATAGTAACTTTAATGACTACGCTCTTTCGAAAATGAGTCAAATTCTTTACGATATTTCGATTGCACAGTACGACTTTTTCTGGCAATCATTTAATTTGTTTTGTTTCGCTACTTTGTCTATAAACAATAAAAAGTTGTTTATTTGTGCTAAATTTGTATTACAAATTAACCCAGTCTAGTTTTTGTTTTATTTTTAGGGAAGTGGTAACAAAGCTTCAATTTGTGAGATAACATAAAACATTTACATATCATCGGTGATACTGCATAACTATTCAATTGATAAATAAGCCAAAGCGTTAGTTACGCGGTACAAAGATATTTTCATTTTAATACATTTTGTGGTTTGCAATTTACATGGTTATGATATTGGTGGTTTAGCTGTTATGAATAATCGTCGACGGTATACACATAACATAACTTGATATTTATGAAACCTTGGCGCTTTAAAAAATAACCGATACCACAACACTTAATCCATGTGAGAATCTCCAAAAAAAAATTAATATGCAACCCGAACCCTTAAAAATATTAAACCTAAACATTTGCATAATTCTACCATTGGAATATTCTGAAATTTTTATTTAAAACTTATTCCTTTGTAAGGGAATTCTAAAATATTTACAATTAACGCATTTTCATATTTTTCTTAAAGTTGTTTATCAATACACGAAGAGTTTTCGTATGAGTCTCTTAGGCCGAATTTGATATTGTCAGATTTCCGTATTAAGGCATCTTACTCGTAAATGGTAATTAACTATTTTAATTAGTTCAAATTGAAACCAGGCTTGAGTTCATTACGACGAAAATTGGTCCAAGTTTGAATTAAGTTGTAACCAGAGGTTTGAACTAGAATTCGGCTTGTGGTTTAATTGCATTAGCATATCCTATTTAATTTCGATCTAATAATTATTACTAATAATATGCAAACAGCACTAAGAGGATTAGTGTGCTTAATTTAAACATAAAATGCTTACTAATGTGCACACCTCTTTGAAAATACCAGCCAGAATAAATCTGTAAAACCCACTCAATCCAATGTAAAGAGAAATATGAAAAGGATTTGTTTAATGCCTGCTAAAGAATGAATTGTAATCTCAACAGCCAATTGAGCCAATAGTTCATAATTGTCATTAGCAGTCTCTATCTAGGTATTTATACTCGAATAAAATACCTTAACGATGCTGAATAATGCATAAACATTAAGAGATAAATTTAAGTCTATCTAAGAGTCCGGAAGCGTTCACAGCGTGGCGTTAATAAGCCGTCGGTTAAAAATACCCATTAAATCCTGGTGGTTTTTATCTTAGAAGCAGCTTGCACTTGCCAACTTTACCTTGCTTTTGCTTAACTTCTTGTTCTTAGACAACAAAGACAAAAAGATAAAATAAAAGGTAGTAGGAGAGCAAAATAAAAGTGATCTCTTTATAAGGTTACCAGTCCACACCACGCCCAAAGAGTGAATGCAGACAATTTGATTCGAATGGCAATCGCAATGGAATTAATCAAAATACAAAAAATTGTGCCACTTGGCGCAACGGGTACAGAATCACGAATCCAAAAGTAGCCACTCGGACCTGCGCGGCCAGGTGAGCTCCGCTGAAAGGATCCCTCCGAGCTGGTACTATTCGCGGAGCGCCAATTGTCGTACGTGTCTCCCCGGCGCTGTTCCTCAGCCGCATTTCCTTGCGTGGTCAAGGTAAGTCGCGCGAGCCCCTCAGGTGAAACAGGGAAAAGCAAAAAAATAAAAGTGCTATTTGTTCTGTTCTATTTACACTAATTTGATCAGCGGCGTGATACCTTCGACTGATTGAGCTATTCGATTTTATTGAATTTGAAGAATTAATCCAGGATTTATTCTAATTGTGGCAGCAACAATCGCGCCGAGCCGACTTCGGCCTTATCTACAATCATCGCGAGCGCGGAATGTGGGGAAATATCTCGCGGATATCAATCAAGTCCAACTCGAAGCATTTATAATTGAAGGCTGGACGGTGTCTGGCATGCAAGACTAAATGGCTTAATAACTTTTGTGCAAAAAACTTAACAATGCTCAGATAAAATTTTTTATTGTTTCTGCCTCCACCAAGGAAAAATAATTTATTTTTTCATGGTGGATTAAGAAATTAGGTTGTGGTATTTTATGCTATGTTTCGTCAACAAACTAATTAAATAAAATTTAGGGCGAGACAAAAATTACAATAACACTCTTTCATAAAGCAGAAGACACCCTCATTGATTAAAATATTATTATTACTATTGCTGTGTGTACTCAACCCCTACTCTATCCGAATTTCTTTATTTGCCCTAATGACCTTAAGAAAGTCAGAGATTGAGAAATGAAATCTTCTATCTTCAAAACATTAGCACCGAACGCCAACATGCGTACACGAGAGGGCCAGACAGTTACACAGGAGGTGCTCTGTACTATCCTCGTTCTCCCCACACAAAGGACACGTTGGGTTACTGATGATCTCTAAGGTAGCCATGTGTTGTGTCCCGTAACCGCCCCTACTAACATTTTGCAATTCGTCTGAAGTCTTGTTTCCTTGAATTCCCTAGTGACTAGAGACCCATATAAGAATAACGTGGTTTTGCTTTGAAACCGAATTGAGGATTTTCTTACATTCCTGGACAATATTGACCTAGTTATGGGGTTAAGTAGAGTGGCCAGAGCGGCATTACTATCGCTACAAATACCAATCCTCTTGCTGTGCCATTTGTGGGCAATTAATTACCCAGTGAGCCACTTCAAGAATAGCAAAAATTTCCGCTTGGAAGATCGTAGACGTTTTTCCAAGTGATTTACTGAATTTGACCTTTTCATTCAAATACCATCCAGCGCCTGTACCAATTTAGGTTTTCGACCCATCTGTGTAAAAGACATCACTTAACACCTATTCAGTGTTTTATTGTATCGTTGCACTCTGCCGTTATTGGGAGAATGATGTAAAATCTTCTTCCGAACATTGTACGTGGTGTCATATCATCCGTAGACATGTTACAAAGAGCACAATGCTCCACACGCCAAAGTCCGCACTTTCTTAGCCGACATATGACCTTCTTTGCATCTTCTTGGATAGCGAGATCCACGGGTTGCAAATTAAGTATTGCATTGAGAGCTGAACCAGGAGTCGAGCTGAGGCCCCTGTTATCCCAATGCAGACTTCTCTCTGTACTCTGTTAAAAATAGAACAGGTAATTTTTTTCTCCGTTCTGCTCCACCAGACTACTGATGCATATGTTATAATGGGCCTAATAATGGCTCCAATCTAATACATGCAATGCACTATGCCAGGTTTAAGACCCCATGTCTTCTCAAAAGCTCTTCTGCATTGCCAAAAGGCATTCAGTAGAAATTATTACTTTGAAATTGAATTAAATAAAATTAGATACCTCGAATTAAGTGTTAACGTGTGTAGTTGGGTTTTCTTTAATGAAATGCCCTAAAAATGTATGACGAATCCTGTTGTGGTATACCCGACAGACAATATAGTTCTAAAAAAATTCTATACTATCAAAGAGAGCGTGTGTGAAGTGGCGTCAATTAAAATAATTCCATTAAAGAATAAACAACTTGCTCAAAATTGTCACGGCTTTCAAATATCCCAATTATCGTAAGTATTTTCCGTATACTCGTATGGATTTTATTAATGAATCGCAACAAAAGTAAGTATATGGGGGTTTTTGGGGTCGCTTTTTACGAAAATATACTATCAAATTTAAAAAATTTAAAATGGCGAACGAAACATTTCAAATTAGAGGAGTCTCAAAAACGTCTGAACCGATTTGAACGAAATTTGGTACGCAGACAATTGAGCCCCAGGATTAACATGTAGGGTACTTTTTGTCGAGACACATGATTCCAAAATGGCGGATTGACCGGTTTTTAGGATTTTTAGGGTAATTGCTAAATAAATGATTTTCTTAACTTTTATTAAAAATACTCCAATTTTTTTATTTTCGAACTCACATTTATAGATAAATCAAAAAAACAACATTAATTAATACATTTTTATTAAAACAAACCTTTTTTTCCCTACAAAACTTTATAGTTAAAAATTAACCCGAATTTTATAATTTTACTTTTGTTTTCAGTTTAAAAAATTAAATTCAATGTATTTTAACTGTACTTACAATTTTTTAAAAATAATTTACCGTAGCATCTGTTTGCAATCGTGTTATTGATTTTAATTCTACAAAAAAATGGTTTTTTCGTACATCCACTCATTAAAACTTAAAGAAGACGGCTGAAAAATAATTTCCAAATTGTTTTAAGATTTTTTAAAGTATTCTAAGCACCTTTAGGTGCATAAAATAAAAAAGGAAGTGAAATTCCACATGTAGCGGTCGGCGGGTAGAGAACTACTAAATTAAATTTCTTTACAGAACGAGCGCAGCCGACAATTTCCAGTGACCCGTGTAGACTTTCCAGTGACGAAACAGCTGATTTTCCGTAAAATGAAAACAAAATTACGTCACTGATGGTGGCAGGGAAAGCGTCAACACGAAGCCAGCAGCCAGCTGTCGCCTGACATTAGCTATTTTGTGTGATCACTGCGTATTCATCCGCAGACGTAGAGTTCATTGTCTTCGCCTTTGTCATTGTTTTTTGGGCTGCGGCGTGATTCGCGCGCGTGTTGATCAGGCTACGCATCCAAGAGAAATGCAAGAGACCTGAGCTCCACAAGCGAGCGAACCGAATTTTTAGCGACCCCATTCAGCAAAAACGTCAAACCGCCAACGGAGTGCCAAAAACCAGTAGGAGGAATCCCGCGCGAGGCGAACACCCCGTCAAAATTCTCCCCCATTTGTTTCTGTTCTCTCTGACTGTTGTGGCTGTGTGGTACCTTGGGCGGCCAGTCCGAGTGTACTTCCGCCTCCATCGGGCAGCAGCAATTCACCGAGTAATCGAGTTTTACGCCAATGTGGCCAGGAAAATGGACAGTGTGTTCGAGACGTACCTAGGACCTGAGGTGGCCCTCTACATCGAACCCGATGACATACCAAAGACCAACACAACCGTCTGGATTTTGGGCAAAAGCTACAACTCGATCCAAGGTGAGGAGAGGTGCCACAGTGGCGACAGAGCGCCCTTGATCTGGAAAATTTTATTTTTACAGAGTTGGAACTGATACGGCGCGATGTCCGATCTCGGCTCTGGTGCACGTACCGACGGGGGTTCGTGCCCCTCGGAGCACCCCAGCTCACCACGGACAAGGGCTGGGGCTGCATGCTGCGGTGCGGCCAAATGGTCTTGGCGCAAGCTCTGATAGACCTGCATTTAGGGCGGGATTGGTTCTGGACGCCCGAGTGTCGGGACCCCACCTACTTGAAAATCGTTAATAGATTCGAGGACGCCCGAAAAAGTCCCTTCTCGATACATCAGATTGCCCTAATGGGCGACTCCGAGGACAAGAAAGTCGGTGAATGGTTCGGACCAAACACAGTTGCCCAAGTCCTCAAGTGAGTATCGAATTTTGGTTTAAGAACCGTTTCCGTATTCCACAATATAAATTTTGTACATATTTTAAATTAGTATCTCAGAAAATCCCCGTTCATTCATTTCAAGTAAAATTGCATAATCTTCAAACTGATTTTATTACACTTGGCGTTTTTCTCGAAACAACTTTATTGAAACTACTCCGCCGATTTAATTCAAATTTACAACATACTTTATAACTTCTTTTAGAGCATAGAAGTAAAGTCTAAACCTCTTCCTTACAGAAAATTAGTGAGATACGATGACTGGTGTTCCATTGTAATCCACGTTGCGCTGGACAATTTAATCGCAACGGACGACATATGTGAGAGCCTCCTTTGGCAGCTATAAAGCAGATTTATTATTATAATTATTTATTTATTTAGACTCACTCTGTATGGAAGAATCTTCGTCCTCGTGGAAGCCTCTGCTCCTAATCATTCCCCTTCGTCTAGGTCTCAGCGACATTAATCCCATTTATATACCTGCCTTAAAAAAATGCTTCGAACTAGTTGGGAACGCCGGAATGATTGGGGGCCGGCCGAATCAAGCGCTTTACTTTATCGGATACGTTGACGACGAGGTGATATTCCTCGACCCACACACTACCCAGAGGTGCGGCAGTGTCGGAAACAAGTCTTCACAAACAGAAATCGAACTGGACGAGACCTTCCACCTGAAGCACGCAGCTCGAATTAATTTCATGCAGATGGATCCATCCTTAGCAGTCGTAAGATATCCCAACCTGTTTTTTTTTAATATTAAATCAACTAAAACATCCTCTTCTAGTGCTTTTTATGTAAAACTCGCATTAGCTTTGAAATCATAATCGATAAACTGAAAAACGAAGTGATCAACTCAGGAAATCAGCCGCTTTTTGAAATTACTAAGTCGCGGCCGACGTCGTGGGTACCTCAATCGAAAAGCTTTGAGAGAAAGAAGTCAGTGCCGCAAGAAGGTAAATAGATTTTGTCTATAGCTTAGTAGGAACCTAGTTAACAAGCAATTGTCCAGATTTCGTGGAACTCCAAGGATTTAAGGATAGCAATGACGACTCGGATGAAGAATATGAAATTATAGCGTAGTTATGTGCAAGTTTTTTTACGTTTTGAATGCTATTACCGAAGGTTACAAATGCTGTAAAAAGTTTAAATATATTTCATTTCTATTGAACGCAACCCGATGGATTTCCTTTGATCTTTAAAAGGCTATTTAAGGCCGTCGGGATTGATAAATATTTCTGAGACGAAGAAAGATCTGAATAAAGGAAAACTAAATAATCCGAGCAATTGTATTTAAATTATAATCGAATTGGTACGCGATATTGAATATTGGAAAATTTTCAATTTTTCAAGATAAAAATTTTTTAAGTAATTTTTCGACCGCTTCCCCTTCCTTTAGCGAAAGTATAAAAGCAAAATTAAAAGACAGTTCTTCAACTTCTATAAAATCTATTAAAACAATGTTAATTAAATGGACTTATATTTTCTCCTCCAAGAGAGCAAAAGTATTGCTCTCACATTCCTTCGCAACAGGTTTATTTTCATTGGATTTATGCTTCCGTGTCTTCCTTGTAACTATCCTAGGTATATCTGTCTTAAGATGTGGAACAAACGGCTTAAGCCAATCCTGAAGGTGCGTGTAGAACGCGAACATGATCGGAGAGTCTTTAAGCAGAAACTTCTCCACGTAGTACTCCACGTCCGGCCGGATCCTGAAGCTCGTGTAGATGTTGTACAGGAAAACTCCGCTGTACACCCGAGCCATTCTAACGGACTCTAGGGGCTCGTTGACTATTTTATTAAGAGTGTACAGCTGAAAGATAACCGATTGAAATTCAGAGAACCCATGAACTACGCTGCTCGAAAACTCGTCATGGTGCTTGTGATGGAAACTGGGCTGTTGGAAGTATTTCAGGAGGCACTCCTGCACCAGAATACATTCCATCTTTGAAGCGTATTGGATTCTCTTCTCCGGGCTTATTGAATTCAAAAGTTTTTCAATTTTTTCAGCTTTGAGCTCTGCCGCTGTTGATAAACCACGCCTATGTTTGGAGTTTTTATAGGCTGCTAGTTCAGCCTGTCGCGTCCTCTCCGTCCGGATACTTCGTCCATATTTCTTGTTGAACAGTTCTACGTCCCTGATAGGAAGAATTTTTGCATCAATTGTAGAAACAACCACAAGACAGAGAATGAGGCTGCGAAGATGAATTTCATCACCATGTGCTGTTTTATTTGCCCAGTAAACGATGGCGAGTATGTAGAGTTGGAGGAAGGTGGGGATTGATTTGAGGTCATTGAATAGTTTTTCAGTTGAAAGAGGTAAACGGTGGAATACGTTTTTAAGGGCATCGATTGATTTTTCAGTGGGATCAAAAGGAGGTATGGTTTCAAGCACATCTAGGCGGCTGTAGAGGACATTCGTTTTTTTAATCACTCTCGAGAGATACCGAAGTTGGGGCTTTTCTGGGTATTGATACTTTAAAAGAGAAAAAATGTGCCTTATTATTGGGAGAGCTATCATATTGCAGTCAGGTAGGAGGAAATTTTCGACTTGGGGATTGTTTATGTACAAATTCTGGTGTACCAGGTCAACACAGAAGCGCGGAAGATCGGCGGACCGGATACGGTCACGCAGCCAGTCTGGGAACTCTGTGACTACTTCCACTTCGTTTTCAGTAGCTTCATCTTCAAATTCTGCCTCTTGATTTAATTCATTTTCGCTTTCTAGCTCATCTTCTGTTAATTCATCAAACTTTTCCTCATCTGAAATATCTTCAACATCTGCTTCAGCATCTTCTGTAGTGTTTACGTCTGAAAGGTCTAATTCAGATTCAGACAATTCTTCCCCCTCAATTTTTTCTTCAGAGGGCTCATCATTTTCTTCGGTATTTTCCCTTTCTTCCAGATCTAAACCAAAATATTCGTAAGCATCGCTCACCTCATTGCTGTAGCCGGAAGTGGCTGCTTCCAACTGCGCCATTAGAGGCTCCCTTTCCTCTTTCTTCATTCGGCCAAAAATTTTCTCTATAGCAGACTCTTTCGATTCGTATCTCAGCCAGAGGATGGTTGCTTTAATGCGCCTGTGGAGTGGTGATTTAGAGCCTTTTTTCCCGACGTGCACGTGGAACTGTTTAAAAGCGCAAGGTGAGATGTAGTCGTTCCCTATCAGTGCTGCAAAAATGGGGAGCATTTCCCTCTTTAGCTTAGTTCCCGCCAAAAGGTTTTCGATCCTGTAGATGCAACAGTCGATATATTTTACATTTTTCTCACCTTTCTTATTTGATTTACTGAGCTTCTCTGGGGTGATCTTTTTGCCTTTATTTGCTTTGGTTGATTTCATAAAACGCCGAGCTTGGCAGTGGCGGAGGTGGGTGTTTTTGAGAAGGTCCTTCTCCTTTTTTACATGAGCCTTCATCGTTAAGGTAACTGCGGGAATATACTGGACGTTGTGGATGTAAAAATCCGAGTCGTAGCTGAGGAGGGGACAGTTTAGCTTCCTGGCGAGAACGGCAAGCTCATCATCGGCTTCGAAAGTGCACCGCATCACCTTCAGACCGCAGTCTCTCACTGCGTCGATGAAGACCTCCTTCATCATTAGCGGGAAGAGCGGTTTGCTCATGTTTGGATTGAGATGCTTCACCAAGCAGATTTTGCCCCTCAGCCGCTTCTCAACCATTCGCATCTTCTTCCGCTCGTAGCCCCCATCCATTAGGACGAAGGGTCGGACATTGCACTCGAAGAGGAGGTGGAAAAAGCAAACCACCGTGCGGTAATACTCGTCGTAGTCGCCCCCGAAAGCTGAGTTGCAGCCCGAGACATCCTTGTATAGGAGGCACGCAAGGTTATCTCCGTCAATTACCAAATCTGTGTCATGCAATTCGAACGGCTGCAGGTACCACTCGGCGTGACGGGCTATGTAATTAGTTAACCCTCTAACTCCCATTTTGTACGTTTCACGTGCGAATTTAAAAATTTAAGTGAATATTTTCTGGTGGTTTGACAGGTACAGTCATAATCTTTCCATCACTTGAAGTTGATTTTCACTGCTCGGAAAAATTCAGTTTTATTACTAAATGAAAAGGTAAAAGTATGAATTAGAGGATTTAACTAAATTCCAGTAATGATAAACGCCGTTAAATGTAAAGAAATTAACATTAGAAAGCATAATAAAGAAGTAAATAAAATACCACTTTACTGTACTGGAATTTGAAGAAATGCCAAAGCATTGGAAATGTGCTGCGTTTACAACTTAGATTTTATTTTGTTTATATGACGAAAAACTAAGAACAAAGGCGCTTTAATTTATAAAAGTTATGGTTCGAGTTATTTTTAAGATAACTAATTTTCTAATAATTAACATTACGTTAAATGTATAAAAACAAAAAATTCATTCACACTATAACTGGAAAATGGCTCTGACATTTCTCAACGCTACCCTTCCAATTGCCATCCACACAGTTATGCAGTTCATTTATGTTTGTCACCATAGCGTTGGCTGTCTTCCTCCATTCGCTCAGAATTTCTATGAACTGCCGAAGTTCCGCACGTCTCGAGAGGTGTTTTTTTCTAGTTTTGCTTAAGCGATTTTCCGTTTATTCCACAAATTTATATACCCCTTTAAACGGAGTGCCTTTAAGCCGTATAATAAACGTGCTGCTAACACACAAAGTTCCAGTTATGTGCGGAAATAAAACTTTATGAAAAAGAAAAATCTCCCTCACTGTGATTTTTGCTTACAATGTTTTCTCACCGAAAAATCTCATAAAAATATTCAATAAACCAATTTTATGTTGGCGTGAATTCAGTTTCAGTTTTGTTATCGAGATCTGCGTTGACCGATTTTTATCCACCCTTTGGAGGAGGTGAGTACAAAAAAAAATTTGTATTGTTTCGAGCCGACCCCCTCCATAATACCCCTCACTTCTTACAACGAATGTTCTCTGATTTACGTACCCCAATCTTGGCGAGTCCACTTATTAATCTCACCACCCGAATAAAAGGAACCTGACCACCCATCCCCCCGTGAGACCAATTTGAAGTATTTTGCTCCCTTGCGCTTATCTGCCCACCGAACCCGGTCAACTTGGTCAACACGGCCTAGTCAGCCTCGGTGGCGGTGGTCAGGGAGGCCAGCCCTGTCCGCTTAGCTAGCGTAAAAGCACAATTTTTAGTCCCCGGCCCCGCATACCCTTTGTTCTTTCAGCTAATTTATTGTACGACGACCCACGGTCAAAAGCACTGCTGCAAAACCACCACCTGCCTTGCCTCATCGCGCGCCGCCCCTTAAAAGATATACCCTCGAACGAGGCGCTGAAAAAGTATTTGGGGCCGTAATACCATCGCCTGACCGCCCGCCCGCCAGCCACTCAAACCGCACTAGCAAACAGCATGCAAAGCTGTCGCCGCGACTACCTTCAGATTATTTTCGGGGAAAGGGAAACAATTTTCGTAATAAAGGAAAGAAGAGAATTTGTAGAAGAATTTCGTTCTTGTACTGAGGGTAAGAGGATTTCGCTGATTGAAAACAGTTCGCAGGTAATTGGGATCTTCACACTTCGATAACTACCGTGCCCTCGTAATCCCCTAAAAACTACGTAAGCCGAAAATACGGCCCTCGCTCTCCTCAGTTTCATCGTAGCAAATTCATTAGACACAAAGAGTGCTTCCAATTGAAACTAGGAAATGTGATGCAACCTCATCAAATGTTCGCTGGCTCATCGCGATTACACTTTTAGCCAAACGAAACGATCCGGCCCCGCTTCTTTGGTACATCTCCGCAGTCTTCGGATTGTGGAAATCTACAAAATAAAACTATGCCGACCATCCAGTAGTCATTGTCTGCGACGATCTCGCTTTGTGGGTTTTTGTCATTTTATTGAAAAATTCCTCTCTTGCGAATGAAATGCGTTTCAATTAAATGATGAGATGAGGGAAAGCCAATGCACGAATAGTCCTTGGTCGTTTCTATTAGGCTGCGGGGCGCTTTGCGCTCGGCAGTTAATAACTAATCTTGTGACTAGATTCTGATGGTATTTCATAAAGCTGGAAGGGGATCCCTGCAGGTACCAATCTGGTAGACTACAATCATTGTGAAATTACACAAAATAAAGTTTAAAGGCCCTTTAAACTTAACTCAAATTGTGAAATCCCAAAACCTTTTTCTTTCTTAAAATCAAGCTTCACATGATTCATAAAGTTTGATTAATTTATTCAGAATAAAAAAATCTTGGTTTTTTAAATTATTAGCTTTGTAGAGGTCATTAAACAATCTATTTTTGAGTAAAATGTCACAATGGTTTAGACGCAATATGCATTGCGATAAGCAGTCTTCAAATTCCACAATTCTACTGATAATTCCCAAAAAGGTCGAAGATATTGCAAAACTGCGAATGCTCAACGAAAATTCTATGACGAATTGCGGTTGCAGTATCATTGAAAGTAAGCTAAATTTGATAAATAAAAAGAGGTTGACCAGTGTAAGCGTGACTTAAAATGTCTATAATTAGTTCAAATTGAAACTTTCATTTTTCATTAATTTAAATAAAACTAATTTATACTTGAAAAGTGAAATGTAGAAATAAATTTACCATAAGGTCAAATAAAAAGTTATCTTAGAGAGCAATCTTACTTGGAAAAAGTGAAGCAAAAACATGACTCTTCTGCATAAAAATTGAGCAAGAGTTCAGACTCGAATTTTGTATAGAAAACAGAGTTTTAAATTAAGATCAAACTCGATTTTTCCATATAAAAGTTAAGACTGAGATTCTCCTCATTTTTTATGCATAAGAGCCAATGTTTTTATATTCCATTCAATTGAAAATCGATCAAAACAATTAAATTAATTTGTAGCATTAATTAAATACAATATTTCAATTAACATAATTTTTTTTACCTCTTACACTCAGAATAAAATTAGTATTTTCTACCGAAAACTAAACACTAAATCCTCTCCTTTCAACGAGGTGAAACTGGAAAAGGAGGAATGAATATATAAATCGGATATTGAGTAACAAGAGTACGATTGTAAATAAAAAATTAAATTATATATTAGTTCTTTACAATCAGGTCGATCATGATTGATCATATTGAAGGTCACAGTTTTTGTAAATGTTTAATTAAGCTTTAAGTAGGCACTATTGACAAACCTTTATAAAGCAGATCGATGCAAATTCACTTAAAGATAGAGCTAGCAATTCCCTCAATATCTATTGAGGGTAGTTGTTTGGTATTAAATCTCTTCACAACTGGCACAAAAATTTCGTACAAAGATACAAAGATCTTTTATACTTTTGAATATTACGAATAAATGCTTATAATAAGCTAATAGAGGGTTGCTAAGCACAGGTATGTTGCCTCGTAAGTTTCGCACAGGTAAATAAACCTACAACTATTTTATTGAAGATGTAGCCTTGAAAACAAAAATAGACTAAAGCAAGATCACAAAAAATTACTTTCATGGTTCTCATAGTTAGTGTGAGAAACGAGAAATACAAATAGGCCTTGTCTGAATTCTTTACAATGGCCTTTTATATGAAGTAATAAAAATTTAGCAGAACTACCATAACTCTTCGCAGTCGAGTATAAAGAAATTTATTAATTTAGGAGAGGAAGTAATATAAAAGAAGAAACGTATTTAATTACGGACTTCCATAAAGAGGCGCTTTGCGTCCAAGAAGAGTCAATTAACCCCGCTAAAATTATAAATTCCTTGTTACCTAAGTAGGCTCCATGTCTTAGGCGATCTACTTTTTTTTCTTTCATTATTCAGACTTTAAGCATATTCTTCTCAATGAAGCAACGTGAGATGCGGCCAACCAGAAAGGCTTTTCTACCTTAAAAGCGGTAAACTCTGCAGTGTCTGTTTTGATTTTTCACATCGTATTCTTTTGTATTTTTCCTTTTCTGCATTAAGCACAAGTCAGGCGGTAAGGCATTAACCTTCTTCGAGCTCAGATTGAATTTCAGAAGTTTAAAATTCCTGCAAAGTGACAACGCCTCCGAGATGATGATTCCGCAAAGACAACAGGAAAATGCTTTATTCGCGGAAAATGTCAATGCTCGGATCCCGGGCTGAGTGAGCTCTATGAGAAAATGTTTCGATCAGGGCGAGAAAGTGATCTCGAAAACTGTAAAAGCAAAAGTCTGAATTCGAAATCGTAGATTATTCTCAATTGTGCGGAACGACAAAATTTCACTTACGCTCTGTGCGATCTTGTTACATGGGTCTGATAGAGATACACGAAATGTTATGCAGGTACAGGTGGGTTGTTATTTTGCAATAGTCCCGTCTCGTTTAAAACTGCAACTCATTCTGACTTTAACGCTATAAGCGATCGTTAAAAAGGTAAAATATGCAGCAGTAAACCACAGGATTGAGTAGGTGCATGGAAAAAAGGTGAATGTTTGAATTGAATGAGGAAATGGTATTTATTTCTTATACTAATGAAATGGCAGCCAAAGCCGTTTCTTGGTTCATTAATTTGCTGCCCAGCCCAAGAATACAGAGCCCATTAAAATAAAGTTCACGCAAAATTAAAAGTGGGACGAAATTGGAATTTTGAGTTGTTTTTCGGTCAAAGTTTAAGATTTTTCACTTGTATTAATCAAAATTACCAACAATATCGCGGTTTCTAAAAGAACAGGTATAAGACCAGTTTCAAGGAATTTTTGCCAAAATAACTCCTTTTTCTTGTCTACAAAAATTTCCAAAATAATTGCTGTGTTCTTTTTTTCTGCATGATAGTCACCTTGTTTTTTCGAATAAGGTTTGTTCATATTTAAAACACATTTTTATGATATTTTATTTTTTTACTGAATCGCTAGAAAAACAGATATCAAAACCCCTGTTTTAATGAAATAAAAACCAAAATTCAGTATCCTAAATTTTGTACAAATTTTGTTTATGTTGAACAAATTACTTAATTACTAATTTCAATTTATAAATGTTTTTTTCTTATTGAATTAAATTAAATGAAGTATAAATGAATAGATCATTGTTTATTTTTATAGTGATACATTCTCCCGTAAATGTAATCTATTCTACTGAAAGTAATATCAAAAATCCACCTATTTTACAGCGCCGACAACATCTAACGTTTGAAAAAATGTTTAGGAAATCTCTTTTCATTTGAAATATCTAAAATGAAATGTTTACAATATTCCATCCAAATTTATTTCATTTTGGTCCACTGAAGCGTAGCTGTCCAATATTTGTCCAACAAAAGATGCAGTCAAATAAAATTTTCCTCGGTTCGACCGCTGCACCATGGAAATTCCTTCTTCTGGTCGGTGAGATATTTAACAGATGGAAACATCTGCTTCTGTAGGGTCTTACTTGACAGGTGGTCATGTACACCCTCAGTTTCTTCCGTTTCTTATTTCCACGAGCGGTGGTACATCGTACCCAAGAAGCCCATGCCCTTCCTTTGTGAGTTCCTCTCTCCTGCCCAGAGGACGATGTGTTGTCTTCAAGTAGGTTTCACGTTTTGCCCCGGGCCGTTGTCGATGGCCCGCTTCCTCAGCTGCAATGTGATACTTAGAGCGTACCTTTTAATCGATATTTGCGACATTTTTTTTTACATATATATAAAAAAAACTCAGTTTGTCACATGGTTAGAAATGATGATAATGAGGGCAGAGGCAAAGGTCCTTGTGGTTATAAGGTCTCGTGGGTTTGGGGGTTATATCGGGCTTATTTTGGTCATGTGTTTCGCATTCGATACAATCCGATTGATTTTAAATAAATTTCCGATTAATCGAGGTGGCTTTAGGAATTTCTATTTTTAGTGCACCTTGGTTCCACAAACAGTGATATTTTATTCAGGGCTCTATTGATTTTGTGAGTTATCATGATTAGTAGCAAACCAATTCATTTCGGCCTTGACTAAGAACTAGTAATTGATACAATTGCTATATTATTATTTTTTCTATAATTATGGGGGGATAATTTAATTGAACTAATTGTGAATGATTACTTAAAGTAATTTTTTAAGTATTTTTACTTTAAGGTCGCCATTTCAATCTTCAAACTTCTTTTTGTAGTGTAGTTCTCATAATTTTAACGTCGATTTATAACAATTAAACCGCTCTGGGAAAGGAAGAAACATCAATTCAAAAACCTAGAAGTTTTTAAGTTTTAACTGCTTGCGATCTTAAATTAGAGGATCTACAAAACATTAACATTGTCTAAATTTTTTTTTTCACTTCTAAATTAAAAATGAGATTAAAGTTTCTACGAATTGGGTTAAGCTCGAAACAAAAAAACAGAGAGAATTTATCATTTAAAGCCAAAAGTATTCCTCGATCGTGTTCTCGTTTTTGGTAGAATTTCTTACCAAATTTAATACTGAAAATGTTTTTAAGTGAAAACATCTACATTGCAGGTATTGAACGTTAGTAAAAAGATTCGAACGCGTAAATGTCTTAACGAATCATGATGACGGCTGAATTTTCAGCGCATCCCTCAGAAGCCTCAACATCACTATCATCATCAAATAATATAGGAACTGGAAAAACGAAATCACCCTTAATTTTGCCAACGTTTGATCGGTCGACGGCGACACCGACAGCGACGACAAATGTGCCTGCATCTTACCTACCGCCTTGCTGCCAGATGACGACTGCAACAACTGCTAGCTGCAAAAAGTCGGCAAAATCTGCACTAACAAAGGTCGATCCTCGGTTAGGACCATCGCCGCTCCGGCAGTTGCTTCCCATCGCCTTATGTGTCCTATCGTTTGCCACGGTACTCAGCATACTCATCGTCTACATGGACACTACAGGTAAGTTAAAATAAAAAAATTAAAAAGGATATTTTGTGCAAATGAGGAAAGAACACGTTCTGTCGTACGGTCGACCAGAAAAGGAGCTATTCGCGTCTGCATGGGATATTACCCTGGTGACATGTGCCGCCTACAGCTGAATTCTAAAAAGATCTCGTGCTGTGCATTGATCCATTTCTGAGAGAACCTGGTAGGCGTGTACCTGGTTCTGGCTGCACCAGACCGTTTAAAATGGTTCCATACTGGCAAACTTGTCTTATCCTTGAACGGCTGAGACGTTTTGATAAATGCGTTTCTTGATTTATACAATCACCTCGTATCTTTGGACAACTCATTAGAATACGGTCTGTAATCGTCGCCTTTTTTCACCTTTCAGGTAAAATATCAACGGAACATCCACCCAATATGAGTGTAGTCGCTCCTCCCGTCTTGCTTTTTTCCCTTGACTAACGAATGGACAGCGCAGCTACGGATCTAAGTAAAATATGTCGATTTGAAGAAAATTCCTAGTCAGAGTCAGGTTAACGTTGTCGCTGCTGCCTGTCGTGATTTTACAATTTGATTACAAATAACACGGACACTGGAAACCGGGCATATGCGCCGCGGTTTTTCCGCTGTTTTTTTTTTTATCTCCTGCTTAACATTCAAGCGCTTGATCCGTCTGTAAAATTTAAAATTCAAAGCTTACACTATCAGAGAGATAATCAAGAGAAAAAGTTCATTCATAAAATTTGTTTTAAATTTGTTTATGGTCACCATTTGGTTGTGCTGCGCTCGACTTTGTGCAATGACAGTCAAAGTCGTTTTTAAAAATTTACGAATTTATATGCCAACGACTCAATCGTATCGATTTTATGGCTTTTGATTCATCTTTTATGGGCTATTTACTGATGCTGAAAATAGCCATATCCAAAATTGTGATTAGTCGGAACAGTCGAAAAAAAAGAAAGAAAGATTAGTAATAATGAGTGCATGAAAAAGTTGACTGGTATGCAGTACCATCAGTATAAAATTTCCTCTAGCTGCAATAAAATTGGAGTAATTACTTAAATTGCTGAACAATGTGACTTATAACTTTATACTCTGATTATTTTCTTTTTTGAGAGCACTATAAGTGTACATGTTCAGATTTTATGATTAACTTATAGCATGATGGTACTTTAAGTCAAAATGTGCAAGGGGCACATGCATATAGCCCTGCATGTAGCAGGGCAGTTATTTTTGAGTTATGATCAATTAATGTTTAATGAGCTCTATAATTTTCTGCATGCAATTACAGGGTGCGGCAAAATAACGTTGACAACTTTATGCTTTGGTTAGTACTGTTATATTGAAACGTTCACATTCTTGTATATTTAATATTCATTCCCCAACGGTTAATGGTTGCTTTGCTATTGGTTGCTTCATCTTCTTTCATCTAGTAGTGCTTTATTCAGGATGTCAAGTAAAAGGTCTGCAATTATTGCGTTATTTGAAAATGAAAAACGCCAAATTGAAATTGTTCGAGCTCTCGGTGTATCAAAACAACTGGTATCTAAGACAATCAAGCGATACCAGGAGCTGGGCCATGAAGGTGATCGTCCAGGAAGGGGAAGAAAACGAACTGTCAATACGTCCAAGAATCGCCAGATCATCCAAAAGCGTATTCGGCGAAATCCACAGGTCTCCATGCGAAAAATAGCCTGGGAAACTGGAATCAGCGATAGATCAGTGCGTAGAATGGCCAAAGAAGAGCTCGGGCTTAAGGCATACAAAATGAAGAGAGCGCAACTCCTCACCGAAGCAAACAAATGTGTACGCTTAGAAAGATCGCGTGCGCTTCTGCATCGCGCCGAAGGTTCCGGTTGGGAAAAAATTCTGTTCACGGATGAGAAGTTGTTCACGATTGAGCAATCGTACAATCGCCAAAACGACAGGATTTGGTCAACTGAAGCTCCTGGACCATCCGCCATAATCGAACATCGCCAAAATCCACGTTCCGTCATGGTATGGGGCGGAATTTGCGCTACTGGCAAAACACCTTTGGTTTTTGTGGGTCAAGGTGTCAAAGTGGACAGAGAAGTTTACCGCCGTGACATTTTGGAGGCCGTAGTACTTCCTTGGGCCCAGCAGCACTTCGGAAACCAAGAATGGACTTTCCAACAGGACTCCGCTCCAGCACATAGGGCGATAATGACACAACAGTGGTGCAGCGAAAATTTTCCACACTTCATTACTGCTGAAGAATGGCCGCCGTACTCTCCTGACCTTAATCCTATGGATTACAGCATATGGTCCATTTTAGAGGCCAGAGCCTGTACTACGCGTCACCAAAGTTTGGAGTCTCTAAAGCAATCGTTGCGTCGGGAATGGGACAAAATATCGGTGGAAGAGGTGCGGCGCGTAGCCGAAAATTTCACGAAACGTTTGAAGATGTGCATTAAAAAGAAAGGCGGCCATTTTGAATTTAATTAAATATGTTTATAGATGAAGATTGGTTCCTTTCATTTTGAAGTATTTTGTTTTGTTTTAGTTCTTCATAAAATTTTCATGAGCGAAAACGCTAGTCAACGTTATTTTGCCGCACCCTGTACATGGATTTTTAATTAAACAAGATAGTCATCATTAAAGATTTGGTTGTATAGTGTGTTATTACTTTGTAACATTTCTCATATAAATTATGAAATGAGAAAGCATCAGGGATTTAGGTTAAATATTATATCAATCAATTTAATTTAAAATTTTATATTTTACCCCTACCTACTCAACTTACAGCAAAATTTCGTCTACAAGGAACTTAAAGTAAACAATAGAAAACCCCAGAATAATTGTTTGCATAATTTTCTAATATTCTGAAAAGAAAGACTTTGTACTACCCTAGCTCCTTTAAATTTTTGAGAGGTTGTAATAAATACTTTTCTAGGAACATAAAGTGTACTTGGAAAAGTTTCATATTTTTCGCTTTGTAATTTTCTTTAATTATTTCTGTGATAAATTTTAAATACAAACAAAAGTGGTGGTTTTCTATTATTTATTTGAAATACAATTCTCCGAAAAGTTACAGACTTCTCGCAAGTTGAATTTATTTTAAACGAGAAGAACAAATAACGTCATATTTTCCGTAAGTAGCGAATCTACTTCCTGTTAAATATTTTATATTGCCATATTGAATTCCTAACGTTTTCAAGGGTCGAATAAACTACGTAATGACTTAAGACTAAAATTATCTACAGATATCACATCAATTAAAAGTTATAAAGAAAATTTTAAACAAAGATGACCTTCAGATGATATGCGTAAAATAATAACAAGGAATTATTATTAATTCTCTTTGTTGTAAGTTTTAGACTAAAACAACAAAGGAGAGTGGTAACTACTTCAACCAGTTTTCAGAAATCTTATCGCAATTACCAATAAATTTTCAACTGAACACTAAGAGGCTTTTCTAAACTTAAGTGGCCACAAGTCCCACCCTCTTCTACTCAAAATCTTTACAAACAAAAACTGTCGCTCTGCTGTCTGCAACTTATATAAAATTACTCATTGTTCCAATATTTCTACCCCGCGGCAGTACCTCCGCAAAAATGCGGGTATGAACCTAAAGTGGCACTCTGCGAAGTGACTCACATCCGGGAATGATTTATACGTAGAAGAGTGGTATGTAATTTTCACAAATAAACGAATTTCAATTAAGGGGACAATTGATAAGGTAAACCGACTAATTGCTGGCGCTGCGACGACAGTCCATCACCGAAGGTACGTTTTGCCACTATTGAGACGTGAAAAATGACTTCACCTATGAGGGGGGACATGAGAAATGTTTATTTGCTCTTCTAAGCACAGGTTGGGGAGGTTAATTTCCTAGACGGCAAGAAACACACCTCAAACGAATCACACAAATCAAGAAAGATAATTAAGAACGGTCAGTTTGTTGTTGCATGCCTCTGAGACGACAAAAACAATTTATTCGTTTGGTTTAAGACCGCCGCAACAGGAAATGGTGAGGGAATTTCTGCGAGCAGGCAGTGGCACTATCAATAATGAAAATCTTAAGTCAGCAGCTAAAGCAAATGTGCCAGACGATTAAGGGAATAGACAGAGTATTGATTTAGTTTTTTTTTTATATCTCATAGAGCTATTCTTTAGAAGTCCTCGAAAGTAGATGCAGAAAAAGCATGCTAAGCTGTCAGCAGGGGACTGATTGTTTGTTCGACATTGGCTAGATTCAGGCCGATATGCTGTTCCCGATTCATGTTTATAAAATAGGCGATGATTGTACCCGCTTTAAGTGAAGAAGTGCAATATATGGTTAATTAGCACAACTGAACAAGGCAAATCTATCAATTAAGGCTGACACGATCGCGCTGAAGACAAGTAAGCCTGAAAATTGCTTCTATTTATTTTCCCAGATAGAAACTGTATGATGTAATCGTTCGCAGTGCATTCTTCGACGCAATTCTCTGTTAAGTTATATGATTTTTTTTTTAAATATATTAAGTTATAAAAATTTATTTAATGTGTCTAATGAATAAAAAATTAACTCTTCCACATCTAATAGCGAAACGCGACCGGTTTGAATAATATTCCTAGTAAAAGTAATTTCAATTGTCCCAAGAAAACTCTTTCATGTTAAAATGCTTATGCTGAAAATGTCTCTAGCTAATAATAATATTGTAACAAATATGCGTGCTTGTCAGCATACTTTACTGACTATAAAAATAGTATTCGAACCGTTAAATGATTCTGCCTTATGCCATACATTTTAGCTTGAAAATTGTTAAAAAGGTATATTTGGAGTGAAAAGTAAAAGATTGCTATTCATCTAAATCTAAATGTAACTGAATAGGCCTCATTAGCGACAATTCAGCTGTTCAGTAGTTTGCATTTCCAACAATGTTTTAAGATATACTTAATTTTTTATTTTATTTTGTTACTTTCGTTCAAGTGGAAGCATTTGATTTATAATTTATATAAATTGCTCGTTTATATATTCATAATCCCATTTCATACGAATTTAAATTTTCTTATAGAAATTAGACATCAACAATTTCGCTTAAATATGTCACGAGATTACGAACTTATTGGAGTATCACAAGATGACCCCACACTTATAGCATTCCTAAGAGAAATTCACATGAAAAAATATCCAATGAATTTTCTAAAAAATGCCCCAGTAGAGCACTTGAATTTCACGGAGCGTCACGAGTTGACTCCTGAAATGGCCCATTACATCGCCGATTTAGTGGGAGGAAAATTCAATGGGGCATTTATCCAGTCCATGACGGGGTCAACTAGCAATGCAATGACAGCACCTTGGCTGGCTGAAACATTGAATTGGGGTGGCGTAATTGTGGAGCCCGAACCAAGGAGATATTTTACGCTACGAAAGCAAAACGTTCATAGGCCCAAAATACAAGTAGTTCACGCGTGCATCTCACCAAATGGGTACCCGAAGGAGGTAATTGTGCTTACTAATCGTAATCCATTATTTATATAATTCTGACGCATTTCTATTACAGGTTACCATTCACAACGAAGAAGACTCGGAGGTGCGGATCAATAGTCTACTTGATGAGGAGAGTGCTTGGTTCAATTCGAGGGTGAAATGTTTTCCACTTTACACACTAATGCTAGCTGTTAACAGAGTCGACTTTGACCTTCTAAGTCTTGGGTGTCCGGGACATGAATTACAGGTTGATAAATAGATTTGAGCTTGTGAAAGTATTCAAAAATTAAATATTTATTATTTTTATCATTCAGATCCTTCAAACTCTACCTTTCGACAAAGTTAACATAGAAGTGATATCAATACACCTAACGGAGAACCACGACGATACGACACAATATATTCAAAACATAACAAAGTTCCTAATGGGAAGGTCCTACAAGTTCCAAAAGAAATTCGAACAAAACTATATTTACCAGAAAGTTAGCACCAATAGAACAAAAAAGCTTATGCTTCCCAGGTACACGTAGGATTTAGATAGTATGCATTTAAACACTCCATTTCCGAGTGATCAACATGTTTTCAGTGATGTTAAATTTAATTTGTAAGAAAAACAAAAATGAAATTTTTCACCTCAATTCAATTCTTTTTTGTATCATGTTTTTGTATTTTTTTTTCTTTTGTCCACAAATCATGTTTTAATGACAACTTTAAAGGAGTCCCGCGTTTTTAAGCGAAATTTGTTTTAAAATTTATAAGCTTAGTCGTAGCTGTGTAAAGGTATGTAAAGTGGTTTTTAGGATACTCAAGCAGTGACATGAGGGATAGATATTAACATGTTGCATTTTGTCTGTAAGAAACATTTAAGCAAAGTTTTATTTGCGCCCATTATGTAATACTTATATTAATTAAAATTTTCTATAAGCAATAATTCATAAGTTTGTTTTTAAGGCCCTTTGTACCGAAGACAGTTGAGTAGTTTTAATGGTTAGAATTGTGTTAAGTCAGAACGGTATTATTAAGTTTATAGAACAAACGCAATTAGTATAATTTACTTAATACGTAAAATGTCATACAACGAATGGTCCGTATTGCTAAAGAAGAGAGAGAAAATTAATTTAATTACAATAATATCCATGATTATTGAAAACAAAATACAGAAATTAGTTTGATCATTGCTCTCTGTTTTCCATCGAATAAAAATTTTGCTTCAACAGTGCGAATGGCTGTTGATGCTAAAAAAAATCGTAACGTGTTTATAAGTTTGAATATCACTCATATAAATTTAAGAATATATACATTCGGAAATTCTACAAATTTATATTAGTTGCATATTAAGAGCATATGTTAATTTGTTGATATTAGAACAAGTTTTATCCCTAGTTTTATAGAATTTTTCAATTAATTTAAATTTTGATTTTCCTACGCTCTTTTTTTTTTAAATTATACTCCTGAGAATGGTTTTTGTTCCTCCATTCTCGCTATACTAAATACTGCCCTGATGAGTGGAAGGAAATAAAGTAGAAAGAATTAAAAAATATCGTTTTACTTACCTTTTTCTTCTCAGTATCTAATTTGGGAAAGTATATAAAGTTACTTACAATGCTATTGCGAAGTGAATATTTTACGATTTACACGTAGAGGTCTATTTAAAAATGTGCCTTAATTTCAAAATTCGCTTTGCAGTCGCATTGTTAAATAGGTCCCATAATGATCAACTTTTGATAAATTCTATCGCATTTAATAATCAAAGCCAATATTTTACGAACAAAATTCAGTAAAAAAAAAAAAATGATAGACTTGATTTGATTGAAGAACTTATTTGTAAATCGATAATGCCATTCATTTATTAAGCGCGGGTATAATTAATTTTTAAATTTAGGATTTCGTAAAAAAGGGAGCTGACACGATCTGAAATCTGTTCATAGACGCAACTTAGTGAGAGCAGCAAAACCATTCGAAATTAAAACAATAAACTTTTGTTGATACTCATTAAAAGTATGAGACGATATGATTCGTTCACATTGTCACAGAAATAAAGAGTTTTATTTTTGAATCCGTTCGAGTCGAATCGGAAAGAGCTTATAAAAGCCATTTTTGGATAGAAACTCTCATTAAAGTTTCTTAACCATTTGCACTATAATTGTTTTCCTAGTTTGTTCTCAGCCCAATCTGATTTAATTTTTGTGGTTTTGATATCACATGTTCGGTATGAAGTAATTGCATACACATAATTTCAAAGCACTTTTTAAATAAAACTGCTTCCCACTAATTTGTTTTACATATGAAGTGTCGGGCCCAGAGGTGTCTTCATAGTGAAAAGGTTAAATTCTGTAAAATTCATTTCAGTTACCTTTGGTTTCAGTTAGATTTGCCGCTCAAAGTTCAAAATAGTCCGGTTAGAGTTCTTTGGAACTATGATTGATCAATTTGATAAATCAGTTGAAATCAAAGGTAATTGCAATGAATTTGTTACAAATTTAAGACATATGTTATGAAATTTCAATTCAAACAGAGCTTTTATAAGCCCTTTTCGGTCCAATTGGATTCAAGAATAGGGCCTAAAATTTTTATAAATAAGATAAATGCACAGAAAACATTATTTAGCAATTGAAAATAAAAGTTCCTTGTTAATAATATCAGGAAGAAAAGAAATAAATAATCCACAACAAAATTAATACTCCTTTGGATTTATCATTAAATTAATTGAATTCATAAACTTTTCAGAATTTAATCAGGGTTCAGATTCTTTTGGATCAACATAAACAGAAATGCATTTACATTATACATATAGAAAAAGCCAAAAGTACACGATCTTGGGGTATTTTAAAATTGTTTAGCTGAAAAAACTTGAGAAATCTCATACTTTTTAATTAATAAATAGTGAGGCCGAATTTTTAAAAGATAATTACAATTTAATTCAATGAAATTCAAGAAAATTAAAAACATTTATAAAATTTAATTAAAGATTTTGGCTTTTAATTACTTCGCTTATAAATTTCATCTCTTAGTGCGAAATTTCTAGCTCAGAATTGTGTACCTCAACTTTGAAAGTACTTTAATTTACTTATACTTCCCTATTACTTTCACGTCAACATCCAAAGTTCCAAGTTTCATTTAATTTGTTCTATTCCCATGAAACCACACATCATTAGGAGGAGAGTTGGCAATTTTTAATAGTCCAACAAAGTATTATATGTAAATACGTTTCTTCTACATATGTACGCCATTAGCTATAATGAAAATCATTAAATTTATTTTCATGTATGAAAATTGTTCTTTTCATAGGATTAATTATTGCGAGCGTACCTGGAATGTACGAGTATTACGATATTCTTAGAAGGGAATTAACTGAATCCATCGTTTAGGCTAATGAGCTTCAAGGTAAAAGACTTCGTTAAACAATGTAACAATGAAACATTTTATTAAAGCCGGTTGATATTCTATTTCTATTATACCTCATAGCAGAAAAGCTTAAAGACATTTTATTCTACTGAAAAGAAAAAAAATAGGCTTGAGATTTTACAATGTGGTATTAATAAATCTTAAAAATATTTCAGTTTTAAAGAATTTTCTTATCATGTTTAATGTACTTATAAAAGTTATGACAAATTTATTTATTGCACTTTACGTACTTTTTAATTTGTTTAAGATTTTTGCAAGTATTTCACCAATTTTCAATTCATTTAAAAATTTCTCAAACTTATTAAAATTCTGAATGGAAAAAATTATTTGTATTTTTTCGAATGCATTCCTTTAAAATCTTTCCGCTCTAAAATTTAAAGCTTGGCTCGGTTGTTAGTTAATTGGTATGCTTCGTAAGAAGAATAACAAATATTTTGTTTTATAACATTGTTTATTTTTCGTATACATTTACACTTTTACTCAGTACTTAATCCAATTTCAAACAGCTTATTCTTCCAAAAGTAAGGAATTAAAATAACCAGAGATTTAGCCTTAATTGAAACCAAACTAGCGAGAATTAAACGGAAAATGAACACGTATGCTTTTATATAATATTTAAAATTATATTTATTAGTGAAGGCAGTAAAAATGATGTATTAATAACTTTTCAAAAATTAATTCATTAGCTAAAAAAAGAAGAAAATAACTTGCCTCATTAGTTGAATCTTATGAATGGGCACTTCATTACAGACAGCAGCAAAATAAATAATCATCGGTTTATATTTTTAGAATGGTGCTAGGAGTAAAACGAAATGGAAGCTAAATTTGATGTGCAGAGAATGATTGTTAATTAAAAGTAAAATAATTTGTTTCTAAGGTATTCAGGAAACAGTGAAGAGATCTTTTTTGTATGATGATATGTTTTAACATCGTTTAGGATTTATATTAAAAATATGAGCAACGTTAGATGACAATAATCCTTTATTTTAGCACTATCTAGATATCTTTTGTACTTTATTTAAAAAATAATTTTATAAGCTTGAAAAGAAATAAAATTTTAATTTTTTTAAAGAATTGTATTTTGATGTGTAAATGCTTTAGCAATTTTTAAATGTAAAATTTAATTATCTGGTACTAGTGAAAGCAAACATTATTTATATGAGATCAACACCAGTTTAAATTTAGAAATAGTGAGTTTTAAAAGTATCTTCTGAAATCAATTTTTGTGTTATTTGGTAAATGATTAATTTCTCTTAGTGTTGGATATTATTAAGGATGCGAAGATCCAATTTATTATTTCTAATTTAATACAAATAAGTGACATGTTTATATTTAAATTTACCTTTCAGTGAGGTGTGCACAGGTGATAGTTCTTGCGTGTACTGCTGCTAGCCCTTAACCAAGGGATGACTGAAGTGATTGATGCTATTGAGAATTGATTACTCAAGTATGGAAAGTTAATTGAATTGTTTATCTTGGGCATGCTAACAAGGTAACTGATGTAAATACCCTTTGAAGAGGGGAAGCAATTTATTTGAAAATCTTTGGAACTCCTAATTGAATTGATTTAGGTTAATTACCCTGACATTTCAGTATTAAATTAAATTACTTCACCTATACTGGTAACGATGTTTAAACTTTTCACCCTCAGATTTGCTCATGCGGGAATAACAAAAACACTTACGTAAATGATATACGAACTGGGGATGACATATTTCACATACCTGCTGCACACAATCTTCACTTAGAGTGGTACTTAAATAAATTTTTTTTTCTCCCCTCTCCTCGCAGGATGTTATGAGCCTTTTCCAGCAATGGCCTTGAATTATTTATCTCGGGTAGAAGGGAACCCGTCTACGGATAATTCATCCACCCATCCCTTCTAACGCATTCGTTCTGATACAAAGAAATGATAAAAACCACCGTAAAACCTATTTACAGGCTTGAAGCAATTTCAAGAACATTGAGGATGGTGATGGCATAGGATAAAGTCTTCTTTCTTTTCAGTTTATTTGCAAAATAGGAAATCATGAAAAATCGATGGAAAGCACTTTACAGTATTTTTCTTATATTCTGTAGAAACGTAATGCTCCAACAGACGGATTACGGCCACAGGAAGGAAAGTACTCAGGGACATCAATATTTCTTGGACATCCAGGAGGAACCTAGATAAGTAGGAAAAGAAGAATTTAATAAAATTTTAGTATAGTCTGCCCCTTGGTTATGCGCAAAAACCTTGAAGGAAAAGTAGGTCTTTTCTTTCGTTATGCATTGTAATAATAAAAACCGAAAAAGCTTCTACAGGAAAATATAATAAAATGTAATTGTTTTATTAAGAAATTTGCAATTCATTCCACGAACAAATACTAAGTCATTTTTAGCTGCAGTAAATTGAAGTTTTATCCGAGTGAACGTTGCAAAACAAATTTGTTCCTGAGAGAAATACTTCATGTAGGAAATAAGTCTACCGCTTTCTTTTATATGGGTGGCCTCAGTAAATAAATACACACATGCTATGTGTTTTCTCAGTTGAACGTGACAAAACGAAGACGTGCCGGAAAATATAAATTGCTATCTTGTCAGCCAATTGTTTGAAATGGTTTTTACAGATTTTTACGCTTAAAGATAAAACAAAACTAAAGGACCAGTAGACTATCGGATAACGTTATTAATTGATTAAAACTGTTGGAACGTTACGTGAGATATATAAAAGTACTTCATTGAAATTAAGTCACGTAAACTATCACAAATGAATTTTGGATGTTTAAAGTTCAGGCAGTAATATTTCTTGTAGAATAATAACGTAAAAGCGTAAAATGAAAAATACTGGAGGACTATTCATGAATACGATTTGACTCAGTCCACAACATTTTTCAATTCATATTAAAATTTGGTTACTCTATTTATTTATTACCTTATGGCTAATCGCACGTTTTCAGTAAGTTGAGCTATAAGCCTTTAAATTTAACCCTTAGCGGCCTATAAGTCCCGCTGCGGGGATATAGCATTAATACCATAAAAACTGAAAGACTCCAGTACAAGGTCATGACACGAAAAGAATTATAAAGCAACTAAATACGTTGAATTTATAATAAACCAGTTCAAATATTTAGTCGATGTTTTGGAAATTCGTCTAATTTTCTGTCGCCTTATATTTAAAACAAAAGCTCTCAGCAGTTAAGAATTGAACTAATTTAGCAACGAAAAAAATATGGTATTAATGTGAAAAACGAGAAAACGAGATTTTATTACAATTTGAGGAAGACAAAAGTTTTATTACAATTCTTTTGTGCAATTGAATGTTTCGCATAAAATCGAAGCAATAAGTGTAAGTAAATTCGGTTTGGAAACAAATACAATTTAAAAATTTAGAACGACTGGTTTATCGGTTTTCAATAAATTTTTATCACTGATTTTGAAATGATGGTTTTGAGAAAAATGAATTAAATAATTGAAAACTTTCAAATTAAAATTTTAATAAAACATTTTGAAGATGTTTGAAAAATTTAATTTCTTTTCAGTCTTTAAAAACTCGATTTTATATTAAAAATTAAATTAAATTAAATTTTTTCAATCGGCTGATTGGTTTTTTAGATGTCGTAGTATCAAATTCTAAATATTTTTTTTTCATAAAAATAAGTACATGGGGATTTTCAGAGTCTCCACTTAAATCTACAAAATTAATAAATTCGAGATGGTAGACTATTGAATATTAAACGTAATCTAATTTTTCTGAGTATTAAGTTAGTCCTATGTTCCGTTTCTTTTATTTTTTACTGGTTTTTTAAAACTAATTTAAATTATTTCAATTATACCATACCATACCATACCCTTATATAACAATGTACTTTGTTTATAGATTAAATGTGAGAATCCGGCAAAGAAAGGGGAACGTAAATGATACCCAAATCTAGTCAGTGCTATGCGAAAGTTTATACAGCGGCTGCCAAGTAAGTAATTTTCCACTCTAAACCATACCTGGAATTACATGTGAATAATTACATTTATTAAACTTTTTCCCTTAATTTCAATACCGAAGAACCCAAGTCAACTCCTGAATTCGTGCATTTATTATAGTGCTGTGTACATGCGGTTCATACCTTTTAAATTGAGCTGCCTGTAATAAAAGGTATACCTACAACAGCAGAACAGCAACCTACAGGAAAACTTTGAATCGTATACCCTGACCTCTGATGTACCTGAAAGCAGCACCACTTTTCAGGACAATTTGGCTCCTTTTGATGTCAATGCTTTCCTGCACATGTTGCAAACCTGAGCATACACATTATGCTGCCACCGTTGCTCTATGAATGGGGTTCCATCGTTATGAGCCAACCAAAAAAAAATTGAAAAGCCCGACCTACGTCACTGCATGGGTCTTTTGATTCGCCGATATGACGAAAATGTGGGGGAGCACTGTCGGAGCGGTGTGTAGGCAATCTTAACTTGAACTTTTATAAAAGGAGCAAGTATGGATTGGAGTTGGCGCATGTGCAAATTGTCGTTTCTAACTTTTTTGTTCTGTACAACATAAAACCTGAGGCTTATCGTCGTTCTCTGTTGGGTGAAATGTAGAAAAATCGATATGTTTGCTGAATTACCCCCGGCAGATACCTCGGGCAGCTGTCACCCACGCTCCAGTCACCAAATAATTTTCAATGGTATCGCATCCGCCGGGATTGCAGGTATACGACCAGCAGTTACAGCAGTCCTTCGTCAGGAGTCGCGGATTCACCAGTCGTTTCGCTGGTCCTGGGGTCAATCAATTTAGTGTGTTTCCATATTTTTTTTCAAAAAACAATCTCATTTTAAATATTTCCCCATAAACGAAAAGTAGAACACATAAAGTGAACAAAATTGGTAGAAAAGGGAAAGTGTTCAAATTCTCCACAAGTGGGGTTTGGAGCGTGGGGAAACCTTTTACGTCTTCGGTCCGAGTTTGTGATTGGTATCGTCAAAATGGATTAAACCCTATTAAATCGGTTTCAGGTAAGTACAAAAAATATTTTATTAACTAGAAATAATAGCAGAAATTCACGAATTCACATAAAAATCTGTATCCGAGTGGGCGTGCTGGGTCCTCCCATATTGAAAATTTCCCAAGCACCTCGATGATCGCTGAATTCTTGCTGTCGTCACTCAAGATGGGTTTCGTTGTTGTAAGCTCTGTAGTAAACCTAAGGTTCGGTGCTTCGAGCTTTCTTATCTCTCTACTGGATCTAATAATTTCATAAATATCGGACCAACAAATCATTCTGAATGTCGCCATAAAAATTGGTGAGCCTTAGATTTCTAAAACACAATTCAGCGGCAACAACAATGGCGAACAACCATCCAGAACAACCTGGCGAATGTTTTTATTATCGAGCGACCTGTTGACATTGTTGGTGAGTGATTTCCATAAGTCTTCAGAATACCGAATGGAAATTTTAGAGATATTTTCGTCAATTTATATAAACATTTGTTTTCCTTCATATACAATTTATTTTTTTATGAAATCGCGTAGGCGGCTCTCCGGAGTTATTGGTGCCGAGGAGAGATAGAAAGATAAATGTTTGCTCTACGGTAGGTCAAAGTTTGCGGCATTGAATATTAAAAGGTCAACTTAATATGGTGTATAGCCACCAAAAATTCAGAAACAAAATAACGAATGTTAATGTAACACGTCTGAGAGGAAGATTAAGTTTCTGTGGTGACACACATCCACCCGCATTTATTTACAGGTACAAGGAAACGATGCTCCATTATAATCCCTGGAGATATTTTCGCTACACCTGCGGGATAACTTATCTTAATCTCCTTGTCTTTGTTGCTTTACCAAAAAATTTGCTAGTGGAGAAAAATAGGTGTGCTTAAGCTCTTTGAATTCTTAATTGCGTCACGAATTGTTTTAAGGTTTTGTTTTATTCTCCTCTAGTATTTTTCAGAAAGGTACGGAACAGAATTTTCCGATTAAGAAATATTATTCCCCAGAGAAATGGCTTATATTACATAAAATTTGGTATTAATATTTTAAAGTGCTTTAAGAAATATTACAACATAATAAAATAAAATACAAACAAATATTGTACTTTAATTCATTAAACTTAGATTCAGAATAGGCAATACATACCCACTAGACTGTAGCGAGAACAATTTTAGACAAAACTTAATAATGAAAAGATATTTTTTTCAGAAAGCTACAGGTGCTTCGGATTTAATATGCATCTCATAGACAGTTTACATTTTCTTATAATTTTATGCTACTGATACGCAAAATTAACTCTAAACTCGTAATTTATTCTCATTCAGAAAGTCAAGAGAATTACAAAACTTTGATTTAACGTACAACCGCTCCTCATATTTGTGAGAATATTCCTGGAGGAGCTTCTCAATCTTTGTTTTCTTTTACTTACAGCCAATATAACTCATTTTGTCTGCACCAACTCAACTCCCATCTGACTTTCTCCAAGGGCACTTTTGTCTCCATCAAAATGTGTCTCTGCCTTTAATATTTTGAGGGTGTATAAATCTTAGCCACTAGTAAATATTAAGATTATGGCATTATCAGACGAGGACCACAGACTGTTCAGTTTCTCCCTTCATCCAATCTTACTCGTATATTTGTTGAAAAGACAAAACTGAAAGTAAAATATTCCCTTGTGGGACTAATCTGATTTATATGAATTTTGTTATCATGTGCTGGTGCCTGTAGAGCTCCCTCTGCGGAGTGGGTAAATGATAAAAAGGTTAAAGTAAAATAAGTATGTAAAGTATCTAGGGTTTTGGAATTTTTGTGAACCTTTTCTATGCCAAGAATTAAGAAAATGTCTTGAGTATTTACAATGGTTACAAGGAGAATTTTAAACATTAATTTGCGGGCATCGAAAACATACATGTCATCCATGAAATAAAATTTATAGATAGATATTTCGTAAAATAAATGACTCGTTAAATAAGTGTATGGCCTTATTTATACTACTTTTTCTCATTATGTGAACATTAGGCTTTGTTTTATCGACAAGAAACTAAAAATATATCTAATCTTCTTAATATTTATATAAATCACGTGCCACTATGTTCGTATACATCAATCTCCGAAACCGCCCAAGCGATTTTAATGAAATTTTGTGAGTGGGTATGTTTGATGATAGGATACTTTTGGACCCGATAAGTTGTGCTGTTGTCGAAATCTAAAAATGGTTTCTTATTTTTTCAAGGTACATTTTTTTAATATGTTTTTCAGTAAACTAAGTATATAGTGCGGAAATTCATTTGAACATTTCTATTTTTGCGTGTTCCCACTTTTGTTCATGAATTTATTGAAAATAACATGAAATATATCAACAAAATTCGTATTAAAAGTTTTCAGTGCTGATTTAAAGGTTTCCTTGATGTTACAATTTTTTTGAGTGAAGGTACTACATATTCCGGCCTAACATATAGGATACTTTTTATTTATACAAAATTTGTAAATTTCAAGGGATTGCTATGAAAATTGGCATTTGGGGGTCTTTGAAGGCCTAATAGCGAATCTACGTTCGAAATTTGGAAATGAAGATGTTGACCAAACATTTTCGAACTTCAACGAATTTAAGTGAAAATTAATGCTATGGGTATTTTGAGACCAGTAATTTCAAAATTTGGAAATTCAAAATGGACGACCCACTCGTAACTCCATTAACATAAGTGCACTGTGACATGCTAACGGCGTAATACTAATTAGAACAATATAGGAAGGTACTCAGAAATTTATCTTTCTATTTTTTTTTTTACTTTAATAGTTACAAGTTTTTACGTATTTTGCGCAGTCTGTGAGACTAATGTTTATGAATCTAGGGTTAAGGGATCATTGATTTTGAACCTATATACAATATTTAAAAACGATTCAAGAAAATAGTGAAAATAGACACTAGGGTACTTTTGGTGATGCTGATTTTAATCCTTCAATTTTAAGGAATTTTAATGAAAATTAATATCTAGGTATCTTTTGGTCTATAGAATTCAAATATACCAAAATTCAAGATGGCATACCCAAAATAGATAAAAAAAAAAAAAAATTAACCTTCAAGGGAATGCCATGAAATTCAATGCAAAGGAGTTTTGGTAGATCCTGCATTCGATTCCGGCTACTAAAATTTCCAAGTTTAAAATGGCGATTCCAATTTGCCGACCGAAATGCCTGTACAGTAAGTAAATTGAATGAAAAAAAATATCAAGACGATTTCGGAGCTACGAAATTCAAATCTACAATTCATAATTGGTATAGCAATTTTTAAATTTCAAGAAATCCAGCACTATAATTGCAAGAGTTTTCTGTTTTTGCATCTACAAAAATTATTTAATAATAGCTAGACTGTATTACTGAACTTTATACGCACTGTGCGAAACCGGGTAAATCAACTAGTTACTTTATAAATTAACAATCAACGTTTTATGTTCTATATTAGTTAAGTTCCTAAATATTAGAAAGAAATCCAAGCGATTTTGATAAGGCACATATCCCCTGTGTTGCCGAAATTATTTACATATGTATTATTTTGTTAATGAACCAAAATACAAATTAAAGTTAAATTAATAAGCCTAAACATTTTATTAAATCAATAAATTAAAATCTAAAATAGTTCTCTGTCAACAATCTGTAATTATAAGTTTTTCCCCTTAAGAGGGGTATACCTAAAATAAATAAAGGTTTGCTTACACAATTTATTTATCTTTTTCTTTGATAGAGAAGAGAAAAAGGTTGAAAGAGTTCATTATATAAAAATAGCTTACACTCAATGAAAACAATGAGCTCTTGTTACAATGGAAAATTTAAGCTAAAACGCAGGGATGCGATGGAAATGAATGAGTTAAATTTTAATTGCCGACCCTCAACGCTTTATCTCGAAACCCTTAAAAGCGTTTCAAGTAAAGGTCAAAGGGTAAGCTGTATAAACATATAAAGGATACAAACTTTGCCATTATCATTCACAATTGTATTGTTCGATTACCCACTTAATATTCATCCCGAGTAGGAAGGGATTTTGTTTATCCACTGAATAAGACGAAATTTTAATTGACGTGTTGGGAGTGGAAAGGGATTTCACTGAATTATACAGTCGTACCCCTTTTTGCACAGAAATTATTGTAAACTGCTAAATATGCTTATAAAGCGAAAATTTTCCACTTTTTCAACACGTACGTATTACGAGTTATGTACCTGTGTAGTCAGTATAATAAAATGGGAAAATTTGCATCATATCCCATGTGCTTGTTGCCAATTTGTACATTCAAAGAGACAATTCATTTTCCAAAATGATTCAACAAATATTGACACTTTTGTCCAATTAACAATCGTTTCGGATGAAAATTTGGCGCGTGGAAATATTTTTACAATTTTCATTGATTACAGCCTTTTGAGAATATTTCTTAATTCTTGTTTACAAATGAATTTTTATTTTATTAAATTTCAAAATAGAATCTAAAAATTAAATTTATGTAGGATGAGATTTCTTTTGTATTTACCCAATTGAGTTTCGCGAATCTTATGATTTTGAGTGGGTTCAAGTCTTTTATCCCTTTGAATGTTTTATCAGAGCTTTTCATTTTTAATAATACTGTTTGCTGATGGTAAAAATATATAGATTTATGTCTGTGTTTAATTCCTTCGAATTTATTCAGTAGATAAAAGTAAATAAAGTGAGTTAAGTATTCAAGTTGTTCAAGGATTTCAAAATAACTTTAGCAACTGATTCGAGAAGAATATCAGCGACCACGACTTGTTGTTTTAATATTTTCAACAAACATTAAAAAAATTAAAAATGGTCTATTATAAATTTGAGCTAAGAAGAAAACCCTGCTTGGTTTTTGTTTGTTGAAAAGTTATTAACCAATTCGAGACCGAATGCAATGCATTTCCGAGCTAAAAAGACCAATTGCACACCGTGTTAAGGAATTATAACTCATTCTGGAAAAAGCAGCCGTTCAGATAAGACTGGTTTAAAATAAAAAGTATTTTAGAAATGTGTAAATATAAAATTTTGTATTAGTTTGCATTTAGTCCTTAAAATGAGTGACCCAAAGCCAAAATGCCGAAGCACAAAAATGGTCTCTCTATAGCAATAAACCATTTCGGCTCTCCTAAAAAATGTGCCCTCTCGGATGGGTTAAAAATATACTCTTAAGTTTCAAAAATATTTATGAAACTTGAAATTGTATTTATTAGTTTACAAGTTTAATAGATTCATGTTTAAATAAGCAAATTCAAACTTATCTTTGAAATGTCTTGATATCCCAAATTCGAATAGGAACTTATTTATTATTTATTTTTAGATTATTTAAAATTTGTCGGTTAGACAGCATATTTATTACTGACTGAATTTTTTAATCATATTATCAATAAAAAACGCGTGGCTAATGTTCTAAATATACATTAATTATATTAATAACATAAAAGGGTTATCCATCACTTTTTTATTTGCTTTAAATATTAAATTCCCAAAATATTAAAGACACAAAATTTATACGCAAATAAATGCTGACCTATATTGCTTGACATTTTTCGCAGGATTCATGACCTCTTTCATAGTAAAAATACAACGAGCAATGACTCTGTATTGTGCCCAATTTCCCATTATTAAACAGATCGGCTAGTAAACCATGTTATGCTATAAATTTGATATTTTTCTCTGTTGAACCTATACCCAAACAGTTGATGACCCATAAAAAATGTAAAACCAGTAAAAAAGTACTGAACATTTTGTGCTATTTATTAATGATACTCTAATTTTGACATATGGAAGTATTATAGCGAATTTTAGTTTATTGCTAAAGCAATTAAAAGATTGTGACCTCTTCGTTATTAAACTAAAATAGACAATCGTCCAAATTTAATGAATCATGTTCCTAGTTATGTGCTTATCAAATAGCTGCAATTCCTGTTCGCCCAATTAAAGTGTTTTAATTCAATTATGAAAAGATCTCGACAGGTAGTTAACAGGAAGAGGGCAATCAAAGGTAAATAAATAAAATCGTTCACCAGAAATAAAAATAATTTCATTTCAGGTAACGTCGTTTTAACGACATCATGGAGGACGAGGGAGAAACTAACTGGTGGAAAGGTTGGTGGTGGACCGCGATTTTAATGACCTTTCTCCTAATTGAAGGACCATCAGCAGCCTTGGCCGAGGGAAATGTTGGTAAGTAGCACTTATACCTCCCTACTTTTATGTTTTATGTTTTCCCTGCATTACTTTGCCTCTTCGAAATTAACCTTTACCTCCTAGCCACAAGAACTCATTATGAGGCCTTTTTTTTATGTTGAAGTTATAACGGAGGAGTTTTTCCGCCCACAATCAACTGAGTCTATGGTAAGCTGGTATGTTGCTATTGTTGATTTTACTTTTATTTTACTATATGTATATAGGTGTATTTCTTTATTAGAACTGTTTTGAACGAGAAATTGAAAAGCTGGAGGTTTTCTTCGAAGTGGCAGAACTCCTTATTCCCTCAAGTTCGTTACCTTCTATTGTAAGACTCTGTACTTAGACCTACAAAATAATCCTTGAGGGATTTGTACTTAAATGTTCCCTTTCTTCCCTCTATTCGCCTTAAGTTGAGAGTTTTCCTTAATGAAAAATTTAGATTTAAAATTATATTTCCGTCAGCTCCAAACTCCCTATGAAATATACCAGCTGTGACGTTGGTCGTTTATTATAAAATCGATTTTTTTTCCTGTCCTGCCCAGGATAATCGGTTAAAGAGGAAATGACATACCATAGGAGTGGGTAGAATTACCTGCGTTTGCTGCTATTCAATTTGCAGCTATATTTTCACCAGATTAACGCGGTGCTCCTTCTAACGAGCCGGACTACAAGATAGCCCCCTGGGACGTTTGAGTTTTGCACAGCCTCTAAATTGCGATCTAACTAAGAAGCGTAAGAAGGATATTTATGGTAGAAAATTGTTCATTCTCTGAATTCCGAGGTTTTGTCGAGACCGAGCGAATTCCTTGTTCACCCCAAAGCGGGGGTGTAGCTTCAGGGATATGGTCTGATTCATTGCTATAAATGGCAGTCTGAGGTGAATCTTATTAATTTACATAATTTAAGATGGCATCAATTTCAAATTAAATTGGAATACAGCCGGCTTCTTCGTTTGCCACGCTTTTTGTTTTTGTTAATTGCAAAGGTTTATATTCCGGATATTAATTTCGAGCTTGTAACCATTTACAAATGTTTGCATAAATTAATTATGTTTGATACGGAAGTTGCGATATTCAGATTACATTTATGGGGCGCAAACGATCTTTTTCAATACAACGTAGATTATTAATAATTGAAATATACATGTATATAATATCCATTATAGCAAATCCTCTATGAAAGATTTATAAATAGAAAAGATTAATTAAATGTACAAAAGCCTTCAATTTGGTACCTCATTTTGGCGCCTTACAAAATTATCGTAAGTTTTTTTTGGTTACTCATTTTACCTAAAAAACAGTTTATCCAGATTTGAATTTTCGTCTTTCATTCAAACCAATTTCGGTAATCATATTGTGAGTGGAGTATTTAATTATTCTTAGCAGTGAATTTCGATATTGCAAACGGCAAACTAAATTTTTTTAATTTACAAAAATATATTTAAATGCTGGAAAAGTGCACTACTCTATAAAACATAAAGTGTTTGCAAAAGGTTCATAGTACATATATTTTTAAAGTCTTTCAAATTTATTTGCCTATAAAATTATTTTTAATTATGTTTTGTTTTGTGCTTCATACATTACAATTTATAGAAAATTCGGGTTGGTTTTAGTTTGACTGTTACAGTATGTTTGGTATGAGCGTATCGACAATTTTTCAGAAAAAGAATCGCTATTACCTGAATATATGCGCGGCATGCTTAAAGTCCCATTTTACCTTGAACTTTCTACTGTTAGGATCAGTTTGCAACATGTGTGCTTTATTTTATAAACGTTTTGAAGCTGCGTTTCTCTGCCTTATTCCGGAAAGGCCTAAATGGAGTTATGCCAGGCAGCGAGATATATTTAAAAGGGTGCGTCTTTTATAATGAAATGGTGTAAGAAGTTTTTTGGGGCGACTTGCCAGGAAGGGGTAAAACAAGAAAAACATTTAAAAAAGAAGACATCGCTATTTTGAAGCTTTTTTGATAAGGATCCACAAATGACGTTGAGGCACCGCAAACACCGCAGTATTACAATCAAATCACTCATTCATTTGAAAAGCACATCGAAAACCGTTTAAAATAGGCTAATGAAAATTTGAACCGCGATTGAAGAAACATCGTGTTTACTGACAAATCATTATTTTGGGTATATCAAGGACCTAAACGAGTTTGCTTAAATAAAGGACGGCATTGCATAATACGTACTATAAAACACCCAGTAAAAGTCCATGTGTGGGGATACTTCTTTTCGCAATGACTTGGAAAATTGGTTGATTTACTAGAAATCTTAATTGCAGATTTACAAAAACGGAACACTACAAATTCTTGGTTTGGAAACAGGAAACCGATTGTGGGTCTTGCAAGAAGATAACGATCCGAAACACAGAAGTCGTCCTTTACTGAATGGGAAGATCAAAAGCATATCAATATCATGGAGTGGCCCTCACAAAGTTTTGATGCTAAGCCCTTATGACGGCAAAGCTGCAGCAGAAAAATGCTTTCACTTTGCAATTACATAAACCATCGGTATAGAAAGCCTGAAAGGATCTACCACTAGAATATGCTGAAAAATTAGTTGAAAATATGAACAACAGATGTATAAAAGAAAATAACGTCGACTTCATCAAATATTAAATGTATTGTTTAAAAGAAAATAAGGTAAATAATAAGGCAAAAATAATATTGTCTTAATTTTTATCACATTATTGAATTCTGAGCGATACGCTCTTACCAAACAGACTGTATGTGGTTCTAAATGGTTATTAATTTATATTATAAAAATTTATATTTACTTAAGTCCTGATATAAATTAATTGCAAAATTTTCATTTACTTTAATTTTTATTATTATATTTAATATAATATAATTTAAATGCAATTTTGGCTTTAAGTGAGAATAACGCTTACCCGCAAAAGATTGAAAAGTTATTCTGTTTCAATAACCGATCCTGTTCATATAACTTAAAGTTGTTTCTCAACTGATGAATAGAAAAGTTTCAAATAAATATTTCAAACAAAAAATCTCATAGAAATACATGAAACAGATATTTTTCCTTGGATTTTATTATTTGGTTCAATTATTCAACGCCCTTTCTCGTTAACTATAACCATAACTCTGTGATGTTAGAATGCTGTGTGGACAGGAAAAATAAACTAGTAAATTGTGTAGGAAAAAGTATCTTGAAAGCAGCAGTAATTAAACCACAGTCTGTCGCACGCACATCCTTCTTTTTTTATAATAACATTATGAGACATCGAAGGACATGTTTAAAAATAACCGAATCCTCTGTTCCAACAGGTGAAATCACCTGAAATTCACCCCAAGTCACGTGAGGTGTAACCTTACTGGTTATACATATTTCCCCCACAAAAAGTTTATGAATTCTTCATGGCTCACGCCCACAAGATGCGCAATATTTTTTTCTGAATTTATTTTTATTGGGAGCATTATACGTTAAGGGGCCCCACCGGTGTATCCATCTTCCTATCATGCCCATCCTGCAAATCGATAGGCATGGTGATGATGGGATATGTGAAATTAACGACGTTCTTTTCATTCCTGCAAGGGCGGATGGGCATCTGGCATAGAATTCCTCGCTTTGAAAGTGCAGAAGATTCCAATGCAGATCTTGAGATCTAGGTCAAACGTGACCTTGTTGAGCAGAACAATTGACTTGATAACGACATGACAGGCACTATACAGCTAGGTATTTTCTGTCGCCCATTAATATTATAAAAGGGTTTTACACCTGTTGCTCAGATTTATTTTTAAAATAGCCCACCGTTTGTCTAGTACTATTGAAAGTGCAATGGACCTTTGAAGAGGCAAATTTCCCTTCAATCCACCAAATAAATTACCCTCATATAACTAATGAAATTTTTTCGTTAAGGTTGCCTTTTCGTGAAGTCCTTGTGCTTGGAGGGCATCGAGGTCTGTTACGATGGTAATTTTGATATAATTTTAGTAATAGGGTAGAATCCCTAAAATTGAATTTATCTAATTTGCCAGATTTGGTTTTCGGAAAATGCCTTGCTGCTGCGGATATGGAACACACTATCCTCGAAAGGTTTGAATTTTTCTTTATGCCTAATTGAATAAGTAATTTCTAAATAAATACATTAGGGGTCCTCTTACCGAGCAACAATCAAGAACGATGGCCACAATGTTAGAAGAAATGCAAGGCGCCGGTCTTGGGTGGGATCATCCTTTCGTACAATGCCGAATTCAGGGGACTTTATTCTCTATGCGACGTAATACACCTCTGCCACCGAATCTTTGCGCTAATTTAGCGCCAGATCCCGAAATTCTAGGACCACAAAGCCCTTTAGCTTTCGTGCGGTTTACACCGCCAAATGATGATTATGCTGATGAAGTTTACTATCCTCCACTAAAAAAGGGTTTCGATGATCGAATTTTTCCCCACCCATTTCCTTACGAAAGCCCTCCTCTTCTTAAGGAGAACCATATGGGAGAGTTCCTTTCAGATTTTTCTGAACCGGACCTATTGGATGAAGAACGAAAACGGATTATAGAAGAAAATAATTTTAATGAGGAGATGGCAAATAGGGTGAAGGATATAAAAAATCGCATAGAGCTGAGAAGGATGCTAGCAGAGTATGAGCTAGGTAAATTGGATCCACCAATTTACATGAATAATGAAGTCTATAGCTACAATGACCCTGAAATAAAAATACCTAAGGATAGCAGATTCCATCAGTTTAAAGAAACTTACAAAAGAACCGGAAATTCTGTCGCACGTTTCGATTTAGACTCAGATGAACAAATACCCGAGTCATCAACATATTTTAGAGAAATGGCAAAAAATCAACACATTCCTCTAAATCCAGAAGGTGCACATTTAAGTCACTATCAAAATTTGGAAGCAATGGTACCTGTCGACAGAGTTCCTAAAGATGAAGAGGTGCTTTTTGAAAATAACTACTATCCTGTGAATACATATCCAAAAAAGTATAAACATGGAAAAGGACCTTATGAATCACCTGGGGTATTTACTGAGGGAGGATATGTATATGTACCTGAGCACAGCGATAATCAATACGATCGGGATGAGGAAACAAAGAGTTTATTGGCCGATATGCTGGGTTTCACCAGGCATGAGAGATTGGATGTAAAAAAGCCTGGACCACACGTCGGACCACCACCTTCAGTTCAAACCCCTGGAGAAGCTGATAACAAAACGGTTAAAACCAAGCCGGAAAATAAGGAGGTGCTGCCGCCTAATATTAAAGACAACTACAATCCAAAATCAAAAAAGTTGATGGCCAATGATCATTCTGATGATGATCATGCCCCACACACCGTGGATACTGAATATGCTCATGTTATTCTTAAGCATCCGTAAGATAATTTCTTTATTTTGTATTTAATAGAGCTTTTTAAATCTTTAAAACAAATTCAGACTTGATAATTGGAACGATGGATCAAGGATAGTATCAGCTTTGGCGGATATATTGCATATGCAGAATTATTTTACCCACCCTCGGTACGTATTACTCTTATTTTTTCTTTATACAAATTCTTCTAGCAATTGGGTATAAAAATTAACCGGACGGACATAGTATCGAATTTTAAAAGAAACCGATTACTCAGAATAATAACTAATTATTTAAATGCATACAAATGTATCCGCAATAATAATTTATTACCTTCTAACTTCTAATTTAACTCCAAAAATTTTAATATAAAGTAAACCGATAATTGCATAATTTTATGCCCAATTGCTCAGCCTATGGCTTCTATTCAATGGAGATTATAAAAAATAAAATTAAATGCATTATTGCATTATTTTTTATAGTATAATACCGGATATTAAATTATGTTTCTTTTGTTTTTATTTTTTAATTTAATTTTGAACACATTTTCAGTGTTGATCGTCATGAAGTTACATTCCGTGTTGAAGATAATCCAGAAAAAAAAACTGCTGCAGATGTGGCTAGATCTATAAATGATGCCCGCTTTAAAACCAATATTTCCCGACGTCTTGGCGTCACTGTTCTCCGGGCAGGAGTTGGTGACAAAATTAAAAGTGATCCCGAAGCGGTTTCAGCGTCTAGAATTGAAATAGCCGAAGAAGGACAGGACTTGAGTCACATCATAGCCTACATGTTTGCGGGAGCCGGCGCTGCAGCTGTAGTTGTAATTATGGTTGTTCTGCTTTTAATTGGTCGGCATGACCGCAAAAAGGATAAGTTGAGTGGACTTCAAGCTGGTTTATCTGGAAATGAAAGTTGCAGTAAGGACTATCAGGAATTATGTAGAGCTCGAATGGCTGGGAAAGGTACCACAGCGACTGATACAATTTCAAGTGGACGGATTACTTCTTTAACTAAAGAAAATGATCGACCGCCTTCATCACGATCAAGTACTTCTTCATGGAGTGAGGAGCCAGCGCTAACTAACATGGATATTTCTACTGGCCATATGGTTTTGGTAAGTATCTTGGACAAAAGAAAAAAATATATATGTAAAAAATATAATTATGGTCTTATAGTCATACATGGAAGATCACTTAAGAAATAAGGGCCGACTACAGCGCGAATGGGAAGCTCTTTGTCGCTATGAAGCAGAGCCCAGTGCCCGTGATGCTGCCCTTCAATCAAAATGCGCAACTCTGAACAGGCCTGGTGCTCCTCTGCCATATGATCATTCGAGAGTTTGTCTAAACCACCTGGCAAACGCAGAAGGACTTGACTATATAAATGCATCAACAATTGTGAGTCTAAATATAAATTTAATTTGAGCCAAGAATTAGATAATTCATAGTTTTTCTTTAACATTCAGACTGATCACGATCCTCGGGCCCCTGCTTATATTGCGGCTCAAGGTCCACTTCCAACAACTTTGGCCCACTTTTGGCAAATGATTTGGGAACAGGGTGCTGTTGTGATTGTGGCCTTGTGCAGATTACAGGAGAACGGTGACATTGCATGCGCGAGATACTGGCCGGAGGAGGGGGCTGAAGTTTATCACATCTATGAAGTAAGTTTTAAAATTTAAGCCAGGCTATATCTAGGGGATAATTTTGATTTTATATATTTTTATTAAATTTGAAAGATTAGGCAACACTGAATGGGGGTCAATTAGTTTAGAATAAAATTGAAAAATCTCTGCAGGTTCACCTTGTTAGCGAACATATTTGGTGTGATGACTACTTGGTCCGATCCTTCTACTTAAAAAATCTCAGAACGAGTGAGACAAGAACTGTGACCCAATTCCACTTCTTGTCATGGCCTCAAGGAGGTGTACCATCATCAGCTAAGGCACTTTTGGAATTCAGAAGGTAAGAAAAACATAGCTCCATTTGATTATCAATATTAATTAATTTTTACTTAAACTCAACAGGAAGGTAAATAAATCATACCGCGGCAGATCATGTCCAATTGTCGTTCACGGAAGCACAGGAGCGGGTCGAACAGGTGCTTATATCCTGTTGGATCTTGTTTTGGGCCGAATGAACAAAGGTGCAAGGGAAATTGATATTGCGGCCACTCTGGAACATCTAAGAGATCAGCGAGCTGGTCTAGTCGCAACAAAGCAACAGTTCGAATTCGTCTTAATGGCCGTGGCAGAGGAAGTCCATGCAATTTTGAAGGCGCTCCCAGCAAATCAGGGCGAAAAACGTGAATTAGATAAGGAGGCTGTGAAGGAAGAAGCTGTCGAAGAAGAAAAATCAACAACAACAGAAGATGCCGGTGATGAAAATGCGAAAGAGAAAAAGGATGATAAGTAATACGTTGGTTGTTGAGAAATTTTTTTAATTTCATATTTTAAATCTTATTATTTCTATTTTTTGTTCTAAATATTTGTTAAACCAATTTTTGTATTTCTGTTCAAAATTACCTTGATTTCGTAAAGACTCCAAGTATTCTATCCAGCCAGGATATTTGGACTCTTTAACAATTTTTGGAAAAAAAAAAAAATTCAAATACTGAATAAAACGATGACGACCCACAAATCCTTTGAAACTGGCTTAAAACGATTCTTGACATGAACAAACACAAAAAAAAAAAAAACATTTATATATAAAAAAAAAATTGAACAAATAGAACATACTTATCAGATATTTATATAAAGAAAACCAACAAAATAATGAGTCTCTAAGATCTTTTGATATCACACATGTACCTCTACGATAAAGGATAAAGGAGCAAACAAAGTAAATTTCTTAAAAGGTTTTAGATTAAAAAGAAAGACATAATAATGGATATAATAACACTTTTCTACTTCAGATGCTCTTTTGTTTATAGTGTTTTTTTTTCTTCCTATTGTAACTGAAGGACGCTTATTAAGTAGCCAACAACTCCGAGGAATCTAATTATTTCTTATTTATTATACGCCAACAATTGTTTAATAAGTTTTAAACGATACTATTCAATCAGTATTCTTTGTATTTTTACAATATATTTTGTGGTAGTGGTTAACGGGTATCTTAGCAGTGATTAACTTTATATCTTTTGTTTTATTAAAATTGTAGGAAATCAAAAACAGCTCTTTTAAACTTCAAATTATAATTTATATCAAGTTCTTATTTCTAAATTAAACCATCAGTTGATATTAACAATCAATTTAAATATTTTATTTCATGATTAGGAGTAACCTTATTTAAAGAAAAAAAAACCACATTTTAAATCGGTTATTGATACCCAACTTACCCTAGCTTTACCTTTTATTGGACCCACTAATTTTTTTTCTGAAAAAAATCCAAATAATACTTTGATTTGAATCACTGCTAAAATACCCTGCAAATTACTTCTAGCTAAATCAAGGCAGCTAGCTACTGAATGCAGTGAAATAATGTAAGGGAAAAAATTAGCATGATAGCCATTGTAGTAAGGTGAAATATTTTCATAGATAACATAGAAAAAAAAAACAAAAAAACAAAATATATTAAAAACATTCAAAAAGAGGCTAGAAGAAGTGAATATTTTTATACACACAAATCTCATTTTTGTTCTTCTTTAGTTACTAAAACCAGATATTCTTCAGAAAATAGCGAAACTTTCCTTTAAAAAAAAAAAAAACAAATAGAATTTAAATAATTTAAGGCTCAAAAGGTGAAAATTCATAAAATAAAAATAAAAAAAATTATAAATGTATTATAAAGTTAATAACTATACATATATATTTTTCTCTAGAGCACGTTATTCCTTATAATACTATTAAAAATGAGAAAATTGAATGAATTAAAAAAAAAATATATATATATATATATATAAAAAACGAACAGACTGAATTGTTAAATGCAGTGTACTTTGTTTATTTTATCCTTTTTACATTTTACATTAAAGCTATTGAAACTGTGGAAAGAAAACAAAAACAACAACTCAATTTTGAGACACAAACAAAAACACAATTGAATAAGAAGAGAAAAACTTATAAAACCCAAATGGCTGCTATTTTAACTAAAATGCTTTTTGATGAAATAACAAAATAATCTATTTATAGAAGTGAATAATAATTGTATAAAAAACAAAAACAAAAAAAAAATACTACTTCGTGCAAATGGGCCAATACAAATTTTATTTCGAGACAATTCTGTCTAACGACAAATGTCTCCACAAGTATTTTTTTTTTTTTTTAAAATTGTGTTGCACAAAAAAAATAAATTTTTTTTAAATGTTTTCCATACGCTTAAGGAACCATTCATTGTATACTTAACATAATCATTCAGTGAACAAACAGTATAAAGAAAAATTATCACTCAGAAACCAGTCCGTATCACTATCGCATCAGAATGCAAAAAATAAAAAATAAAAAATAAAATAAAAATATATATATAGAAAATATATAAGCATCGTGAATGCTACACATTAACTACATATATGTATATCCAGTAAATCATGAAAAATCCAAAGATGAATAGTTTCAATGACAGTGAAAAAAGATCATATGAATGAGAAATTTATTTATAAAATCAAAGTAAAAATATATTTTTGTGTATTAATGTGAATATTATATTTAAAGATGTTAAAGATAAAACTAAATTATATATATAAAGATCAAGCACTATGCATATTTATGTGGATACATAAATACCTAATCTAATATATATTTACTACTGATGAAATTATTGAATTGCTTTTATTGCATTTGGAGGAGTATTAACGAGGAAGAAGAACCCAAATCAATTACTATTGGAAAATCTATTTAAAACTACTATACAATTGTGAAACTTTATAAAAAATACAAAAGAAGTAAGTAAAATTGTATTAAGGCTATACGTAACCACTTTTGATTAACTGGATGTTGGAAACTGAATGTTGTATATGTAATTAAAACCACTAACTATTATAATTTTATGTTGTGAATAAAGCATACCCTTTAAACATTCCGGTCAATAAAGTTTATAAACGTAATTTATATCCATTCTATTCGTGTATTGCATTTATGTGCCAAGATATGCGACATACACACATACACATTATTATTATTATTATTAATTAATAAAAGAAAATTGGTAATTTTAGCATTATGTAAATGAAAACATCCACTTAACTTAGTCATCGAGATCATGTTTACATAAAAATATTTGGAAGTTATAAGAACAGAGGATAAAATTGGAGATAAAAACTGAAGGTATTTGGTGGTTTTCTTTATTAAATTCTATCCAATCAATAAATCATAGATATTTTTATTTAAAATTTAAAATAGAATAGATGTCTAATGTAAATTCGCTGCATTTCTCCATTAATATTTTTAAAAAAATTTTAGGAGAATTTTTCTAAATTGCATAAATATGAAAAGGCAAAAAAAAATATTCGGAAAGCAAAGCAAAATAAAATTCCCTATGGTGAAAGGTTGACTTAAAAATCAATTCACAAATAATGGAGGGAATTCAAGAAAGAATTAATTTCTAAATAAGAACTTTGATGGTCTACCTTTTGTCGAATAAATTGGAATTATTTGAGTAGGTGGTATGCAAGAGATCAACGTAATTTTTTTAATAGTTCTAAAGTAAAATAAATTAGTTAGCTTAACCTTCCACCATAATTCGAAAAGTTCTATAAATGTCATAACTCAAAAGCCTAAAGAAATCGATTTCATTTCTTTAAAGTTCAACGTTTTTCTTCAGTACTGCTTAGCACTGCTTTTTTTTGTGTACGTTCAGAATTAGTTAATCAAAGAAAAATCCCCAGTTGATTGCTCTTAAATTCCATTAACTCTTCAAGTGTTGAAATAATGCCTGAACGGAAGTATTGGCATATTTTTTGGAACAAGTAGACCCTCACAGTAGCCACTTAACGCAGCCCTCTTGAGCGAATTTTAAGATTGATTGCTAAGAGTGAATCAACCCACTTAAAACAGCCCCTACAGCCTAAATGGATTGCAAATGTCGATAAGAAATGTAAGAGATCTCGTTAATTTTTGCAAGATAACATGTTCTTTCTAAAAAAAAAAAGAAATCATAGTATTCCGTGGGTAATATTTCATTATTTGAATAAAAAAAAATATTTTTAATGAGACTGTAAACAATTTTCGAGATGCCAGAGAAGTGTAAAACATGCAAAAGATGTAAATTTTACTTATACGATGAAGTTGTTGTTCATAACGAACCAACCAATTTTTGGGTTATTATTCATGGCAATGTACTGAATTTATCTCAAATGTTAATTGATAGAGCCGATAGTTGGAATAAGGTACTATTTTTTTAATTTATAATTATTAATTCTTATTATTAATATTTTAGAAACTTGATTATTTATATGCTTTTGGAGGAAAGGATATAACTAAATTTTTTCATCCGAATGGAATGCCAAGAACAGAAATTTCTCCAGTGACAGGGAAAGAGCGAGTGATATTTTATCCTATCCAAGAAGTTGCTCAAAGTAATCATGTAAAAACACCTGGTAAATAAATTTCGGTCTTGAATTTTAAGACAATAATAACGTAAATCTAAAAGGAAGGCTATGGAGTCGTGATCCAAAGTATCACATTGGTCATTTAACAAAACAAGAACGACGGTTGCGTATTATAAACACGTTAACAGGTAAGATATTATTGGCTTCTGCTATTATTAAATTATATTATTTTAAAAATAATAAGGAAAAACACAACTAATGAAAGTTTGTGAAGAGGATAGCATTTACACTATTCAGGCAAAGTATAAAAAGCTGTACAACAGCCATGCGGGGAGTTATTATTGGCGTAAGGATTATAAGAATGTATCGAAATTTCTACCAATATTTTTAATCTATACTAAAAATTAAATTATTGTTATTAGGGTACTGTATCTGGAAGGTTAGCTCTGGAAAAGACATTGTCTGAAAATGGTTTATTCAATGAAAAGTATGGCATTGGACCTCCCCCTGCTATTTGGCTTTTCTATAGGGATGATTTAACAATCGCTTAAAATGCCAACAATTACAGATTTTAAAGGTTTCTTCAATAAAAATAAAATTATAATAACTAATAACATACCCCTGTTAAGATTATTAATTTTTAACATATTGACTTAATTTAATTTTTATTTAATCTAATTTCACGTGGTATTAGGGTACGTAATGTGTTAATTCACTCTTTTCAAAATTATAGTAAATACGATACGAACTAAGGATGTACTATATGAGCTTTCTCGGTTGATGAAATTCAACTTTCTATAAATTTCTACAAGTTTCTTCACGTTTGTTTTTTTGCAGGCGATTTAATTGCATCGAATTCAAATCAATTTGCATTAGAAGCTTTCGCAAATGTCGCCTGCGTGATATACTCCTCTGTACATAAAAGGAAATTTTTATGGCGAAGCAGTTCGCTATAATCCATATAAATTACTTGGAATCTCCACCTGATAATTATTCTCCGACCAAAAGTGGACTTTTTTATACAAGCCAGAATGAGTCCATCCCAGATTTTTTCCTATTTTATTACAGATGAAAATTCCTTTCCACCATATTTGGGAAGGTTGCCTCAAACAAATATGGTAGTCTTGCGTAGGCTGATCTATGCCTTAGCCGACCAGGTAAACTGCATAATTTACACAAATTCCCAGGAGAGTTCGGTTCGGTCATCCAAAAATGGATGATACACAATAAATCCGGAACATTTTTTAATGAAAAACACTTTAATCAGTTGAATTACCAAAAATAGATACTACCCGTGGGCCGCGGACACCATTTAGTAATTTCGCGCACGCGAGTCTTGGAGCTTTTTTTAGACGATGGCATCAAAAGTTTCCATCTACGAAGTAGAAAATTAGCTCGTACTTAATTCTGGTAAAATGGGATCGTCTACCAATCCTGTCGACAGCGATTTCATGAGGTCTTAATTTTTTATTAATCAACTATATCAAGAAAAGGCATAGTTAATTTTATACTTCACTTCTGTCCTTATTAACGTGCTTCAGAAAGCTAAAAGTAGCGATCGACGATTACTTAAACCAATCCATAACTGTGAGAATATAAAAGAATGGATGTCGTTAATTTTATCGTTTTTCAGACAGAAAGTCTTCAAGTCGTTTTCTAGAATATTTAGGAATTTCGAAAGCAAACGTAAAATTTTACTGTCTACTTCCTTAAAGCAATTAAGTCTCGTCTTGTTCTATCTAAGCCCATTCCATTGACACGTGTTCTGCCCAGATAAATAGAATGAGCAGCAATTAAAAGACCATACGCGACTCTAATCCCTCACTTCCTGCCAAAACATACACCTCCGGAATCAATAAGACGGGGTTTATGTTATCCAGGTGTATTCGGTAGGGGAATCGTTCATTCATTTACTTCACATAACATAAGATGCGAATTCATCATCAAGAAAAATTTCTCTTCTGGTCAAACAAATTGTGTGGGGAGATCCGTGAAGTCACGGAATATGCGAGTCGAGACTTCCTGGTGGTTCAACGCCTAGACTTAGAGATGACCTCTTCTTGAGTCGGATGCAAGACATCATTTTAAGATCGCAAGGCCGAAGATGCCTACGCAGCCAAGGCTCATCAAAGTGCTCCTCCGCGATTTTTGGTATCTGAAGAGGTCACAACGTTCTCACACCCACAATGTGATAGCACGCGGATGGCTTCAAGGGAATTTGGAAGTGTGCGCCCATTAATGAACTTATTATTCTGCGATTTGTGCGTGTAGGCACGCGTGTCGAAACCTCCTTTTTTGCCGTTGATTGATAATGAATTCTTTACAAATTATTTTGATTGTTAATAATTCTTTGGTTGCGATTAAGTTACCATTTATGGCAAAATTGCTGATTTGTTGAGACACGCGTTCTTATCTCCATTGTATTTTGTAATTTAGGGGTACAACGAAATTTTTCTTTTTTTGGAGTTTCCGGAAAGCTGTTTATGCCTCCCACCCAGTTATTGTCTTAAAAGATTCAATTATTAACTAATAACACAATGATAACAGTTATTACTGTCAGTTATTTATAAGTTAACAACTTTTAAATTGACTGACTAAGGTTTCTCTAGAAAGAATCTGAACAGTGATTTCTTGAATGCAAATTACAAGAATTCAAATATTTTTAAAACGTTAAAAGTAGCTTAAAAGTAGGCATTAAAGAAAGCATGACTAATATGAGTGCAATAATATAACAAAATTTAGTCATAGAATAATAAAACTTTTACTTAAGCTGCCATAGTGTCATAAGGAACTGCACCCAGTTTATAAAAGTGAAATTATACTATAATTAGACTTTGACCTTTGCAGCGATTAAGCTAAAATTGCTTGCGAGTAGCAGACATTAGAAATCGTACTTGAACTAGGTGTAATTAACCTAAAAGCCAATCTAATAAAAGAGTGACTTTTCCTCCGCAAAAGAAAAACAACCAGATGCAAAATAGCAGTTGTGAGTATTTAAAAACACCTCTTTTAACAAATGGCGAAATAGTTTGCTTGAAGCGGATTCACGCCAAGTGTTGTTTCCATTCACTTTTCACACATAGCTCAATGGAGTTGGTGCATTTAATCAGCGTTAGATAAGTGAGAGCTAAAATAGAGCCGAATGGTCAGAAAAACCAGTCGACATTGCAAGGTGAAATGAGTCTAGTTGAAGTATAAGAGCCCAACCTGCAGTAGGCTCTTAAATCTAGCGTGTCACGATCAACATAAATAAATTCTGGTTGCTGTACCCGGGAAAATATGCCGCCAAGGAATGCAAATAACCAGTTCATTAGACAAGGACTGTATGAGGAGGGTATGGAGTGATCGTAACCAAAAGTATTCTGTCGTTTTTGCGATCCCCCAACATATAAAAATAATCAAAAATTCCCGAAGCGTGAAGTTCTTCAAACTCGTGGAGCAGCTGCTCTTTAATTCTTGGCGGCTTTGGCTGCTAAAACAAAAGGGAAAAATGTAAATGATGTCGGTCGACGCCAGTTCATTTTCTGGCGCACCATACTGACATACGCCACGAGTGCATGCGGGACTATGTTTATGCTCTATCACTTTTCCGTCCAGTTCGACACGGTACGATAAAACTTCAACGCTAGAGTTACGCTATTAATAGGAGTCCGAACAGTGTTGAGCGCTATTACAGAGCTAGAAGTAGTAATCTTTGCGATTATTCACCTCTTGCTTATGACTGAGTAGCGTATCACGAATAATGTTTTATGTTGCTCCTCACAAGTCAACCGTAGCGGGCAAAATATCCTCAAACACATGCTGGCTTATGCCGGCCACACGCTAGATGAATTAAGAATTGAGAGAATTTCTAATGTAGCGAATGCTACTTACTGCTGTAAATTTCATGGATCAGTAAAATATTGTTGGTTACAAAAATTCTATTTGCCCGCCAGATGTTGGGGTGGATAATTAGAAAATTATATGCAATCAAGCAGGGTATCTGTAAAAGAAATGAACGTGAAGAAAGATTTGGTTGTGCGGCAATTGTTAAAAATAAAAACTGCTTTACTTAATGCTAACTTAGAATTAGCGATCCGATCTTTCCAAGCTGAACAAATTGTAGAATAATAGCCCCAGATAAAGGAGAATTTGATAGTATAAATTTATTTTAGTTTTTTTAAAGTTGTATTAAGACTTTAACTATAGTGCCGAATTCTTTTACTTCATAGTTTTTCCAAACATTTCACTTCGTCAACTATGATATTTCATTCAATTAGCATGCGACACGTATTCTACTATTACAATTTTCAATACGGAAATCTAAAGCGTAATATAAGAAATCAATAAAATTAATTTACTAAAAAAGTTTATATATTTTTTTGTTAAATATAAATAAAAAGGTACTATAAACAATCGCGTGTTGTAATAAAACGTTTGAATATATTTTGTAAAACCATTTAATAGTTTTATCTTAACTAAATTATTAAATAATGTAAAATATTTGAATAGCCTTTTTCGTTTAATGGTAAAAAACCCGAAAACATTTAATAAAAATAATTTCTTCTCATCGTAGCCACCTCCGGCAATTGCTACTCCTACTCCCGTATCAGCTTTAGTTCACTCTTCTAGTCTTGTTACAGCTGCTGTTTACCTTTTGATTCGTTTTAATTTATTAACTTATCAGTAAATCATAATAATTTAAAAAATGAAACCTGCGAATAAAAAATGGTACATTGAAAAATCAAAGTTTCCTAGCTATTGAGCGTTATCAGATTTGTCAGAGCTTGATATGTGTTTTGAATTTGTTCTTTCTTTGGTAAAGAAATCATTTATTGGTACAAGTATATGGTAAAATTTGGATTTTAAAAATTGAGAAGACCTATTTATGAAAGAATTGAACGTTGAATAAAACAAACCGAGTTAGTTGATAATAAAATATTGTAAATTTCGCAGAAATATTACACCTAGGGTCATTACTTTAGTTTTACTGTCGATTTTAAAAAAGTTATCAAACTTAAGCTTATTTGAACAGAGGATTTGTTTTTCACGGATTATTTCTAGGATAAAATTGTTATAAATAGCCATTTTTAATATTATAGTTTTATTTTCGTTTTTAACTATAATAATATAACTTTTAATGATGCATATGATATTTTAAAATTTGTATCAAAATTATCAAAATATTGTTTGACCATTTAATAAATCAAATCATCAAAAACCCTGAGAACGTGTGATTGAAATATCACGATCAGCTTCAGGCGGAGAAATCTTGCGTAATTTAACCATCCTATTTTGATCTGGGGCAGCAGCCCGCGAAAGAAAAACAAAAGACTTAAGCGACGAGCCCCGCCAACAGAATAATATTTCAAAGATGTTTAAAAATAAATCAGCGTTTTTATATGCTATCTAAACATCCGCCACGTTGCGATATGCCACGGTTAAACGCAGGTATATATTATAGAAAATGTTTGATCACGTTCGTTCGTGTCCGATCATGACTCAGAATATTGTGCGAAAACAAGTTCTGAACGATCTCCATTGAACAAAGACCGAATCCAGACGGTAGAGAAATTTCATCAGCCTTTTGGTGGCGACGATGAGGAAAGAAACCCTAAGAAAACTTGGGAATAATTAAATAAGACCAAGACGAACGTTAAAAGGTAGGGAGGTAAAATAAAAAAAATAAAAAGTTTAATAACAATAAAAAAAAACGTTTGTCTCAGTCTACGGATGTAAACATTTACCTCAGGCGGTTTCGACTTCTACTAGGCTTACCTCTTACCTGTGATTTTATATATAAAATCATGTTTACGATTGGCGTCCGAATAAATCTTTCCAAGTCCGTTTTGTTTTGGTTCATTTCATGGGTATTTTTTTTTATTTGGACCTAATTGTCGCATTTTTATTTGGGAGGTATCGGCAGGTACCAGGGCGGCTTTTAGCTTTAGAACCGTGTGAACCGACTGGGAAATTTTTTAATTCCTTTTTCACAGCAGGTCTAAGTATTTCATCATCACCTTGACAAATTTGTTCATATTATAAACTGATTAGAAAGGAGGAATATTAACTAATTCGTAGAAATAAGGTTTGTTCTACGAATATAAAAGAAATTATTTAATAATCTTAACCTTGATGGACACATATGTCTTTTCTGTCTTTTTTATTCATAGATCTAGAAATTCAGAAAAAAGAGTTCTTTAAGAAATTCGTAATTTTGAAATATAAAAATTAATGTTACCAGATGAAATTTCTTAACTTTAGCCGTACCCATACCTTTGCAGATGCAATAAATAAATAAAATCCAGAAATTTTCAATAAAACAAACAAACACAAACTTGTCCACTGTCGAAATCGAAATTTTAAAAATGAAATATAACCAATAGTCTTAATATAAAATATGGAATGCTATACATTTATTTTTTTATAAACTAAACTAACCCCTTTCTTTTGTGATAAAATCTCTGTGGCCTTAACAAACAATAAAAGATAAACGAAAATAATAAAAAATATTTGATATGATTAGTAAGGATTGCACTTCTGTTTAGTCACCCGCACCGTACCTGAACCTTTTTTTTTTTTTGATGGTATTGCCCTCGAGTTCACAAAGATCCATTTACATCTAGCGTGAGAAAATTCTCAGTTTATTAAGTTAAGCACCTAGAATATGAGTCATCCAAAAATGTTGATGCTTTGGCAAGTGTTTACCACAGTTACAAGTACTTTGTCTAATTTGAATACAAAAAGGCTCAATTCATCATAGCTCTTATCTTCATTTGACGACTTTAAGAAAAAATACCGAGCATGACCAATTGACTGATGGAACGGATGCAAGAAACGGCTGAATAGCTTCCGATAATCAAAATCTCAACAAGCCTGATTTACATTTATCCTCCGTTTTTTTTTTTTTGCTGAGTTTCTGTTTTCCTTTTCAAACCTCCTGACAAAGGAACGAGGCGATGAAATTGAAATCTTCTGGCTCTCATGTCAACCTAATCTGGATCCCTGATATGCGGGAAAGGAAAGGTTTCAGTTGCGGGCCATAAGACGCCATTCAATTAATCCGCAGGTCAATGCATTCAATTTGAATTTTGTCTGTTCCTTTTCAGAGTGTAATTTGGGTAGGTGTTGTTTGCATTTACATAGTGCCCAGGTGTGCACCCGGATCACATGAAGTGTTTTCTGTGTCGATTTAAAAAATGTAAATCTTTAACTCTGACCCTTCTAGAATAAAACTAGTTCCGAAGGTATCCAAGCTTAATTTATTTAATCTGTGGTGACATCCTTTAAGGAGGATTAGATCAAAAAGGTATTACTGAAAAACCATGGCTTATAACTAACCTACATTTACCATAAATTTACCTCAGTTCTTCTGTTATATACCGAGATATTTGCTGTCCCTCAGTAAATTGTCTGCGAAAAGGGGAGTCAATGACATAAACCGCATACACTGATTATAATGCATATAGTACTTATTTATTGCAACACAACGGCATAGACATCGGAACCGAATTAGGAAGTGCGATTGTTGGAACTGATGCATATTAATTAGCTTCAGCTCTGGAGGCACTTTGCCCATTAAGCGCACTTAACATAATTCCAATCATCTGCCTCAGCGTCATTTTGCATTCAGGCAAGGTACAAAGTTATGTTCAATGAAATGGTCTTCTTCCGTTTTTAGTAACGCCAACATTAGACGATCTGAACGGAATTCTTAAATCTCGGTTTGCGCCAACAGAGAGAATATTAAATTTTTGGAGGAAATGTCTCTTTAAGTTTCTGTGGTATGCTTTAGCTTGCCAAAATTTTATTATAATATCCATTTAACTTTAATGGGATATGAATGTTTTTATAATTGCCGAGTGTTTAAGTGAAATTAATTGTAAAAGGTACCGAAGAATGTTTAATCTGTACAAGAATAAATTTATTCTCTTTGGAAAATTTTACATCTTCAGAATTTGCTGTTATAGCCCAACATTTTTCAAAACTAATTAAAACGCATTAAGTTACTTCTTTATTTAAAAAAAATATTTTCATTTAAAAATCAATAAATTGTTGTTTAGTAATAAAGTTATGAATAAAGGCATACTGCTGCATTACGATTAATTTCAGCTTTACACTTTAGATCACAAAAATGAGTTATGATTTTCAATTATGTGCTATATTCGTTATTCGAGCATATTCATTAATTCTTTAATGGTAACAAACATGTGGCGAAGTTTCTTAGATTGATTGCAACTACTACCAAGTCGTCAAATCAAATAACCTTTGCATTTTGATCAAAAAATCGAATTGCCTTGAAGAAGTCGTCTGGTCTTAGTTCCGTTGATTTTGTTTTCGGAAATACAAGAGACATTATTAAATTCCTGGTTATATAAATATTACATATACAAATATTTTACATACATAGTCAAAACATACTTTTCCATAGATTTCAATTAAAAGCAATTTTAAAAATTTTATATTTTGTATTTGGAACAATTGGGTGCTGTATTTTCAAGTTATACAGGAAAATATATGTCATATTCGCTTACGTTAGTTATATGAGTTACTTTTAATGGGAAGTTAGTTTTACGAAACATTTTATAACTGCTAAAATTAAATGAATTATTGAGTGATAAACGTTGTTTTTGTTAAAATTAGTACACGAATTAAAACAAAATTTTATAAAATAATTAAGGACAGATAAAGATTTCATGTATAGTCGTTGCCACTATTCCTTCTATTCTATGCTAGGGAATAGAATATAAGCCCCAAAATAAACGTTTGGTCCTAAAATTTCCGGTAGTACTGTATTATAATTTTCTGTAATGGAACACAATTTGGGATAGAGACATTCGTTATACAAAGTTATCATTAAATTTTTATATTACATGTATATTTTAAATTCAAATCGATTACTTATTTTAACTCAACTCTTGATTGTATTCTAGTGAATAAAAATTCCCCTTCAATTTTTGAAACGCATTATTACACAAAAAAAATTTGTTCTACCGGGTGTTTAACGCACCCAAGTATAACCAACCCTTGGAACCGAATTTTATTGCATCTAACCATAGTGCAACTGGACAAAGAAAGCAAGAATCCTTCTCGCAAGTTGAAATTTCCGCCCAACCCCAAAGTAAAATATTTACACAATTCAAATTTTTCGGTTCTGAACAAAATGTGTCGCAATATTCAACCCCAAGAGATTTTGTCACAATGAAAGTGCCTAAGGGTTAGCGAACTCAAAAGAAACTTGTATCAATTACGCCTTGATTCGAATCGGACACATTCGGCGTATGTGCGTTAGTAAAGACACACAACCCCTAGAATTAGACCGACGCAAGTTTAGGGAGGAACAGCTGCAATGAAACTCACGCGCCATACCGTAGAATGCGCTGGCGCGCAACAATAAATCACCCAGGTAGGCTGTATTGCGCACGTACGCCGATAGGAAGTGAGTTAACAATGCAACGGGCGCAGTGCGTGCCAATCAAACATAAATTGTGCAAAATGCAGGACATTTTGATGATATAACAAAGGTGAGATAGTTCATCATCTTTAAGAAACGGTAGAAAACTAGATCAGTCGTTTATCTTAAAAATTTTATAGTACGCCCTAACCATTTTGGGCGAATAGTTTTCCCACAATTAAGTCAACCTTAGCGACTCCGCCCGATGAAATATTTCGTGGTAGTTCACGAAGAAGTCGTCCGGGGAAAATTTTTTCCTTTCAGATGTATGTTTAGATAGAACCGAGCTCCTTAAAAGATGAGCGAGAAGCACCTTCGCACCGGTGCCACCAGGTAATTATGTGGAGGAAAAAGTCAGTTTCTCATGGCTCGGCGAACAATGCAATAATGGACATTCCTGGAATTCCATCCTGGGACCCCAGAATGGGTGAAGAATGGCGCAAAGTTGATTATTGAGGTTATAAAGTCGCTCTGTCTAGTTCGCGCGGATTACCTTCACGTTTTTTTTTATTATTATTATAATTTTTTTTTGTACTTTCCACCGACAACAGTTGTCGGCTTTTATGCAAATTGTGCACCGTGCCGCGCCAACAATACGACGTTTGTTTTTATGACGCTTCCGTAAGCGGTTTTATTAATAAGCCTCGCGAGCACCTAATCAGCCCAAACTCATCACAAGAAAATCCGAGGTTGGCGGGTTCACTATTTAAATTTTTATTATCGGGGACCATCTTCTGGATTTTTTTCTCTTTTCATATTATGTTAAAGATTTAACTGACACAGTTACGGTATAGAAGGGTAAGGGTTAAGGGCATTTTAAATTCTCACAGTCGCGAGACTCTGTTTCGTTAATTGAGAAAATTAGAAAAATCACTTTTAAGTCTTTAAGTGACTTAAGTTGCTCATTGAGAGTCAGACATTAGTTCAAATCATCAATGGGTCTGGTGATTGTTTTCACCCTCGGCATTTCCTGCGTGATAATATCCGGCTGCCCAAGTGTGTGGTTGAATTCGAGACAATCCGTTTTATATGCGGGCAGATGAGGATGTGAAAAAACGAACACATCAATTTCTCCCCGATTAAATTCATGCGGGTAGGAAGAGTTTTCAATTCGGCCGCAATTTTGGCGAGCACACAATATCCCAACATGAAGGCACTATCAGAGATAAGTATGACTGCGAGTGCTGTGCCGTCGAAACACGCCCCACAATCTTCTAATTAATGGCACAGCACAGCATGAAAGTAATTGACATATGGTCCACTCTGAACCAATCACCCCACAAACCCATACGACGCGGTTTTCCAACAATGACCCAAGAAATTTAGAATACAGTAGAACATCTGCTTTAGAAATTAGATTTGGTCGCATACCCTCTTAGCTACCATAAGCACCTTTGTCGTGCGCAGTAAAATTCATTTTTATTATCAACAGATGCTACAGTCATTTTTCAGCGATTAGGGGTTGATGTGGTTTAAGGTCTATTTTGCTAAGTTTGTTTTCACAATTTCTTAATTGAAACCACGTGTACAGCTAAAAGATAATTATCTAAAATTGTAAAGTTTAGATCCTTTTTTTCTTTAATAAATGAACCCCCATCAAAATTAAAGGATCAGTGGTCATTAAAAAATTCTTACAAACATTTTTCGACTTTCTGATTTCGAATTAGGCTACGAATTGATTAAAAAATATTTTCATGTTTGGTTATAAGACTTTAATTTTTCTTTCCCAATATTAGAACTTAAAATTTTTATAAAAAAACATGCCATATTATCACATATTTGGAATTTTACTATATACTTTATTAAAATAGTAAAGATACGAGATAATGATTCAATTCAAATTCAAATTTCAAATTTTTCGTTGTGGCATACTAGATACGCCATTTTAAATTTTAAAAAAGTGTATATCAGCGACCTCAAAAACTACCAGATATTAAATTTCAAGTAATAATATTTTAAACGTTTAATCAATTGATTAAAAATTCATTTTATATTTTCATTTCAGGCTAAAATAAAGGCGGATTCTTAGTAATGTTTATTGAGTATTATATAGCATTATTACTCTTTAATTTTATACAGACGAAAGATAAATGATTTATAAAGGCACTCCCAAATGGCCACTGCAGAAAAATAAACAGTGCCTCAGTCCTAAAATAAACACACGTGTAGCTAAAAAGCAACTACTACGGTGACTGGGGACATATGCAGAAATCATAAATCAACAAATGCTATAATTCCTAATTCCTGAAATACCGAGAAAGCGTACGTATGAACACATTCGGGGGCTGTTTACCAAATAATCCTTTTAAGGGAGGGCAACTTTGCCACTTATTATTACCATTTGTCTATACAGACGTTCATTTCATGTTTATTTTAGGGTGAAACTGCTGAGCAGAAAAGAGGGAAAAGTTTTCATAGAAAGGGTGGGTGGAAATAATTTATTTGATTTTCACATGGATACGTCATTCCTCTTAAATCAATTAAGAGTTGTTACACTATCGTGAGATATTTAATCAATACGTAGAATTGTATACGTATAATTGAAATCAATTCCTGGACTTACAAGGAGATAACTTTAACTCCAACATTAGTTATATTGCAGAAAATTGCAACAAAATTGCAACGACACCAAAGGTGTTCAAATATTCATGTTCTGCTTAACATAAATGTGATATAACTCGGCACCCCATCCAAAGGAATGTTTCACCTGGATGGTTATTTTCGCCTTTCACAACATCTACGTAGTAGAGAGTAGCTGCAGGCAGAATTCGATGGTAAAATTCAGGTGTCTTGAACTGACCTCACTTTTATTCAAACATCTGTCGGTTATGCCCTGAAATTGGAATTCTTTTCCTTTGGTCAGCAGCTCCAGTTGTCGAGGCTCGAAATCGCAAGATATCACATCTGCTCCGTCTTGCAACAATGAATCTGAAATTGTTAAGGCACGAGGTCAGTGAATGATGTCTGATATAAAACAGGAAAAAGGTAATATTTAATTTATAAATTTTAAGGAAAATGGGGTTACGGAATATATAAAAGATAAATAAATTAGTAAGTAACTTTATACGGTTCATATTCAGCCGTAAAAGCAGTCTTGTGATTTAGTAGAATCAAGCTGCCGATCTTCAAATATTCGCTGCAGGTACTTATATTATAAAAATTAAAGACGTCGTTGAATTCAGTTTTAATGCTTTCATTTAATTAAATCAAATTGGATCGTTTACTGTTTTTTCGGAGATTTAGGCGATGTGATAACCCCGAAAAAAAAAATCCGAATCGCTTAAAGTCTTTCTTATTCTGGGGTTCATTAATTCGCTGACAGTGCACAATCGTTCCAACTCTAATACCTTGCCGCTCCGTACGACCTTGCAATGTCGACCGGTTTGAGCGGCCAGGTAAATAGCATTTCTTCCAATTTTGTATTCGAGTTGAGGTGTAACAACAACAAGCTCTTAGGTCGACCGAAGCCGGCAATTTCTTATCGTTTCCCACAAGAAGAACGGTTGAAACGACTTTTGCAAATCAAACTGGTTTTCTGAGTCATCTTAGTCCGCGGCTTGAGAACTGCGGCAACAGTTGATTGCCCCAGGGGATATCTCATTTTTATTACTTTCTGTTTATTAATAACATTAGTTTGAAACGCCTTGCCGAACGCAATGATTTTTCCTCTCATTTTAAATTTACGCGTATGCAATTTGCGGAGGCTTTTCATTGTGGTTACAGAGGAATTGCGAACTCTCGTGATGCAGTGGTTAAATGCAATGGATCTTTTTAATATTATCTTTTATTTTTGACTAGTAAATTAAATAGCACTTTTACAATCCATACATATGTCTTTTAACAGTCTTGAAACAAGTCGTAATAACACTTTATATGTGATATGCTATAAAGATCGCAATTTGTAAGTTCAAAGTTCAAGAATGTATGGCTTATTTAAATAACGCTAATAGCTATCCATTTTAAGGAAATAAAGAATAAAGAGAAATTCGTCTTCCAAAAATTTATATAACAGCAAAATTATCTCTCTACATATCCTAAAAATAGCTTTAACCCTTCGCAGTCCAATGTCGAGTCTAACTCAACATAAAATTTCCTTGCAATAGGTCCAATGTCGAGTGCGACTTGAAATTGTTTTTAAATTTAAGAGTTATAATTCTTTTAATTTCTTCCTCACGCTAAAAAACCTATTGTGTGAGTCGGACTGGATTACTTGAAGTAGGGAAAAACAATTCGAACCACAAAGGGTTAAAGGAATAGACCATTTTGAAAAAAGTTAATGATTATAAATTCGTTTCTTCTTCTGAACAAAAGCGAACATTTGATTTGAACTAAAACATAAGAGCAACTAAAAATTTATAAATAAAAGAAAAACATTTTAGATCAGAAAACTCTTGGAAGTTCAATTTTAAAGTAGACAACGATGTTTAATATTTATACCAATACCAAATTACTGAAAAATTAGACTGAAAACAAATTAAATGGTACAAAATAACTACAATCATAAACAAAATGATCACATCAAAACGAAACGTATTTACGATGAAAAAAACCGACAAAATTTCTTCTTTCATGTTCTATTTTAATCAAAAGAATGTAACAAGCACTTTTCCAGCTTGCTACCATATGCGATAAACATTGTAGTCTTTAAAGTGTCACCAAAATAGTAAAAACTAAAGCAAAACTCTTCAAAACAATTTTCCGTTTTCATCGAGCCAAGCAGTCTGCTTAGAATATCATAAAAGGCTAAATAAGCGGATACCCGACACCCACCGAAAATAATAGCCACTTGCAAAGGGAAAAATCTTTGCACATGTTAAAGATTTCTTAAAGAGATGAAAATTACGCCTTTGCTTCTAAATTAGGCTTTATAGAAGAGCGGCTAAATTAGAGTTCAAGTTGAAAACTGAATATTGACAAGGGTGCACTCTCACGAACAAAGAATTTTGGGATGCACACGCAACTGCAAAGAATGAATAAAAACGTGCCCATTTATCTGATATTCAGGGTGCGTCTCCAGGCCTCTGCCGGAGAGGATGCAAAAAAAAAATATGTTAGAAATCCGGGGGTTAGGTAGGAACATTTTTACGCCAGAGAAAACATCTGTTTGGTAAAAGCATCACAAACAAATCTATGAAAAATGAGACATTTGATGAAGGGGATGCAGGGTTTATGCCCTTTTCGTGGAGCGGTTTTCTATTTCAACGCATTGTGGAATCTCAAGAATATTTTTGTTATGGAAATAAATTTTGTTGCTTTCTTATTAATGATGTAAGATCAAATGAACGACAACCTCAATTATTTTATATTAAAAACATAAAAGCATATCTGTTTAGAACATATGGCTAAAAATTGTTATAAGGACAAAACTCATCAATTTGAAAGATAATTAAGGCACAAGAAATACCGAGTTAATCTGTATTGTATTATAACTATTAAAATATCACTATTATATGAAATATTAGCGCATTTAAATTTAATTATAAATCTTAAAATTTATATAATAAAAATGTCTGGAAAGATATCATAAGTTAGTTTAATTTCTTAGACATTCCAAAGAGAACTTGTCTTGTCCATGCAATGAACATTTCCTTTATTGCTGGAAAACCTTAGAGACTTCCATAAAATTCTTGGAATGTCCAATTACCGGAACACAGACATACTTTTTTCCACATCGGAATTAAGTTCAGCTTATCCAGGTATAATTCCTCGTCAAGTTATTTTACCTTTGAAAAAAATTTTAATAAACATCCGAACGTAGTCCGCAAAAACAAAACAAAAAACCGATTCATTAATAAAACGACGTAAGGGTAGAGGGCCTTTTTAGCAGGGAATGCGGTTATTTCCAGGCCGGTAATTTTCAATTTTTTCGCTTTAATAATAAAGGAAGGCAGAGGTTTTTATTGGGATTCAATTAGTCCTACCAGTGTCATGCCCTCGAGGTGGTCTCACATCGAACCAAAATTCAAAAGCAACTTCCGTTTACACTTTGCGCATATGCCTTGTCTTTACTACCGCTCTACTTCTTTCTACCTGAATCTTTTTAGTGCAAAATTGCCCCTTAATAGAATAAGAAACCTGATCGTTGCCTTGGCAGGAGAAGTTTTAAAGGGTCTGAGCACCTCGGGACGAATTAAAAAAAGTGATGATTATTACGCACAGAAGCGATAAAGATAATTTCAAGTCTCCGCCACGATCGTCAGTCTCGTGATGCCTTAATCAAGATAAATAGTCGCTAAATTACCACTCTCCTTAAAGGAGTAATATCGTGAGAATCGTCCATTAAGATGATTTTACTTGATCGTACAGTTTCTTTCACTTGTTCCAATTTTAATGGCGCTCTAAACGAAGATGTTTCGAGATTCGATCAGCGCCACTAATTTGCCTGTCAAAAGTAGGTGAGCATCTAGATTTTAGATTCTAGATGGATTGAGTTCGATAAGGTGCCATCGATAGTGGCGGCTGCTCACGTAAGATGCCCCTTGAGGCGCTAATTCAGTGTGAGTGCACTTGCACTCTATAAATAGACGCTAATTGGTCTCCCAGACCGCCACCAGCTTCGTGGCACCAGTAACTGGATTAATTACTGATCATTCTCATAATGACAAGGCACTTGGTTAGTAAACCCATTAGATTAAAAGTGAATGCCATTAGCACAGACCTGTCCGAAGTCCATTGTTTGCATGCTCTCACCTCAGATAAAAAAAAGGAGTTAAATTCCATCAAGAGAGATAACACTTGAGCTCATCTGTCTGATGTCTCGACTGAAACTTAAACCAAAATAGATATAAAAAAATATATAAGATAGACTTTCGTGCTGGAATTACGCCTATTCTTTCAGATTAATATTTCTGTGCCATCTGTTTTGCCATTGAAAGGAACCGCAAGTAGCCTCCAACATTTACATGAGCAGCAGGTTTCCATGCAATTGAAAATTCTCTTGCATTCGCTATAATTACAGAAATGCAGGTGCTTTCCATCCTCACGGTATACCTGAGACTCTGACGCATGCACTTTAGAGGAGACTACAGAAACCAGGGCTCCTATAATTGGGTACCCTCGGGGAATGTGGATCGGGGCATGATCATCGATAAAGCAATAACAATTTTTGTTTGATGATGTAAATATAAAGAAGTATATTCAGAAGTATGGCATGTAAGCGAAAAGTATCTGTTCTGAAGAAGGTACTCGGAATGCAAGTTTTACTGAAAACAGTATTAAGTAAATTGCCAATTCTTTTTATAGGAAATATGTATGAAATCTTTGAAATAAATTCATATGAGTTTACCTAATTAACATACCTACTTTTAATTTCAATACTTTTATGGATATCGTTTGATTATTAAAGAAAAAACAAGTACCTGCTTGATTATCTTAAAAAATTATATACTATTAAAGTACCTCAGTCCTCAAGGAGTTGTGTTGGACGACTCTTTGCAATACCTCTCTGGACTAAGAATTAATTCGTACTTAACATACTTCAAATTAGAAAAACATATGTCTAAGGTTATTATTTTCAATCGACATTTTCTTATATGCGAACCAATCAATAAAATAAGTTAAAGAAATTGTATTAATTAATTTAATTTCTATTTAATTATATTAATTAATACAGTTCTGAAATTAATTGTTTAATCCTTTAAAAGGAATCTTAAATCTGCTTTAATTTCTAAAAACTCAAATGCCCCTGCTTTTGTATTTTGCAGTTGCCAGTTTTTGCAATTGAGTGAGTCCAACTACATAAAATTAATTAGAATTGTTTATCCTCCCCTACATTGATTGCGTTTTTATTGTTCTTGTGTTAGGTATATGAAAATAGATAAGTGGAATTTTACTACGATAAATAAGGAATGGTATGAATATTTAATTACTTTTATAAATTGAAAAGAATACTGCTTAACAAATACTTCGAGACTTCATTAGAAAAGCATAAACTGTGGATTCCTTGCAAAATCTTCCATAATTTAAGTGAATTCAGTCCACGTTTATAGAAAAAAAAATCGCATATGAGTATATAAGATAACCCTTGATATTCTGTCGTTATGTAAGTTTCTCCCCATATTCCGACATAAAAGTGGAACTCATTAACCACCGATCGCATCCGTTTATTCCCCATCTGCAAAGAAATACGAAGCCTCACACTCAAGAAGTCACCGCAAGACATAGCTCCCATATGCGTGCTCCCTGCATAAGAATCAGATGAACGCCAGGGGCTCGGCAGGCGTGGAATTAAAAGTGATCTTGTTCTCGGGCGAGCAACAAACAAACCCTTTACCTGGCTGGTTACGGTTTGCGCTAATGAATTAATATCTCGCGAAAAGAAGGCGCATTCAAAGTTAATTTTTTTTTTATAGTTTAAAAATCATTAACGTGCAGAGGAGCAAATTAAAATTTCAAATTTTTTTCAAATCGTAAATAGCTGGGGTCGCACGCGTGCGCGAGTTGCTTAATAGATTTTGTGAAGAGCGCTGTGTTGAGTACCTAAGTATCGTTTTGCTGCCCACGTAAGTGCCGAGCTTTGAAGCGATAGTCGTCGAACTTTGTGGTTTTGTGTGAATATTAGAAAATCTCGAGTAAAATCTACGATGTCTCTGGTGAATGACTCAAGGACCATTATTTCGCCTACATGCCCGTTCAGGTGAGTTTAGCGGCTGAAACCGAGAACACGGGCAGATTTCTGTGCGCGGCTTTCCCACACCCACCAAACTCACCACTGCCTGCTATTTTTCTGTTTTTGTCTGTTGTGATTTTCTAAATTCGATTTTTGTCGAGCCGTATATTTTGATGCATTCAGGTCGGCCTATCTTAAATATCCAGAAAGTGTCTCCATTTCAATCGATAATTTACTGTTATACCTTTTGTCTTGTTACAGTGACGGGATCGTCTTCGGGCAATCGATCGCTAATGCGCAGTCAGCTAGAAATTATGCTGAGGTAAGTGATCTTCTTTCTACCGTTGGCGTGTGTGTTCAGCAATGCATTTAATCAGAACCGCCGGATGAGTAATTTGCTTCCTCAACTTATATTGAATCATTTTTATTCTTTATGTACACATGTTTACTAGTGTAAATTTACTTTAATCTGACCTATTACATAAAATATTAGAAAGCTTAATAAATAAATCGATATTCCATTTATCTTGTTTACTAGATAAATGCGATTAGGAAAATATGTGTTTACTATAAATAAGAAATATTTCGTATAGTAATAATAATAATAATACAACAATAATCACACTGGCTAACAGCAAGATCGTCTCCAAGAATGGGCATATCATTTGGAATTAATAATAAAAAAGGGTTATATTAAGGGAATCCTAGAATCCAAGAAATAATAAAATAAACTAAAAAGTAAATTTAAATGAAATTAAAAATAAAAATGCAAGAAAAATCTATGGAAAAGTAAAATAACTAAAATAAAGGAAAAATAATAAAACCTACTGGGTAATATAATCCCAGCGACCTCAAGAGTATAAAATGGGTTCAGCCGTTCTTGAGATTAGCTCGGGCAAACATACAGGCAGACAATAATTAGTTTTAATTAATTTACTATTTCATAAAAGAAAATATCACCTATCGAACAGTGAAAATCATTTTGAAATCGAATCAGTAATTTCTAAGATTATTCCCAGCAAACTCATAAAGTTTTCCTCTTTATAATATTAATATAGAATTATAGATAAGTACTATGTCATATGTGTATTGAGAGAACAAAATATTAAATATATTTATTTTTAACAATATCAACAATTTGTATGAAATAGCAGTTTGCGTGGCTATTAAAATAAAATAACCTGAAGCAATTAAACAAAATTACATCCTCTTTTAAAATGAACCGAAGTTCATATGACAAGCTGCCAGACATGTCGTTTTACACCACATATCAGTTAACAACTAACCTCTAGTGCTTCTTACAAGAAACGCACAAATAAACAAAAATCCCCGGGACTGTCTGAAGAAAAACGTCCCAAACGTAAAATAAGTAACAAGCCGGGAAACGAACTGTAACGGATACCAGACAAGAAGGACAAAAAGAATAATTTCCATAGCTCCTCAGACCTCGCACAAAATGAGCCAAGGAGCAGATGTTGTCTTTCCGTTCGATCACGGATCAGTCAAGAAAGCGACCGAACTCGGCAGTTAGATGCAGCCGATTCTGAAACTATCCCAAAGGACGCTCTACAGGAAAAGGAAAGGAAAAAATCAAATTTGTGTAGAATTAAGAAGCAACCGCTGGAGATCGCACCCAAAGAAGCAGCTGTTGTGCTTTCCCACTCAGAAGAAAATATTCGTAAGTGTAATCTGGTTATTGTTTGTGAAATTGTGGTGCTTCGATAAAAGGATCAGTGCAGCGCTAAAATTGCAGGCTATTCTTCGCTCCTCTGGAGGCAGCTGGAGCGGTTTTAAATAGTCCAGATCGTGTGGGTACGTCTAGAACGTGTCTGATCTTTTTTTATTTTTAAATTTCACTCTTCAGTTTGAGGGAATTATTGAAACTATTTTAGGGTTTGACATTGATTTACCGGATACTGTTGATCCAGAGATGAATCAGCCGCATTCATAGGGACTTAATACGATCACCAGGTCAATGAGACTACAATTCCTCAAAGCGAAGCAATTAAAAAGAAGACAAATCATTTTGGGAGCAGAGGATAAATCGCTTTAAGATATCAAGAAATGAAATTCTTAACCCCCAACCTGACAACTGGTCATGGGATAATACCCCATTACTTCGAAATCAAAACCCCGCCAAAAATACTTCAGTGGCGCCTTTTGACCCTATATGCGTCTTGTCAGATTACATCTGAAACGAGGTGACCAAGCCCATCCTCTTCTAAGTTACCTCACATATTTTGTGGCGTCTTTTCGTCGTCTTACAGCGAGACAGGCTCCCACTTTCGGAAACACCCATTTCAAGTTTTGACTTCCAGATAAATTTGAAGTGTCAAAAGGTTGAGTTATGCGCCGTCCTGTGAAAACAATTTATCATCGCGGAGACGAATGGGTAATTATCTTGGGACAGCTTGGCTGGATCAGATCACCTCGATCACTGTAAATTGATTGTCGACATTGTTCCGATCACTCATCTACTTGAATTGCTTAGATTCCACCCTGATGTTTTATTAATACACTTATCTCTGTGTGGTCTGTGTGGCCTTACTTGATAGAAATGGGTATAACATACTTTGCCGTTTCGCGGTTTATACCAAATTTACCGAAAGTTAATTAAATGCTCACAATTTTTAATGAACTATGCGTTTTGAAATCTAAAATAGACAGCGATTAAGAAGTTTTGCACAATTCAAAAATTGATTTTAGGTAATATTTGTTGAGAAAGAAATTTTTGTATAGGTTAATTAATTTCAACTTTATTCGATATACCCTTCCCTCTCAAAATTCCTTTTTCAATTTTTTAATATTACAATTAATATCGTTTATTTGCAATAAAATGTACTTTTTAATGTTTCAGTTTACGTTCGTTCAGGAAAAATTACGCTACAATTTAAATAGCCTACATTTTCCATAAATAAAATCTCCCTCCGACGCAATTGCAATACATTTCGAATACCCAAAAAAAAGCAAAAAATATACAAGTTTTACGTTGTCCAACTTTCTAAAAAAACACCATCTCAAAAATTATCTAAACGACGCTGTAATTCTTCGACAGAGCCGCTAAGTACCAAATAAGAACGCTTCACCTACTTCGATAATCGGAAATTTACAGCGATCGCTACAAAAATTACCAGTTCTCCATAAATATCAGGAACATATTAATCCCTGGCCGCGCATGGCCTTCTGTGACCTTGCTGCTCCTCGACTTTTCCCATTGAACGCCTCAAGAAAGTAATCTTATCTTCCGCACTGGACATAATTAACCAAATGGTCCTGCGGATTGGTGGACTCTTTCTTTTTGAATCACACAGTTTTTTTTTTTTTTTGTGGCTAAAGTTTGATATGCCCGGCGCTGGTCAAGTGAATGGTCAACAAATGGGCTGCATGCGCCGACGGTATCATGGAATATCACGGGAAGCGCATGTTTGGTGAAAACGAAAATGCAAACAAAAGAAACATTTCGAAATATCTTAAAGAATGACAGTGAAAAATGATTTTAAGAAAAATTATAAGGTTTTAAGGGCTTCCGTTCGATCGACAGAAATTTTGAATTTAATCTTTAAACATAAAAACAAAGAAAAATTTAATTGGTCGTGAAGAACTCTTGTAAAATTCTTCTCTCTGCGGTTATAAATGAGTTAAAATTAAAAATGCAATTAGTACATAGAGTGGTAGAAGTTCCCATAAAATCAGAGTATTTTTGAAACATTAATAGCTTATTATTTAATAGTTGTTGCTAGTGTTCAAAATATTTATTTTTTATGAAATGCAGGAACACTGAAGAAAAATGTTATTAAATCAATTCAACTTATTTCCAATTTATTGTAAAAATAGTAGATTTTATGAGTTTGGGTAGACAAACGACGTATTTTAGGACGAAATTCTTATAAAATCACATATGTTTTAGAGCAGATAACAAGGTATTCAAGAGTAAATACAGTGATAATTCTTCGCAATTTTTTAAGTTTTATTTTAGTATAATTCTATGGTAATTACCTTCATGGCAGAACGACTAAAGGTCAAAGAAGATAAAGGTAACAGTTTTTAAAGATTATGCCGTGGACAGCAGAGTATTTGCGAAGGAAATGCGAAAATATAGCCCCTTTATTAATAATTCAATAATATTTCAATTATATTACAAACAAAAAATTCTTCCAGCTCCTAAAATCACTAATTTTGAGAGAACAATGGGACCATTTTCTTAAATTCAAGTTGTCAGTATGTCTCAGGTTTGTTAAAGCAATTCTACATAGTGATGACCACGTATTTTCCGCTAATATCTTGAAAAAACTATCCACGTCGACTTTGAGTATACTCTTCATATTAGGCTTTGAAAAGCAATTGATGGGATCCAATGGAATAAAATTTTAATTTTATCCTGGAAATCATGTCAATAGCACGATACCCATCTGTATCGTCGTTTTTAAACTTATATTTATTACATAAAAGTGCTTAATAGTCGAGCCCATGAACTACTATACAAAATCAGCATCTGAAGACTTTATGAAATATGAAAGGGCTGGTTTTTCAAGCTCTTGTCAGAAAATACATGCTTATCACTATGCAGAATTGCCTTAATAAGTCTTGGGCATACTGACCACTCAAGTTCAAGACAATTCCAGAAAGAAGAATTTATTTTCTCCCATTGTTCTCTCTCCTGGGAATAGAATTGCAGCATAATCGAAATATTTTGCAATTGTTTTGAACTAATTTAACAAAATTATTCTTCGGTGTTTCTACATTTCTTAAAAAGAAATTCTTTTGGATACTGACAACAACTATTAAATAATAAGCTATTAATGTTTCGAAAATACTTTAATTTTATGGGAATTTCCACCACTGTATATTATCATTTGAACATTTTTTTAACATTGACTATAAAAAATAATTAAAATCTTAATATTACAATTACAATTGATGTGTTTAAATCAGGGGATGATCAGGGGGAATGATTATAAGTTTTCTGATAAGCATCAGACAATAACACTTCTCTTTTCTTTTCTTCTTTTATTTCGCTATCGGATAAGGGTTATCGATTAATTTTTATAATTTTACTTAATAATGAGAGTTGTTTCTCGATTTTACTTTTAGTTATCGATAAGTGATCTACTAGTTATTTTCAGTCTCTGGTTTAAATCTCAATGTCATTCAAAATAGGTTTCTTAAAAATCAAAATATTTAAAAGCATGTCTTTGTAGAAAGGGGTAAGAAAATCATAAAAACTAATTAATAAAATACTATCGTAGGTGTTCGCATATAATTATTATTTTTTTTTATTAGCGTATTAATGGACAAATACTTGTTATCTATAAATTGAAAGCATATTCATTTTATGACTGAAACACATAACAAATTACCTTCACCTTTCGGCGATTATCTCCTGAAATATTCCGCTACATCCAAAACTTGTTCTCGAGTGGATTTCTGAGATATTTAGCGAATATCATCACACCTACGCCTGTTTACCTGCAGGCCCGCTAAATTTTAACTGTAAATAGAATGTGCAATGTACCACAAGTATGATGCAACTAATCCACCTTTATTTTGGCCTTCTTGGTGCACTCTCAGCCACATCTAAGGCACCACATCGGCATCAGCATCTGCAAGACCTTTGGAATGTTGGCGTCTTCGACCGGTACAGCCAAGCCCTATGATATTTTGTAGCCGTTGCAGCGAGATGAAGATTGCGACGGTTGGTGCTGAGGGGTGAAAAAAAAAATAACATCGACATTGCAAGGTTGTTCCTCGGGGTATTTTTGTGTCCAATTCTGAAGGTATTGCGGTACTGGTGCTGTATCTGTAAGCAATCTCCATGTCACAAGACTAGTTCGTGATAAGGCGTTTTGCGCTGGGCTCCAAGGAGCATTCATCTATCCATCCAAACCGCAACTGATCTCTGCAATCTTGCAAGACAGTCGAGGTTGATGCTTCTCAAGCTGCGGTTTACTTGAAGTTTTCTTTTGCATTGGGAACGGTAATTTGCTTAATGGTCTCTGCTACTGTGCAACAATTCCCGAAGAGTTTTTCATCATTTTCGTCTGATGTTAAATTTTAAAAAAAAAAACATCGATCAAGGTAACAATTTTCTCACGCATAATCTCCTAATTGCTCACGTAAAACAGTTTTTTTATACTCAGCTGAAGGTAGGTGACCATATCACAGTCATATGCGGTGTCACCCACCTTTTCCCAAAAAAAAAGCGAACGTATATCGCAATTGGCAGCACAATAAAAAATCATACGCATGCATAATAATTGTTGATGTTGCCGATGGCGTGTCCATGTTACATAAAATGCTTCATTATGGATGCACCGCACGGCCGCTTGGGAAAAACACAGAGATAGGTCGCCTTGGCAGAAGTTAAAGAAGCGTCTTAACGGCATAGCTTGCTTTCGTTTTAATAATTGCTATTTGTTTTCGGATTACAATATTAAAATCCCCCGGATTCGGCGCGATGAATAGCCTCTTTTGAGGGGGGGTATCAGTCATGATTGATCTTACTCTTAACTCTAACACTCACGATTTTCCACTTTCATATGTGGAATGAGTGCTGTTAACAGGTAGCTCTTATCGTTAATAATAATTGACTGGTCTCTTCGAAAATCAAGAAAGCTCACGATTGATTGGAAGAAAATTAAATAGAGGAAATTGTCGTTAACTTCCATATTAAGTTTTGCATATGACCAAAATTTTAATCAGTCAGAAAGGAAAAAATAAATAAATTAATTCTCATAATCTAATCCATTAATCTGTCTGTATTTAAAGATAAGAGAAGATGCAAATTTACTTTTAACATTAACATTTTAACGAACAAATTTTGAAAGATCTACAGTTTTTATTGTTAAATTTTAAAGACACATTCCAACCATGAAATGAAAATAACACAAACAGGAAGGAGAATGTTAGATTATATACCTTCTAAATAAAGAAGTGACCTGTATATTATTTTTTTGCTATTTGATCAACCATACCTAATTTATTTCTATTCGTAATAAGGAGGTGTTATTATTGTCGCCTTAATTTGTTGCAGTATTTATTCTGAATAAACTGTATCTCCTCATATTATAATTTCCTAAAATAGAATACCTCATTCAATGTTCCCAGAATTATTATGATTTGAAAGTTTAGTTCATTGCTAGCCTTCGCACTATGATGATGCCCACACAGTCCCTGATCCAATCCCCCACGTAGTAAAACTCTTCCTCCAGGTACAGCTTTAACTAATGATTTCCTTTTGATTAAATTTCATTGAACAGTGATGGTAATTAGACATCCTCCTACATAGAAGTTGTATGGGTTTTAAATTAAAGCGCATCCCATACGCCTTCTATGTAAAAACGTCGCACTGAATCCGCGCAAAGTGCTCACCACCGCGCCTAAGTGGCCAACGTTTTCAATGTAAAACTGTTACAAACATCTCAATTCAATAAAAATATAAAATTTATGCAAATTGCATGAAATCTTCGTTTCCTTAAAATGTATAAACAGTGCCTTGGCTAAAACGATTATGAGAACCAACTCTCGGCCGGAAATCATATTCAACGTATGCGATTCTGTCGACCTTATCGCAGCGGCAGTCCATCGTGGAGGCACTGCCTCTTTGTATCAAGTTCAGTTGCTAATTATTGTCTTTCTTGGACTTAGTCTTGGGATATATCGGTGACGGCGGCGGCGGCTGGCCGCGGCATCTCCTGGACAGGCCTGCGGTGAGGAACTCGCACACGCTGGATGAGATTTCTCAAGCATGCAGCGCATTAACATTTATCTTGGCCGCCTCTAATGAAAGATCCAGAAACGTTTTTGCCATACCGTCCCCCCTTTAGTTTCCTTTAGCCTCTTTAGACCCCTTTTAGCCCATTCTAGCTAAAGTTAACCATAAGACTGGATAGTCCGACTTTACTCAAGGTGAATAACCAGAGATACCGCCAAGATATGGGAAACTATCGTCACGTGGACTGCACATTATTATTTTTTTTTTTTTTTTGCACCATGAGAATCACTGGTGCAGTGAATCTGTAGTCTGCACATTTCTAGAAGTCACTGCTTCATCCGCAAAAGGAAGAATCGAATTAGCCGCACACAACGTACGTCATAGTGCTGGAAATAAAAGGTTTCATGCAAATAGGTGTAATGAGGTGAGGAGTTGATTAATGCGGGGTTACCGTAGCTCATTGTGCAGAATGCATGCTGTCTCAAATTACGGACGTGTTCTGTTCTTAGAGATAGTTAGAAGAAAAGACACGCGCATACAAAAGGATTGCTCCAAGTTCTTTGAAGACACCTCATACAAATCTTCTTGAATTAGAGCGGTTGAATTAATTAAAATTTCCTTGAAACGGGTTTCATGAAAAAACAGATATATTTCTGAGGAACCGGTCTTAGTTTTGTTGAGTCAATGAGCCGTGCACTATGCGGCTATTATGAATGAAAATAGGTAACCCCTCCGTGGAGCAATGTTTCATCAGTTATTCAAAAAATCACGTTTTAACGATTCAACGATTTTTATGATTTATTCACCTCTCAAATAGCGCCCCGCTGATGAACTTCCGGAGCTACTTGGGTGCGTGATTTGTTATTTTTAATGATACGCATTCCTGATACGCATTAAATACTGTAGTCGTCTTTTCAATTCAGTTTAACATCTCTAATATCAGAGTTTGCGAAAAATAAATAAGTTTATCATTTTATACCATTTTAGGAATGTTGAGAACAAATTTCGAAATTTTAAATATTTTATTAACTTAGACACTTCGTAAAATATAATAGGTTTTTTTTCTTTCAGATAGTCCCCTTTGCGTTAGGTACTAATTTTAGGGAAACTCAGAACAATTTTCAATATGTCTATGAATTTTAGATGTTAATTTAATGGACCATTCCTTAATTTTATATAGGGGTTTTATTTTAACTTAAATTAAGAGTTATTATTCTTCTAAATTTCAATTGTTGTATTTCGTTTGTAATAATTTTTAAAAATGTAACAAAATCAGAAAATTGTTTTTCAATATTTTCTTTAAATAACATACCCAAAAACCATGTATTTTTCCAGCATTTTGATGGGAACATAGCTAAATTTTATAATCGGCTGCAAAAACTGAATTCTTTAACATATCCATTTTAATAATTCCCTCTCAATTTTCAAAAAGCAAACAGGCAGGCATTCCTGATGTCGAATCACCTGCATCCGTGTGCAAAGCAAATTTGAATCTAAAGATTGTTTTCACTTTTTTCCTTTTAAAATTAAGACACATGTCGTGCGCCTATTCGCAGCCAAAAGGCGGCATACCATAGGAACTCTAACTTCATCATTTTATTCACCTGCTCAGAAAACAACTTCTTAAAATGTGAAAGGATCTTGTTCTGTTGGAGTCCGCAAATATTTGCAGAACTCTCTGTTGCCTCGACGGTGTTATAAAATCGACAGGTGGTAGTGGTGTGTAGGTGAATGCGCTTATCGCGACCACTTTTATGCTGGGCAACATTAAGCTGCGGGAGTGTTTAGGGAATTTGTGGCCGTTTCGCTGGTTCCCATTCATGCCACGGAACCATCAGCATCACCCGAGCAAACTAACCAACCTGATGCCCGCTGATTCATTCACAAAAGATTTTTCAGCCGTTAGCAAGTTGCTTAGCCAGTCTGACAAGGTATTTGCCTCTACGTGGACTAGGTAGGTAGGCTCGATTATGTCACAAGGTATTCAAAGATGCGGGGGAGGAGGCTTATAAACGCATTGTATAAAATGTGTCCTGAATCTCACTTTTCGAAATGCATTTTATAGCCACATCACTTGCTACTTTGTAAAATAGGGGTAATTTTAATTTTAACTTATACTGCCTATACTCCAACCTGCTAGTACAAATTCTTGAATGACATCGATTTATTTTTATAAAAATTGTATAGTATAATAAAGTCAGGCTTTTTATTAAAAAGCAGACAAATTCTTAATATAAAAATTAAAACACGCGTATTAATTCAATATCAAATTGTATGATTTTATAGAACTATCACGCGTTGAATCTTAACTCAATTCTAACCGTTTTCTTAGTTATTTAAAACATAAAATTTAAAACGTACATATTCATTTTTAAGCTAAAACAAGATAAATACAACAACTAAAGTGTGATAGCCAATGTTAAAATTTTCAGTGATGATTATTCAGACATTGCTGTTCAATTTTCATAACTAACTCTTAACAATTGTTTCCAAAAACTTACGTAGACTATAATGCATTTAATTCTTATTTGTGTAGGTCTAACAAAAAACAGTCCCATAAAACATCAGATTCTTAACAAAATTTGATACATCTTTTTAGTTTTCTGTCCGCACATATTCCCCAGCTCATGATACCCATTATCCATTATATACATTTTAAAATTTCAAACACGATCTCTTCCCACATGAATTCCTTCCAGTGATCTTTACCCATTTTTCATCGCACTAAGACCGCGCATAACTCAGCGTATTGATAAAGAGGCAATCATCATCAAGAAGATCACATCCAACAGTGAGAAATCGCTACGGATTGTTTGAGAAAAATCTCACTTTGTGTTTTTTTTTCCCATTCCACCTAAGATCACCGAGCATCCACCGAACGAGCACCTTCTTAACTTCCACTTTCATACCGATCTCATATCAAAGGTAATTCTTACTCCGATATGACCACAATTGACCTTCATTTTCATCTGAAGAGGGCGATCGACGTTGTCGATAAAATTTTTTACGATTTTCACCCGAAACAATTCCGTCCGGTGAGAACTTTTAGTAATTTTCATTTATCCACCAAGAAAACTAGTTGTTTCACCTTTCTTTCGGATGGTTAACCGTATTGAGCGCTAATTTCAAATGAATGCAAACAAACCCATCAACTTTCTCGCAAATGGCTTGATTGGTAGGTTAGTCCAGGTAAACCGAGAGTGGGTTTTAGAAGTGGGCTTATTCGTATGAGAACTAAAGCAATCAAAGTCAGGCTAGTTTAATTGAAGCAGCAGCATTACTAATCACCAAAACAATTAACGCGGTGAAACTTTAAACATACTTCGGACAGTGTTTCTTTGATTTGATTGAAATTTAACTTGTAAATAATTTTGAGACTTTATTTAATTTTTATACGAAATAATTCACTATTTGCTACAGTGTCAAAAACTTATAAATAATAGCAATTTTAAAATAATAAACATACATACTTTATTCCTTTTATGATGCTTCTTTCATAATATAAAATTCCCGATAGTTTTTAAATCTTCATTTATTTAATTTATAGAGTTAAAAGACAAACCAATTAATCAAAATGTTTCGACCTTAATTAAATTGGACATAAAAGTAAAAAGTTAGGAGCATTTAACTACAAATGTTGTTAGCAATGATCTTTTTACTCAAAATTTCGTTTCTACTATTTATGGTATAGCCTTTAACTCTTTGGGTTTAGGTGAGTTAAAATTAGTTACACCTTTTGCTTAGCCTTTTATGCATGGTAGGATATATTTGAACCTAACTCGAAAAGTTCAAATTATTCATCCTTATATAGGGTAATATTTATTTTTAAAAGTTATTTTTCTGTAATTAAAACAAGTATCTTTGCAACTTGGGTTTTAGATTTTCTTTAAAATCATGTACCTCAAAGAGTTGAAAGATATTTCTATTCTCATTAAAAAAAGATATGTACAAAAATTGCAAGTTCTATAAATAATACAAAAAAATGATAAACCATCAAAGCAGGTTCTAAAATATGATTAACTCTAATTCTAGCAGAGTAAAATTCCTGCATAAAAATGTAAAACAAAAAATTTTTGAAATCGTTACACTTTAATATCCCTCTAATAAATTAATAATTCTAGACTGGACAGATAGTGTCATAAATTTTCCTTTCACATATCTGACATAATTACATTTGTCACATGACGATAACTTTTTATTTCCGCAAGCTGTTTATGTAATTAAAATTATTAGATCCCATTACTAATTACTACTAATTAATTTTTTGATATAGTTAATTATAAAAATATGGGTACTATGAAATAATATTAAATAAATAAAAAGAACTACTGCTCAATGTGCTAAATTTCACACCTACAATTTCTTAAGATTGCGAAAGTGTCCCCTTCGCCCACGTCTCATTCTTCAGCTCAGCGCGAATAAACAGAGCTCAGAGCTAGGGCTAAGTGATGACCTTGCCTTCAGGAGAAAAGTAGACCAATTACGAAAGGTGATAACAATTTAAGTCAAAGAAGCTATCTCAGGTAAACTTCTCGTTGTCCACGCGATCGTCGTTCCTCAGCTCCGGATGCGCGACGACAAGAAGTAAAAACCAGAAGAAATTTTTCTTTTGCAGCAGCAATTAAATGAGCATCAAACCAGCCGTCCCCGACAACCAATAAGAGTACGGGGACTAAGAAACAGCTGTTCGCGACGTCTACTGATCAAGTCGACGATCTTCAAATTCACCCACATCTGCCCAGCACCGGACAGGCCGGTTTTCTTCGATAAAGTTGAAGCTGGCTGAATCGAAAATTGATTCAACCGTGTCTCCTCCAACTTTAGATGGCTCGGAGCATGTAGGAGTGAATGTGATCGAATCAAAGAATGGTATACTCGAACTCTTCCAACAACTTAGCTTCCCCCACTATTAAATTGAACGCAGGCGCACGTTCAACAGCTCAACTGCGGTCAACTTTCTTCACTTTTCCGCCGGTCTGGCCGAGTTCAGTTTCAGATACTCTGGCGAAGATCGCCCAGTTGCTCGCAAGCATTTGCGCCGGAAAGAGCTAATTTTTGGTTCGAAGTTCGCAGACACGAAGATACACAGTGCGTTGTGGTGGTGCCTTCTTGAAGAAAACGTAATAATTCCGCGAGGTGTGTTTTGTGCTGAAGAGGTGGATGTTGAGAAGAAGCGCGTTACTGAAAGATATAAACCGAGTATCAAGTGAACTGGACAAATCGTTCCGCTGGATAGTAACCAGAGAAAGCCCTTCACCATGGTGCGCAGTCTCGCCCAGTGGACAAAGACATTGAGTTTTCCATCAAGAATATCGCCGAACCGCAACTCAAAGGATTGTGGGGCCAATATTCATCAGATCAATCCGTCCCCGCCGACTCCGCCACGGAACAAATCGCAACAGTCTTCGCCGTCGCCGCAGCCGTCGAATGTCCCAATTACGGAAATCAGCCAAATCGTAAGTAACAAGATTTTTATCAGAGATACCTGTCCTCATTCATAGTCGATCTTGGCAAGATGATCGCTTTGTTTCTTCAAGCCACATTCCTGGCAATTAGTTCCGGCAGCATCCGACTAACTGTCCGGCTGGACCACCGCACCGTGATAATTCCTCCAAATATTTGGTAAAGTTCGGCGATCATTGATCGTGTCCGTTAGCACTTGGATTTCGGTGATCGCAGGCCGGTCTAATTAGCGTTGGGTTCATAATTTACTCAAGAGTAGTAATATTTTCCCAGGAACGTTTAAGCTGTTCAAAACGTGACACGAAATAAAATCAATTGATCTTATTCTAAACATTGAAATTTAATTTTATTCTTCTCAAATTTTTCGAAAATCACACGCCTTTAATAGGACTAGTAGACTACTAGACACTTAGTTAATTAATTTCGTTAATGTTTTATAATATTGTCTAGTCCTCGTTTTATCTATAAACGCTAGTTATTTCTAATAATGGCAGAAATATTTCAGGACAATAATCCGTTTATTAAATTTCGAATTCTTAAAATGTTACCACAAAAGGTCCTTTTATTTTGTAGATTTCGTAGAAGTTCTGCCTACCCTTTTTCCAACATGAAAAATATTAAAAATTTGTAATACAAAGCAGGAAATAGTTGTTTCGTAATTTAATGAAACAATGTAATTTCGTTTAGAGTACAAATATTCGTTATCATCTACATTCGTGCACGATTTCAATAAACAATTCAAAATATAAATTGATATACCTTATAAAATATTTTAATATGTTTTAAATGTTACTAGCTAAGATAATTACAAGTGTTTTCTACAAATCAACTTCAAATAAAGCCCTTTTAATTTATTATAACACTGGACTTTAATCCGTAATTTTATATGTTATTTCAAGTAGGTATTAATATTAATTAAAGCAAAACGAATATATTTGCTACTTTTATTTAAAAGGGGTTTTCACAACAAAACGTGTAAAGTGCGGCAAGTACTTGTTTAAAACGATGGCAAAGACAACAAAATTCGATACTATTTAAATGGAATGCTCATCACCCCCCAACGTGATTCCCTATCAGTAATTGCAATTGTCCGTAATCATTTCCGTTTCGCATAAAATTTATGAAATGAAAATAGTATTTATATAATTTTCTCGAATTAGCAAAAATTCCTTAGTATGTTTTTTTTTTCGCCATTTAATGTATGTGGTCCCGTCCAAATGATATGCTCGATTTTATAAGTTCCAACCTACTTCGCAGAGATAAGTGTTTGGCCCCGTGCCACTTATCATTAATTTTTGAGAAATTCCAAACAATTTTACCGCACCACACAAACCGTTCACTGTGCTATAGTAAGAAATATAATGGAGCACTTCGGCCGCTGCGGGGGCAATACTCTCGTATCGTTTGCTTACTGCGAAACTGATAAACCGATTTGAATTAGCAGATCTAATTCCACCACGGAAATATTTACTCGGTTCCTATCGATAAAAAATGTAATCAACGACAAAATTTAAATTTCGGCAGAAGCAAACGTTTGCTAGGGAAATTCTTTACTTATCGTCGCGGGGCATCGCTGCACCACTTCGAAGGTGGAATTCCTGCGTTATCGCAAACGAGTTATCGCAACTCTTTGCCTAACGTTTTCGAACAATCGCTTGTTCGACGAGAAGTGTTCTTTTTATTGTGAAAAATTCAACATATGTATTTTTAATCGTTCTAAAGCAGCTACTACATTGCATCGGAATTGCGAATTTAGTTCTGTAAAATTATGGTCAAGAGAGCTCAGAGAGAACAACTGAAATTCACGTACTACTCTAATAAATTTGTACCATTTGAAATTGGGGAATTTAGTCATTATACTGGTTTAACCCTTGTGTTACTGCCCGAATACCCTGGTGCCCACCGTGTTATATTTGCATGAACTGAAAAAAAAATTAAAATTTGATATTGAGCTTTCGAATCCTCGTTATATAGCTCAAAAGCAAGAAAATCATGGATTTAAATTAGCACACACAGCTTACTTAGATATTCAATAGCAATGTATATTTTAAAAAAAAACAAATTGTAAAACACTTTTTCTTTTATTGAAATATTAAAATTAAAAGTAAATGGGTATCCGGGTAACCCAGGTGCTAAACCGTGTCAGTAAAGTTCGGTATTAACACAAGGGTTGAACATATTGTTGTCATTTTAAATTTAAAGGTTTGATAAAGATAAAATATCAAAATAGAACATCATAAATACAGCATTTCTCATATAATTTTACTGGGAATAACGACAACTAAATAAATTTAGCTTATATCATGATAAAATATGTTTTGTAACAAGTTGTTTTCGCTCTATAATTTTACTATTAGTATATAAAAATTGTATGGCTTTAACACTAGATTTACGGGTGTTTTTCGTATGTTAGATAAGGCTTTTGAAAAGTAAGTTTATAACACATTCGTATTTGAAATGGGAAACTCGAAACGTGAAAAATACACAAAAGACATATTCTTGTATTATTGGATCAATTAAAAATAACATTATTTACTAAAAATTAATATATAAGACTGCTGTAAGTTTTAGTACGCTATATGGGGCCTCTGATAGTTCAGTTGTTAGCGCGCTGTCCTACCGTCCCAGAGGCTGTGAGTTCGAATCCCACGAATAACCATGGTCTCCTGCGCTACGTGGTAACACAATGGGCCAAAATTGGCCTAAGTGTGCCTTTCTAGGCAGCCCCAGTAACCTAACCTAACCTAGTACGCTATATCTGGTGTTAATCAGCATAATAATACAAATATACAATTCATAAATTAGAACCATGTTTAATAGAAAATAAAATGTATCGTTACTAATTCTTTTCCTTTTTTATTACAAATAGATTAAATCTTAATTGGTCTTCAAGATTAAAAAGTCAATCAAATTTGTCCACTGAACATGAACATTAAAAGTATTAAAGTTTTTTACAATCTACACCAATAAAACCAGATAAACGCTATTGACGCTGAATTCTACGTCAAATTGTACCTATAAATAAAAGAATCTTATCTTAGATTACCTTTAATCGTTAGAAGTCAGTAAATTTTATTAAGTGCGCGTCAAATTGCATTTATAGTTTTTATTATTTTATTTTAATCATTTTGTAATTTCGTATAATTTCAAATTTAAAAACGAAAATATAATGCGAATTCGAATTCCAAGTAGTCTAAAACTGAATCGGAATTTAATTAACGTCTGATGCGTATCGATTAATTAAATTTCACCGTATTTCCTCATAGCGGCAGAGCACTCAAAACTTCCTGCATATTCCAATTTAGCGGGTATCATTTGCGAGGTGATGAAATCCTAAAATATTTTCCATACCATACCCCTACCTATGAAAAAAAAAAAAACAGAAAATATAAATAAAAATCGAAGCTCTTATGCTCGGCCATTGCTCGGCATTAATGAGAAGTGCATTCGTTCGAAAATTCCACCAACTTCTTTTGAGTTTCGGTTTACATAATCCGTCGGTCAAAGCGAAACGTGATGCATTGCGGTGCGATCTCCCGTGTTTTTCATTCTCATGGCCCGGCTTATAGTGTGGCTAAGCGATGAAAATATTCCTCATCAGGCTTTACCTCTTTGGTAAAGCGGCCAGGTAAATCAGCTGTACAACAATTTGCGATTCGCTTAAATTCCTAGAGTAAAATCCTCCGACCCCACCTGCTGCCCCGAACGATCATCTCTGGGTGTACGTTTGATCTTAACCAGTTCATTGCGGCTTTTAAGATTTCTTCGACTTTCCGCTGCATCGGAGATCGTCTGTGGTACGGAGCTCCGATCATGGGAAAGTATTTCCCCGGTCCCCTTGACGGAAAACCAGCGATTTTTCCTCCTATCACAAAACTAATTGTGTGAATTTTCGTTTACCAGGCAGCTGCCAGAGACCCTCGTTTTACAAGACACTTCCGAAGAAACCAGTCAAGGCGATAAATCTCCGTATGTGATATGTGTAGCATGTGTTATCGGCCGTTACGTGCCACTTCTTTGGCTTTTTCTTATATATTCTTTTTATGATACCCATCCTAATATTCTAAGAAACATGGTGGCAATGTGTGAACTTAAACGATCATACATTTTTCGGCTAGAAGACGATATAGCAGCGATTGCGCTCGACACATGTGGCAAAAATACGCATGGATCGCATTCGTCTTCATTTGCAACTTTTGCGGGCCGAATAGATCGGATTTCGGGGCTGGAAAAATTTATCAACGGCTTCCTTTTGTGCGATATTGCTCAGCTGGTCGCTGAATGGTCAGCGATAAACTTGTTGACCCATTTGCAAAAATTTTAATATATATATATAAAAAAAAAAACCCGCGAGTTGGGGCTTATTTTTTTTTTTTTTTTAGTTTTGTATCTCATATTTTATACATTGACCGATGTAGGAGCAGTAACCCACCCAAAATGCAAATCAACCTCCTCGACTATTCGGCCGGCCTCAATTATTATAATGGGTCTCGCCGCTGAAAGCTCATCTTTTCGCTTATCTAATTTTTATTTTTTTTTTTGAAGATATTATAAGAAGAATTGTTAATGCCTTTCCGTGCACAATGCATTTTATGTAAAAGGCCCCAAGACGCTAAGAGCCCCAACCGTGGCTGAAGAGCTCACCTATTGTATAATTCAAGGGTATAGTGCTCTGGTAGCGGAAAGTGAAATTAATTGTAAAAAAAAACAAAATGCATAGAGGTAAAATAGTAAATGTTAACACATTCAGAAATGGGTAAGCCGGTTCTAAGTTGATTTTAAAGTGGAACACGAAACTTACAAAACAACAACCGAATGGAAATCGCTATAGCGGCGGATCAATGGCCGAGTGTTAAGCTTATAAGTTAAATATTCAAAGTTTTTTTTTGTGCAAACTTACAAAATTATAAAAATTGACTGTTCATAGGTCAATTTAGGAAAAATCTATCACAAAATCACAAGATACGCTTAATGGTATTTTCTTGAATTTGATGAGAATTTGAGACGAATTTTTGATACATCACTTATACCATAAAACATGCATTTTAAATAAGCAAGTGTTATAAATATTTACTGAATAATATGCTTACTTTATATACTTACTAAATCAAATCTAGCAAATTTTTTGAAATAAGAACATTCATTAGTCATAGACAATTATTACTTTGTCCTTTGCCGCTTGTTAGTCCTAAAATGACTAAGCAAGTCTTCCTTTAAGGACGAATATTAATTCCAACTGTGACCCATCGTGATAGAAGTTATTTAATTATCGGTTGGCGGTCCATACTTTGTTGAAATCAACGTTTGGTTCTAAAATTTCCGGCATCACTCTATATTACTCCTTTGTTATATTTTATAAATATAAAAATACAAATGTAAAATCGATTTATCCAGCTAAAATTTAATTGAGACAATTTACTTTATAGTTAAAAGCTATCAGTTTTCTTACTTTTAATTATGTCTACCTATGTATATTATTAAAATCTAATTTAAATTCCTACTACAACAATTTTTGTAAAATTTCGTAAATTAAAACATAGTTGCAACAAACCTCATACATGAACTTTGCGTAACGCAGTGTGTGAAATTATAAACAATTATCACACCATTGCTAATAGAAATTTGCACATTAGAAATTAGCATATTCTGATCTTTACGCTCGGATAAAATGTTACGCAGTTCAAACAAGTGTTATTTGAGTACAAAAGAGCATATTAAGTTAAGAGGGAAAAAAATGTTGAAATAAAAAATTATCCGTATACCTACAAATTTGTTGCCCTTGGTACGTTATTTCTAGTGAAATATCGCGTTTTACCTGATTCATTATTTATGTTACGTTACGCTCTCTTAAGTTGATGGTATCTTTTGCAAAGATCTAATTTTTATTTGTCGTAACGGACTGTAGTTATACAGGTCTTTTTTATGACCTTAATAAATCAAAAATTGGGAGGTGTACATCGTTATTTAATGAAAATAAAATTCATTTATTATTATTACCCTATATAAATAAAAATTGTTTTATGGTATGTTAAGAAAAATAAGAAAACGAACTGTATAATACATGAAAACGTGCTAATTTTTAGTCTTGAACTCCTAAGGAGATGTTAAAAAAATTGACCTGTCTGATCTCGAAATTGATTCTTTTATGAATGGACAATACTCGCCTTATAACGTAATTTTTTTAGGTTGAAAAGAGCTCATCTGTGGAGTACTTTGAGTACGAAAAATACAGTTGCCTAATCTAAATCTAAGCCATCAACAAGATGTGTACAAAAACTGAAAAATTTGAAAAACTCGCTATCCTTCAAATCTCAGCATGTGGAATAATTAGAAAATATTTGAACGGCTAATAACCCAGAGAGATCGATATTTAGATTTAGAATCAACGCAAGGGATCGACAATCTTTCTCCGGAGGTCCATCTTTACGAAGTACTCAATCTATTTTGAGAGCACGGACGGGGCCCGACACCGGAGTCTTTGGGGCCTTTTGTTTGTTTCCATTTTGCACCGTTGTTGGCCCCCAAATGCGCCAGAAATTAACCAAAATTAGCAGTAAAGTGATCTTCAAGAGAAAATAACTTCTCGCGTTATTTAAGCCGACCAATTGAGTCTAGACAAGGGCTGGTGCAATTCCCACGGTCTTCAGTTGGCTAAATATTGAAATTAGCACGTTAAATTGAAAAATGAGTCCATTGCGCTTCGCATGTTGAGCGACATGGGGCTCAGATCCGTAACCTTCGGCAGAGCGCTAACTATCCAGCAGCGGCGGCGGCAGCGAAAATTGGTTTTCGCGCTCTGTTCGGATCGTGGCAAATTGCGAAAGATCGCAACGGCGCGCTTATGTTGGCGGCACATCCAATTCAATTCAGTAAAATTCGCGATGCGATTTCACCTGCCCCCTAGCTGTGCTGGGGCCTTTTAGCACTCACTGGCATTTTAAATTGTTTATTTACTTTCTAGCCTTGTTTCGGTCTGCCCTGTTAGGCATTTGAGCCTCTTGCTCATTTTGTAACATTTAGCAATTTTCCTGAGGTATCCACCGTACAAACTTTACGCTCTTATCGGATATATCATGCCAGAAAATGTGGTTTTCTTGCTTGGCTCTGGTCGGGAAGGTATTTCTTGTTGCGAAATTTTCTGGTAAAAACGGGTTACTATGCTGTTTTATGTAATTCACCGCACATGAAAACAGTCCTCGGGCTCATTTAAAAAAAAATTTAGTTTTTTCCATGCAAATTTCGTTGGCCTCAAAACATATCATGTGCTTGTACTTTTCAGAATTTAATTAAACAGCTCGCACTTCTGTAAAGATCACAAAGTTTATCATGCTTTAAAAACAGATCTCGACTTTTACTCAGCAAAGTAATTGGCAGGTGTATATAGTTTTTTGCAATTTCATTTTTATTGTTCACTTACGCAACAGGTATACTTAGTTTTGAATTATTTTGATTCCAAAATTAAAAATACAATCATTTTTAATAACATCTCAACTAATTATAATTTTTAGTTAAAATTTGTGTCAGAAGTGGGATGGTTTATGATGGTTATTCTTATTGCGCATTCAAAATAGTCATACGGAATTAGGTTTAAATAGTAACTAAATTAGGTTTCATTTATTATCAAAAGATACAAATTGGTATCATGTTCCACAAAAAACATATGGGAAAAATATGTGCCGTACCTAAAATATATAGACAAAAGATTACCAATTATACAAACATGAAAAGCAATATTAGTTGAAGTTTATTAGATGATAATTATGATCATAAACCTCCTTTCAAATGAGTAAAATCTTTGTTTAAAAAGAAAGTTGACTGTCAATTAGCAATTTATAGTGTACTGTAAAATGTACTCTAATTTTATTTTTCTAGAAGGTAATATACTTGCAAGCAATTAGAGCATGTTATTAGCATTGATTGCATTCCATTGTCCCAAATCACCATGAAAATAAAAGTTATGCAACCATGCCATCAAACGAACCTTAAGCAGATGTCTTCAGTACGACAATGCGCCAGATTACGGTGCATTTATGTTACAAATAAATGCAGAGCGACCTATCTAGCACGCATCTATTGTTAAAAAAGCCGGAAATTTGCACAACTTTGAAATGATTCAGCATTGAGTCGAACAACACAACGAGGGTAGATACGCTTATTTCACAAATATCAGCAGACTCCGCCTCATCATTTAAGACGGTATCTATCGGATATCAGTGCTTCTCCTGTGGCACCTCAGAAGTGGAGGTAATCCGAGTCCATGGCCTGCTTACTAAACACCGAGGTGTATGCCGCGTCAAGCGGAGTCGTCGTAATATCAACAAAAGCTCCGAGACCCACAACCTGTTCAGGTATTTTATACTTTAAAAGTATGAGCTGGACTGGTCGTCCGATCTTAGCACAGCATGGCATTCTCCTCAAGAAATATGCGCGAGTATGTGCGCAAGAACGAGAATGCAGTGCAACGGATTTTGCTGGCGTTAACATGTTCGAACATGATTCGAGCGATCACCGTAGGTAGCGCGTGGTATTTTTATTTACCTTCAAAAAGTAACCTGATCTCGAGCGATGGAGTCACCTGGTCGCGCGTGAGATTTTCACGCATTTTTCTCTTATTTGCGATGCCTTTGCCCCCCATTCAAGTATGATCCGGCGCAATGGTGAACAATTTCTGCAATCAGACGACGAAGATATTCATGCAGAAAAAAAAAAAGAATTATGTTTTGTTTCGTCCTCAGACGACAGCCAAAGAGACGAAGGAAACTAGCTCTTGTACTATTATTTGTTTTTTTTTTTTATCTTACCTTTTGGTATAATTTATGCGCGATCTATTCACGTTACATAATTGTGACGTGCTCTTGCACGGGACTTAACGATGGGAACCCAACGTTGTTGACGGTACCTGATAGGAAAATGGTTTTACTATTCTGCAAACTCATTCTGTTTGTTTTCTTGATTTTTTAAGTTCGATACGGTCTATTTGTTGATCGTTGAACTTCGCCAATAGGGAATAATACCGATGAGAAATACTCATGCGTATTGATCAATTGATCTTACATGTTTTAATTCAAAATAAATTTCAGGTCTATGTCCGTCTATGCAGTAAAGAAGGTTAATATTGCTAGGATACAAAACCGAATCTACTGTAAAAGATAAACATATTCTGGATTTAATTAGAAAACGATGAGTACACCTTATACCTCATAATTATGAACGCAATAAAATTTTGAGCGATACGGATCTAAATGCACAAATTTGTAGACAAATGTTGACTTAGTAGACATACGTAGACAAGTAGAAATTTGGTTAGATAAAAAGAATTTGAGAAAGACGGCAATGTACATATATTTTCGAAAATAAAACTGGATACATGATGTAGAGGAACTTAGATAAAAATAGCATTACACGTCGTCAACCTAAACACGCAAATCTATTATAAAGCGTCTTTTTTATTAAGTGCTTTATGATGGTATAAAAACGAACTAATCATTATTTTCCAAATTAAATGCAATTAAACACATTGATGAATGCAAAACGATATAACTACACTTACAGTGCTATCGTAATAAGAATCTTACAAGACCTCCTGCTGTTAGGTGCACTTCAACTTTCGTTCTTGAGGCCTATAGTCTACCGGATAGTTAACCAGCAAGTGCTATCAACTTTGAATGAGCGAAACTGTTTACACGTCAATCAAGTGACCACTATCAGCTCATGGGTATCTAGCAAATAAGAAATAATAAGGCAATCAAGTCAATCGTGGTATAAACAGTAAAATTAATATAGCTCCTCAAATTGTGGGTACGTTGACACCACCAAGGCCTCACGCGGCGGAGCTAAGTCGATTGGCGAGGGTATAGTATGTCTTTTGGTTAATTTACATAATTTAGGGGAATTTCGGATTTTTGGGTGATAAAAACCCCTTTTAGCTGAATTAAAACATTTTCCTCCTACTAATGGATACCGGCGAGACTTAATCTCTCAGCCACTTTCACTGTTAAGTGGCCTAAGCATGCGCTGGCCCCGCCAGACCATTAGAGCTCTTCTTATAAATGGAGCAAGCACGACTGCAGCAGTCGTCTAACGACTATCTTAAGATAAACTCAGAAAACATCTCGTTTTCCTTGCAATGGAGAAGAAATAAGAAATATGATGCAACTTCCGCCTTCATTCATCCGACAGTATTCGATGGGGAATATAACTTTACTTTCGGGAATCGAATTTCTTTACTTTACCTCAATTAAATTATTCCACACAGTTCTGCTTGTTTTAACAAAATATTTTCAACTTATCAAAACTTTTTCGGGGTTAACTTTAACTTTTCTTTGTTATGCTCTGATAAACATTTTTAATTTTCCAGTAGCAACTCAGATGACCGGATTATGATGAAAAGATTCAAGCATAACTTTTTGGAGTATATCTCTAAATTAGGAAATCATTTCTCTTTTTTAATATTACCGTTTCGGTCTATGGGAAATACTTGAAAAGCGATCGAAAATAACGATCGCTGCTTTTATTTATCTGAAAATCGATTCTTCTTAGTTGAATGGGAAGGTGATTAGTTACCTTCTAGAGGAAGAAAGGTAAGGTGTGTCTTGGCGATTTATTTAATTTTATGTAGTGAACGGTTTTGATCACTATTCATTGTCACTTTATTTGGGACCATGTTCTAGTTTATTTAATCCTACTTCTAGTGTAAATTTATAACATTTTGGGTTAAAGTAATGAATTTTGTTTTTTTATCTACTTTTAATGCAATCTTATTAAATTTATTCCGTTGAACAAATATAAAATAAGATGTTTTATATAAAGCACCGATAAATCTAAACTTACATCATCTTTTCAAGTCTATGAAGGGTAAAGTCTTCAAATTACAAGATCTTTAAAAAAAGTGCATATCGTAATAAATACCTACTTTTTTCATGCACAACATGATCAAATTAATTTTCGAAGAAATTAAAAGATCTTGTCTTTTTTCTTCTAGATCGTTTCTATATTTTTTATTTTGTAGACCTAAAAATTTCAATAACTCGTGAGTCTGAGAAAACATAGAAATTACATAAAAAGATCAACATTCCATCATCATAATACAGGTTTGGCCAAACCCTGTTCAATCGGAAATGCCCAATTAACATGAAGACGTTAGAGTGGCAATATAAACAATTTTAAAAAAATTGCTCACATCATGATCACATCTAATGAAATACTATCCTTGACCGAAGTTCCTCTATACTAGAAAAAACGGTCTCCAACAACCTTAAAATCAATTCCCGCGCAACGATCTTGACAATTTCATTTCACCTGCCGTTAGAAAAAAAATGGTTTAAAAAAATTCACGTGATTCGGTGATCTTGCAGGAGGTCTTTATTGCACGAAACGGCCAAATTCCATTTGCCCTCCACCCTCGGCCGCGAACCAGTAGCAGCCGCAGCCTCCAGAATAATTGTCGTGGTCAACTTGACGATCGGTCCAGCGATCGTGGCATGGGGCTTCAGAGTTTAACAAAGTTATCTCATGGCACGCCACTTGGCCGAGGGCTTTACAAATGACAACAAATTAACTGAAGCGCATCGATTCAGCGGGGTCAATTAAAGAGTCAGCCGGAAATGATTGTCAGTCTTTCGCTAGATCATTCTGGCCATGCTCGAAGAAAGGCTCGCGGCTGGAAAAATAGAACCTAACTCACGGCGTGGCGGCGGTTACGTCGGCAGCGACTTTACCGAGCCGGACAGCAGCCCCAATCGGACCGCAGAAGTGTGGCTGCGATGCGTAGTGCTGCGCTGACTGCGCCCCCCCCCCCCCCCTATGCTTTTTTTGTCGTTTGTTTTCTTTTTTAATCGACCGGATGTCTTAGCATTTCAAATGCCCAGTTCAAGTTAAAACAGGCATTTTTCTCTTAATTAAAGGAGAGGAATGAATCGAAGTAATTGCCTTCGGTGGAGCCGACCCGGAGACTCCACCGCACAACCGCCGCCATAGCGGCGAACGTGAACTGAGTTTTTACAAGGTGAAAACCCAAAAAGCTGCCGCCTTACTGCAGCTAGATATTCTAGCCGTACTAAATGACTTATAATTTCCTGGCAGGCGTTAAGTGGCAGTAATAAGCGATAGGTATTTCATGGAGATAACTCCACATTTTTTTTTTATAGAAAAGTGAGACTGTAAATCATATAGGTATAAGAAACAGGTTGTTCTTCATTAAGATATAAAACTGTCCCAACCGAAACGATCTAGAGAGAAAAAAGGTCCATGAGGGCGTGATTTATTTATTACTTACCGGCAGGCAACGATCGGTTCCTTGGAAACCTATAACCAGAGCTGTCACCCTTAAATTCATACCGTCCTGAGAATTATAATAAAGTCCGCAGGTGTTTTAAACACTTAAAAATCTATTTGCGAAAAACTAATAACAGAAATTCCCTTCTCATACGATCATTGAATACCTCGGAGGACCACACAAGGTGAAATTCTGAATAAAAATTTATATCTTGCTAAGTGTTAGCAGGCAGCCTAATATCTTCCCGCCTTCCAGGTTTCGAGCTGCGGCCTGATCAGGCTCTTTTTTTTCTTTTTTGATACTCTACGGTATCTGTTAACCTAACGAGGTATCAATATATTTGATGATTATGTTGTTGGGGATTTGGGGCATTCTTAAAACACCTATTTCGATGTTAAATGATTCTTCACTTTAAGGCGGGGAAGGTTAGACTGCTACCAAGAATTTGGGTGGTCTAGGATATTTATGCTCTAAACGACGATATATTTATGGACTACCGAAAATTTGGGAGACATTCAAATAATTTTTAAGGAGAAATATGATGTGATTCATTGCGGTTTTAGTGCAAATATGCAATATATATATGATATCTACCTATCAAGCCTTTATATATAAGACCACAATCCAATTTTTATTCTTCTTATTCAATGGCTTGTATTCCTCGAATTTTAAATTTCCTTCCAAGTATATTTTAGTAACTTAGCAATTATTTCGAAAATGTCCCACCGTTAAAATTATAAACAATTTTATTTGATCGCCTTCTTTTATGTTCTTAATTTTTATATACGAAAATTGTACATAGTTAAACTTCCATAAATAAGTAAAACAGTTATTTAATCGTTTTGTTTATAAATAGACAAACATCCAGACAAACTAGCGCGTAAACAACGACACTATCTTTGATATGATACGATTATCAATTTTACCTAATCGCCAGCATTAAAAGGGCTTTCCTCAAAATGTCCTGACATTCTAAAAATAGTTATCTTCAAAAACACGCCTATCAACCGATGATGATGGGTTGGGTAGTAAACCATTAAACATCCCCACAACACAACTGACAGCCCAAGATAGTGGCTAAGTTAGAAAAAAATAAATCTGCAAAGATAGCATCCGCAAGTGGCTCACTGGGTAAACACCGAATGTCTCTGGTGCGGGATGGTAAAATGTAAAATTTATCAAGAAGTAAATAGTGAAACAGCTTAAACTTCTCTAGGAAAGGGTATTTTTTCTTGCACTATTTATCTTATCTACTCTTGTCGTCACAAACAGATGGTTTAATACTTCTGGAAGCAAGTTCTAAACATGGTGTGACACATATTGGCTAACAAATGATAAGTTAGAGTGTTTTCCAGAATTGATTCTAAACATTTATGCTTTCGGCAGCAATTCATTTTAACTACACTGCTGCAGAGATCTGTTAGTGTAGACTACTTGTCTAATTTGTCTACTTGTCTACTTGTCTATTTTAAATTTAACTTAATTTTTCAGATATACCCTGACCCGGAATCTGAGAAGGCCATCATGGGATCTTTGGTGTTCTGTATTCATCACAAGCAGGGATGCAAGTGGTCTGACGAATTACGGAAGTTGAAAGTAAGTTTTAAAATTTTATTACTCCTCACCTCACACATTAAATTAATTTATAATTTATAATGTAAGCGAGTACGAACCGTATAATATAATTTTTATTGTTTAAAACTGGTTTCTCTAATCTTATAAACGAAAATGGAAATCCACCTTAAGAACTTGCGACAATTTCTCGCTAATGTGTAGAATTATGCGTGAATTTATTGCTCTACAGCCAGCTGCTTAAGAAAACGAGACCGCGTCGAGTGTTGGCACATATCATTCCTTCATGGTTTTCTGGAATGTGGAATTACCATTAAGGTTGCCACTTGTGGAGGGACCCATCTAAAGATCTAAAGTGTATGAAGAGAGGAATGGTTTGCACAATTCTACAAACTCTTACCGTAACTCGACTTCTCGCATGTTGGCAGCATGCCCAGGTTCCCACACTTTGGCAAATTTACACTAAACAAGTTGAAATGAGATTAATTAGCGGCCAAAAAAGGCCCACTTTTTCTTAGCGCATGCTTTTTATGGGTCGCGGCTTGTGAAGATTTTTGGTAAAGGAAGTTTATTTAAAGAGGCAAAAAGTTGAAAATAGACGACTTAAGCGACTATCATAATATTTCGAGAATTATCTGATGTTTTGTTTTTTTTTTGAAAGGGTTTTCAATTTAATTACTTGGCTAGGGTAAAGCGGCTGGTTCTAAAATGGTTTTTGTTAATTAACAGAATTTTTAGTTTAACTCAAATACTGAAAGTGAAAACAAGCCAAAGCTACCATAAAACAACGTTATTCAGGTGTCATTCAAATGAACAGCCCTGAACCTAAAACATAGATAGATAGACGATGTAGAATTATCTTACTTAGGCAAAATATGTATAGACTTGTTTTCCTTGTTACGAAGTCCAAGAATAATTGCAGCTTCCTTCCAATTACTATTTCCTCTTCAAAAATTGACATGGGTCTAAATTCTGTTAAAGAGAATTTAAATTTTTTCCTAGAAACTCTATTTTCACAAATTGTTCTAACTTCAATTTGTAATAAAACAAAACACGGTCTAGGGAACCCAAAATTATCACTTATAATTTTTTATATATAAACATAAATTGAGAAGAAAATAAAATTAGAATGTAATTTTGTACATTGTCTTTAAAACAACTTAATTTCGGGTGTTTGAGTTCACTGAATTTAAAATCTTTTTAAAGACTAAAAATTAAAAGAATATAAAAATAAAAATAAACCTATTAGTTAGCAATGATTTTGAGAATTTCATCTGAAAATGTATTAAAATTCATATTTCTTTTTTCAGGCCCATCTGAACACTTGCAAGCACGACGCGACATCATGTCCTAACAAATGTGGTTCACAAATTCCCCGAATTATGATGACCGATCACCTGACCTACACTTGTACACAACGTCGCACAAAATGTGAATTCTGCAACGCCGAATTCAGCGGCCAAGGTCTCGAGGAGCATGCGGGCACCTGTAGCCAGGAGCCCATCTACTGCGAGGCCAAGTGCGGAGTCCGAGTCCTTCGCGGTCGCATGACCATCCATAAATCCAAAGACTGCGCCAAACGACTTCGAAGATGCCCCCACTGCCAACGAGAGTTCTCCGCAGACACTCTAGCTATTCATGGAGCAACATGCCCCAGGGCTCCGATCTCATGCCCCCAGAGATGCGAGACCAGCCCCATTGCTCGATCCGACATGGAGACCCATTTGAGAGACGAATGCAAGGCTTTGGCTATTTCGTGCACTTTCAAGGAAGCTGGGTGCAGATTTAAGGGACCGAGGCATCTGCTCGAATCACATCTGGAAGCCAACGCCGCATCACACCTGTCTCTGATGGTTGCTCTGGCCTCCAGGCAAGGTCAACAGATTCAAATGCTGAAAACTGCTGTTGCTAAGCTAAGTACTAATTACACGGGAACGCTCCTCTGGAAGATCACCGACTGGTCAGCGAAAATGGCCGAGGCCAAGAGCAAGGACGGACTTGAGCTGGTCTCACCCCCGTTCTTCACCAGCCAATACGGCTACAAACTCCAGGCGTCGATGTTTTTGAACGGAAACGGACCTGGCGAAGGTACTCACGTCTCAGTCTATATTAAAGTCCTTCCAGGTGAATACGACGCCTTGCTAAAGTGGCCCTTCTCCCACTCCATCACATTCACACTATTCGAACAAGGGGTTCAAAGTGGTCAAGGAGGCGTTGCAGAATCGTTCGTTCCAGACCCATCCTGGGAGAATTTTCAACGACCTTCGTTGGAACCCGACCAACTCGGATTTGGATTTCCCAGATTCATCTCACATGAACTGCTCAACAGACGTCCATTCGTTAAAGACGACACCGTCTTCTTGCGGGTCAAGGTGGACCCCAGCAAAATAGTGGCCGTCTAAATTAATTTTCTTCAATTATTTTGCTTTCAAACGAGCGCCCATGTAAATACTGTGTATTTAGGACATCCACGCGAGATCTAGCTTATAAGATACAATGTATATAATAGCTTAGCTTGTAAGATATAGCTCGAGACGATTAAATTTGGCTTTTCGAGAGTAGCCCTTAGTAGCTACTGCCGCTAAAAGGCCTAAAGCAGGTGCCCTCGCGGGATTTTTCAGAATTGGGGTCTTGTTAAGAACCCCGAAAATCGCGCGACGCTTATCAAACTGAGCACTATCTTAGATTTAAGGAGCAACCTGAAACTGTGTCTACTGCTGGAAATAAACCAAAGCAAGGGAAGAGGAGATTTCGCCTGGCCTGTTTGAGAGACTTTGGATGGCTACGTCCTGGCAAAGTTTTATTCAATCAAATTCGAAATTTCCACAAAATTCTTAACATTTTCTTTTTGGACATTCTACTGAACTCGCTGTTAAGAGATATGTTTTCTTTTTCTTTTTTTTTTAATATGAACTGTAGTCATTAGGCATAAGCTGTACCATAGGATTAGAGGGTCTTGCTAAGATTAACGTTTCTCACGTTAAATTCTCCATGAATTAAGTACTAAGAAGGGAACATAACTGGTCGATGTTTCTCAATTGTTTGGAACAATCGCGATATTACTTTTTGTTTTTAATAACGATAATATACATGAATTTTTATAATGAAACAGAGTTTTATTTTTAAATTTTTAAGGGTCAACGTTTTTATTATTTTGTTTTAATTAGGGGTCACTGCTGAAATTTTATAAAGAGCAAAAGGAAAAATAAAGCGATGTAGCTTTCGGAAATAGTCACATTAATAAAGAAAAAAATAGTAAGGAAGTGGAAAAAGTCGACCAAACGCTAGTCGCTTTCATTTCATTCATTTTCAGAGAAGTACGTATTTTAAAATTACAGGGAAAAGGGTTATACAAGAATTACGTCAAGTCCATTTTGTTGGTTTATATTTTATGATCTGTTTTTTTTTGTTTGCAACAAATAGGAAGTCTTTCACCTAGGCTAAACTTCTCTAAATCGTCGATAAGGATTTCCAAAAATCTAACTAACCGTGGACTGGTTTGGTGAAGGGTCCAGTTCGATTTAGAGAATTATCCCATTTAAGTTCTGAAGCCTCCGGCTTTGGAAACGATTTAGAGTTCAGCTTTCTTATGTATTTTAGAAAAAATTGTACAAACCTTAGTATAAAAATTGAGTATCAAATCACAAGGTTACTGCGAAGAGAGCGAGCTTGTGTTCACCGAACTGCTAAGCCCCAACGTCGAGACGTCCCTCCGAGCGACTGCCGCCGACCGCTGGTACCTGAGAATGTGGTCTAGCGCATGGGGCAGCATGGGCCTCACGGCGTGGATCTCAAAGAGGGTCAGGTTGTCGAGTTTCGCGTAGGTGCCTTCTCCCTTAATGAAGGTGTCGATGGACGTTCGCAATTTTGACTCCCGAATGTCGAAGATGTCCTTGATAACTGTCTTGATCTCCTCGCAACGCGGCACGTCGTCGGGCGCCGAGTTGAGGATGAGCTGAGCCTCGACCATGTAGTGGTCACTGGGCATCTTTGTAAAATACCTGAAATAGGGATGAATTAACTCTTTTTTAAGGGTATTTTATGCAGGAAACTTACTTTGAGCTCTTCTCTCCCTCCTTGACTTCCTCTAGAAAGGTAACGTCCATCCAGTGGGGAGGCACGATTCTGCATTTTTGCTGCTTCCTGAAGTGAATAGCGAGCCAGAGGGGGACTTCGACAGGAAGACCAGCTCGAAATGGACCAATAACCCCACTAATTAAATGAAATGGATCAGAAGTGAAATTGGGAATTATTCCAATCATGTTTTTCTCCCCGATAAATTCAATTTCGGAAGGATCCATCCTTATTTAAGCACAAAATTCAGTTTAACAACAAAAGTCACTTTGTTTACAATTTTCCCGCCAAAACCGATGACAGTTCTTTCAATTGATTTTCGAAGGCAATTTCATCAAGAAACTTAAAGAACCGAACATTCTTATAAAAAAAAAAACTTCGAAAAATGTGCAAAATGTCACAAAACTGTCACATTTTCTGACGTTTCAGCTGGAAAATTGTTGCACGGAATTTGCTTGCTTCGGGTCTGCTTTTTCTTTACGGCCAGAGTTTTTAGGGAATTTATGAAAGATGTCTGAAATTCAAGAGTTACAAACTGAAGAGCGCGAAGCGCTGGTTTCGATTTATGAAGGCGACGATGCTTTTAAGCAAATAAACCCAACGACCTTCCAGTACAAGGTAAGAAACATTTCACAGTAAATTAAATTTACACTAAAATTTTCTTAAATTTTTAAGTACGGGGAAGATGACAACATTAAATCCTTTCTTGTCGAAATTGTCTGGGGTGGAAACTATCCAAAAGAACTGCCACATATTAACATGGACACGTTTTTTAACAGAAACTTGTAAGAAAATTAACTTTGCCAAGAGACTATTCGAAAACCCATTTTTATTTTTTGTACCCACTTTTTAGAATTCCTCAGGTCAAGGAGAAAATTTCCGCAGTTCTAACCGAAGAGGCTGAGCAGTGGTTGGGCTGCGGGATGACTTACACCCTCTTTGAGTGCCTTAAAGATCGCATTGAGGAGCTGATTGTTGATCAGCCAGATACCCCGATTCCCACTTCCGTGGATGTTTCTTCGAAAACAGAAATGCTCAGCATAAGCGATGCAAACAGCAATATAAGTAAGAAGGAACCCAAAAAGGAGCAGCTCACCAAGGCCCAAAAACGACGCCAATGGGAGCGGACTGACCACAAGGGTGAAAGACCGAGAGGCTGGAACTGGGTGGATATTGTCAAGCATTTGTCGCAAACTGGAGGCAAGGAGAAGGACACTGAGCCTACGGTTTCTAGTATAAATTCGAATTCTCAACCTGTAACGACATAGTAAATTTAGCGCATTTTTAGACCTTAGCAAGTTTTTTTTTTTAAATAAATTTTGGGCCTATGAAATCTGAGCCGTCTGTTTAATTCAAGGCCCTTCTTTAAAGTTTTCTATTTTTGTGTAGGTGTGAATTAGGGAGCATCTTTACAACATCCTTTTCTAATTCATAAAATTGAAATATTTTAAGTTGAAGCAACGATGTTATTTTTCGGAACCGAAACGAAGTTGCGCAAAAATTCCAAATTCCCTTTTTAAATTGAATACTATTCGCCACCAATCAATAGAACACAACCTTTTGGTGGCATATAATTAAAAATTTCACTGTAGCAGAATTTTATGCGACAGTATCCCAATTTTCCGGTTGATAAGTAGCACACATTTTATCACCTTCGTATAAAACTAAAAAGAAATACTTTAACATGTTTGTTACGTTTCCAATCTCATGGTATATTTTCTAATTTTACTAATTATCCATTCATAAATTATAAAGTCATTTTTCTTGATAACTCACTTCATAGCGAAATGAATGGAAAATTATAAATAAGCGTTAAAAAAACATACAACGAAAATAAAAAGAAACTGAATTTTGTAGGTAAAAGCACTAAACAACAAACATTTTAAGGAAATTTCATTTTATTAATAAAACTTTGGAGCGTTTTACTTAATTATTAAAAAAATTTGAGCACCAAATTTTGTTGAATTTGTTTTCATTTTTTGTTTGACTAAATTTACGTTTAATTAAAAACGGCTAAAACTTAAGGTACAATGATTTAAAATCGAACAAGCATTCGAAACGAGCAACCTTTCTGTATTTATATAGAAGAGAGGCCTTTTTTGTTTACATTACGCGTCGCGTTTCAAAGTAGGCTCTACATAAAGCGCACTAGATTTTAAATTGATTTTCTTCGTCCCTAAATTCTATCCTATAATCTATATGAAAATTAAGTTAATCGTCTACTTAACTTATGAAAACGCAATCTTTAAAAATTCTGTGGTAAGAATTGTAATGAAATAAGTTGTAAATTTGTAAATATCTCTTTTAATACGAAAATTCAAAATGGAAAACAAATTTTCACAGTTCGCGTAACTCAACTATTCGTGCTGCTACGATTGCTGGAATTTAATGAAAATATATGATAACGTTTACATTTAAAAAAAATGCTAAATTACTTATTTGAATATCATTTTCACTAGAAGGCAAATATCGTTAAAATTTAAATTTTTACATTTAAAAGTAATTTTGAATGCGTAATTACTACACCTACAATTAAAAAAGAGCGCATGTGTTCTTTATATTAAAATTCAAGACGAAAGAGACTTGTATGTTTGATTAAATTTGGAATATTTTTATATTTAAAAATTACGATTATTACAATCAATTAATTGGAATAAAATCATTTACCAAAGCAAAGAAAAGAATTCCTGTTGAAGTAGTTTTTGGACTTTTGATTTTGTACCAATCACAATTTTTAAATAACTGAACTTTGCTAGTAGAAGAAACCCAATGACACATTTTGGGAGACTTGAATGTTTTCATGTTCGTAGATAGAATTGTTAAATTGCGAATTTTGAACACTGCACTCCTTAGATATTCTAAGAAATTACTATTTTTAAATATAACGCACACAACAGCTAATCCTTAAACGCGAAATAGATTTTTGTAGAGTCGAATCGAAACAGCTAAAATGCAACAATCTTACTTACAATAATTGAAAAGCTGGCACAGAGCATTTTCTCCTCAGGGTTTTATTGCAAACTCGTCTTTTACAAAAATATTAAGCCATTCCCCCAAAACGGAAAAACCCTAAAGAAGCTCCCGCAACTCGTGCCAATTTATACCGCTTCTAATGATTGCAAAATCGCTTTATAACTCACATCTAGAAAATTTAGCGAAATCCGGGACGAGAAGCGGTTAAAAATACTACGAACTAACCTAGAAATGTACAGAGTGACTAGTCTAGGAAAATAGCTAAGCCTTTCTTTTGTTTTGTTTTTTTTTTTTTTGAATATGTTTTTGAGATGTACAAAAATAGTCCTTATGGCGCCAAATTCCGGAATGACCTCGATTGCGCTAAATACTTACTTGGAATTTGTAGCGGGGTTCTCTTAATTTGTCGTTTTTTTTTTTAAACTATATACAGCACTATGCTGCGAAATGAGTGTAGTCGTGTCAGGATTTTATTTTTGGTCCTACAAGTAGCGGGAGTGTTGGCAGAAACGCACAGCTTTATTATTATGCCTTCCAGTCCAGCCGGTACTCATCAACGAGCAGCAAATGGTTTGTTGTATACCACCCTGAATATAAAGAAAAATATATACTTAAAATATTAAAGAAACTTGTTCGAATTCCCACCTTCATTCTGTGCCATATTCAGGAACTCTTGCCATTTACTTTGCACCTCCCAGTACCTTTCTTTGATTTGTGTGCGATCCTGCAAGTACGAAACAGCAAAGAAATAGGCCTTCAGCACATCCTGTGGTCGCGTGTCGAAATGCAAATAGACCCCTAGGTACCTCTTACTTTCGGCGATTATGAATTTCTCATGCGGATCAAACGAGGAGACAATATTGTCAATGACGGAACCCAACTTAAAATCCTCTACAAGATTTTTAGCCGACAGTCCCAGTCGGATGTTCACAGAAACTGATACAGTTTGGCCTATAGTAACTCGCTCTAACTTATTTACCTGCAGTAAAAATAAAATAATAATAATTTTAAAGGCTAAAAATAACTAGAATCACAAAACTGACTTGTTGCGGCGATAGCATTCGATTAGACCTAAAATATTCCTCTAGAGCTATTAAATATCGAGATTCATTAAAAGTTCTTAGGCAGATTGATTTAACAGCCTTGAGATTTGCATAGAGGTGGACTATAGTTACGATGAAGAAGATCGAGTAGAGAACACTATAACAAAAAAATTATGATTAAATTCGATATATTTTAAAATCTCTCAATATTTACGTCTGACTCTTTATAGCACTTAGGAGATAGAGGCCAACGAAGGAAGCGATTAGATTGACACAAGTCTCTTGTGCACTGTCCTTTGATGCAACGTCAGCCAAGTTGCCGCGAATCGCATGATGTTGTGTTAGTGCGGCACGTGTTGCTCCACCTAAATTAATAATTGACTTAAAATTGTACGTTTTCAAAGTTTTTAAGTCACCCACCTGCCACACCAACAATTGCTTTCATTATCGTTGTTCCGCATAAAATGTAAGTGGCATGTAAGAGATATTTTGGCAAGACGTAGATTTCTACGCCCATCGCTAGATCATTCAAAAAATCTGCTCTAAGACGCCACTTTTTTGAATCGATGTCCAATTCGGTACTGCATGAAGAAAATGTTTGCTCCTTTTATTTTTTTTGAAATAAGACTACCATTAAAAGTGTAAATTAGTTAAATAAAAGCCTCGAGCGGCTATTTCCATCTAGGAAAGAGACTGAGTCTAGCTGCCATAACACTAAAGGGTCTCATTTAGTTTTTGAAAGTAAGAAATTTAAAATTATGTCTTAGAGTTAATAAGTGAAAAGTGATTTTTCAATATAGCCCTCATTTTAACATGTTCTTTTTTAAACTTTTCTATACACATCTCATTCAGCTAGAAGATAAAATTTAAAAATTGTCTCGTAAAACTATTAGCTTTATAACCTCCGCGATTTTTGCCCGGAATTCTAAATAGGGACAATTATAGACAACTGTGCCTAACTCTGCTATATGAAATTAATTCCGGTCACCTGAAACGTATCCTATTTTGGTTTTGAAACCAGAAAGAATGGAAAATATAATGATAAAAAATCGTAAGGTAGCCCACACAAAATATAAGCGTCTCTAGAAATTTTATCTCTCACATTTTATTATTTGGTTATTATGAGAAATTAATCTCATAATGGGAGTTTCAGCTCAATATCTAAATTTAATAAAACACGCTCTGACTCACCCTTTCCACCAGGAGAACAGGATTTTCCCTATATGGCCGCTTCCCTCCTTGAAAATCCACGTAACTGTTGCCGAGTAGGGGCTGACTTCCTCGCTGCCCACGCCGATTCCCTGGAGAATGGCGTGCGTCGTGAGCGTTCCTGGACAAAGATAAGTACAATTAAATTATTTCAAAAAGCCCCACGGGAACAACCCACGACCACTCACCGGTTATCGTGCTGCAGAATGCCTGCACCGTATCCCAGATTTGGTAGGTGAGGTAGTCTTCGCTTACGCTGTCCGGATATCCCTTCGGAAGGAAGATGTGCTGGATGAGCTTTAGCAGGGCGAATCGTTCCCGGATGACCAGGCGGTCGCCCTTCAGGGGCACACGTACGATGCTCTTTTGGTCTGGAAAGGGATGTTTCTGGGGTCAGGGCCTCCGCGGAGGACAATTGGAATTGGATTTTGAACGCTTTAATTACCTGCGGGTGTCACGTACAAAATCTCCTCTCCCTTAGTGCCATACTGCTCCCGAAAGTGGACCTTCATCTTCTCAACCACCAGACGACCGCGCTGCCCGTTAAATTAACCAGTCTCTGGGCGTCAAAATAAACCAGAATCGAAAACGGAAATTGACACGAGATCACAGCCCATGCAGACGAGCGCCGATTGCCTGTTTTGACGATTTTGACGTCTCCAAAACAAAGTGACCGACGTGTCAGCTGACGTCGTTCAGTTGAGACAAGAACCATCAGCATTTGCCGAAAGTGCTTTCACTGGGCTTGTTTACATTTTACACGTGCACGTTGCCATGGAGACAAAGAGAACGGAACTGCCAATTATGCGGTTTTAGCAATTATTTTTTTTATTATACGAAGAAATTTAATATTAAAATGCATTTTTATGTGTTACTTTTACTTTTGTTTTTTGTAGCGCATTTTTTTATTTGAAGATGACGTACTATTTGAGCTTCATTAAAATAATTCAAATTTTGTAGGTGGGTTTACAATTAACCGACTTTTTTCAAATAGTAAAAATATATCGCCCTACAAGTTCAAAACAAATTCAAACAGGATTCCGCCAATTTTTATGATATTGATCATGAGTTCGTCTGTTTGGATGCACCAGCAAAAAAGCAAATTTATCAAAAAATATTTGGATACATTTTTAATAAGTAAAGCGTTTTCTGAAAATACAGAAATTTTAGATGTCCATCTGATCTTCTGCAATTTTGCGCAAATAAATCCAAATGCAAGGCTTGATGCCTCTAAAAATAACTTTATCACCTATTTTTATTAATTTTCAATAATCTTATTCAATTTTAAGTTGAGAAATATTACAGAACTCTCAAAAATTCTGTACTTGAGTTAATTCAAGACGTTAAAACTGAATACGTATGAAATTCAAAATTTTATCCATAACACAGGACTACAGCTAATTTATTGCCGAATAAGGGACAGATTACTTCTATTCAATTTTTTCTTTAGATTATGAACTCATTAAGAAAATCGCTCGGTCAGCTCTTATTTTTAAAAAAGAAAATTTAGTTTGTGTTTTTTCAAGATCGTACTTGACCCATTTAAGAAACATTATAAAAAAATCATGGATTTTCCAAGGAGCTTTTCGCTGAGGAAATACGTTGGGCTTTAAAACGCCGTTGGAGTGGATTTGAACTGAGACTTTCCCGATCTATTTGAGAGTCCATTGATTACGAAAATGAACACTCGCCAGCCGGAAATTGCTGCGATAATCCAGTTGGCGACGCGCTATCCTTTTGTTCTATCCGCCAATTTCCACAGTGGAGCACTGGAAGCTAGTTACCCTTACGACAACTCAGTGTACATCATTCACCCCCAATGGGGGGATGAGTCGGCCAGTTAACGAATGTTTTCCATTCACAAGACCCAACACGACTGCTGCGAGGTGAGCCTCACTCCCGACGATCGGTTTTTTAAGCATATGGCTCGAGTCTACTCGGAAAATCTTTCAATTATAAAAACAGGAGGAGGATACCATGAATCCTTTCCCGGCGGCATCACGAATGGCGCTTTCTGGTATGAATTAAACGGGAGCATGCAATATTTCAACTGGATCAGGTGCAAGCTTGAACCTTTAACTATTTTATAAAAAATACAAAACATTTTAAAAATATTCAAAATATCCCGTAAAATTGGCTTATTTTTACAAATCAATAATTTCATAGAACAGATGATGAATAAAAATCATAGTAACGGACTCTCATCAAAAACTTATTCGCCAAGATGTTAAAAAAGGATTGCAGAGATTAATGGTATTTCACTTTTCTCGATTAGAATTCAAGATTTCAAATAAGTCGTACTACAAACTCCTAAACTATAACTTTATATTTTACTTATTTTTCAAAAAAATGTCCAAAACGCGGCCTTCTGTCTTTTCCAACCAAATTTTTCTCAAATATGAGAGGTGGCTGATCATTTTTATTTACAAATTCGTAACCTACAGAAAAAATCAATAAATTGCCATTTGGTCGGCAATATCGGAAAATATAAAATTTGTTGACTAGTGATAGTCTGTGTACGGTATATCGTTCCTAAAAATATCATATAAAAGTTTATAAAAAGACAATTATACCCTTTAGGCTTTTTTCCCAAACTATTGTATAAAGCAGAGATAACACCCGTTTAGTTGTAACCAAAAATGGCCTATTAAAAAAGGTATAATACCTATGCAATATTACGAAGACGTCCGGGATTTTTCTTTTCAAAGATACAAGTTAATGCATTTTTTTCTCTTCTGAAGAAAATAATGAAAGAGCAATAAATTAAGTTATCGGTTTCCTTTTTATTTATTTAAGATAGTAACAAAACTAAAGTACGGGGCCATTTGGTAGTTCAGTTGTTAGCTCGCTGGCCTACCGTTCTGTGAGTACGAATCCCACGTATAACCATGGTCTCCTGGGCTGCGTGGTAACACATTGGACAAAAAAAAACATACGCCTTTCTAGGAAACCAAATCAATCTAACCTACCTAACAAAACTAAAATACCTAAGTAATTATCTAAATTTGCAACAAAAACGAACATCTTGTGAAAAATTAACTCTCTAATTCTATAGAGCTTTATATATAAACTAAAGCTAGAATAAATGCTTAAGTTACTACTTCGATTTCACTATCAGGAGCTCTATTTGCCCGAATGGTACCCAAAAGTCGTGCGATAAATATCACAAACTTTGCATAGAATTTGAAAAATAACTCGGTACTATGAAACCTAAAGATCACAAGACTTTATTCAATGGAAATGTTATGCGATAATGTTCGATAGTGGACATTAAGTCTTAATACTGTTTCGAGTACAAGAAATCTATTATCTCGGTATCTTCCAACCATTTTCCGATACCTTTTTTTTTGATTCCTGCTGTTGCAGCGATTCCATTCACTCGTGTAAGGTCTGCTCGATTCGGTTCGCAACGTGACTCTCGTTCGGAGCAAATGTTAATTTTGCCCCGACAATAACACCGCGTTCCGCGAGGGTATAAACAACTCACCGGTTGGCTTCGACCTCCAGGCTCACAAGAGCAACTGCGTTTGGACCATTGACAGGAATTTACAGCATCGGACCGAGACACGCTTCCACTGACCACACCGGCATTGTTTCTCAATTCGCGGGCCCGTGCGCTGCTGAAATTAAAATTCAAATGCAATTTTTCACGTCCAGTTAAAATCCCATAACATTCGTAACTCAAAAGTTTACCGAGATGAGGATGCGGCCGGAGGAGTTGAGCATCTTGTCCGGGGCTGGAGATAGTGCGCATCTTACGCAACGCGCTGCCTTGTGAAGGTCATTTGTCATCGCTGGGAGGCAGATTGCGGCGGGTTCCTTGGACCAGTCGGCCTTAAGAAGAACGCCGACTCAGATGCCGAAGATTCCACGCGGAGTGGATCGACTATGGGACTTCTTGCGGGAAAGATCGAATGGAGGCATCATCCGTCCTCGTCCGGACGCGGATGGGGCTGAAATCACGCGAAAGGCTGCTCGAAGACGCGAGATATCCGCAAACGGTGGTCATTGTGCGGGGCCCCGGGATACTGCGGGATACTCTTTTCCAGCGCATCCTCAATTACTTTCCGTAATGATGGTCTATTAAGGGGTCCCGGCTCAATTGTTGCGGACTGTGGTGCTCCGTTGGGGCGAATAAATACGCGCAGACAGTCGTCGAAACGGATGGCTCAGGCCACAACCTTCAGCCGGGCTGAGGCTAAACCTGCTCTCATAATTAGACCATTAAAAAACTCTGAAAAATGCGAAATTAAATTTATCGTTGAGTACGCTCATTTTTGCAGACAGTGCAGGCAGTTCGATATCGATTTGAATTGCAATTGGCCAGCGGCTGAGGCCAGGAATCTCAGAAATTGCTTTTGTGGTTATCCTGGCTTCAAGGAATTTTCTCCTCGCGGAGCAAGAACTTGCCCGGCTAGACTTATGACACCAGAACCCCGCTACAGAAGGAGGGGGCCGCGAATCCTGCACGTAATCCCGACTTCAATTAGTTTAATATTATTATTAGAAAAAAATAAAAATAAAAAATAAATAAAAAAGGGAAAGCGTTGAGGTGATTTTTTGGTCTACAGGTGACTGAAAGTCGCATCGCATCGCGCGGATCGCGTGATTAATGAGCCTCGTGAAGACGTTAATAAATTCTAATCTAACTTAGTTATGGTCATTAATAACGGATTACTCAGAAGAGATTGCGGGAAGCTGGGTGCAGCGAGGGGTCGCAAATTGCCTCAAATCGATTGGGCCTCCTTGCTGATAGGCCCTCCCCCCGCCCGATAATGCGGCTCCGGGGAAAGATGTTCGTTAGAGCCGATGTCTGTTATTATTACTTAGGCTTTTTCCCTTGCGGCTGCGGAGTGCAGCGTGCCGGGGTTAATGAAGCAATTTATTTTTTTCATTATTTTATGTAACATAATTTTGCGATCTGAGCGACTGGAAAAAGAAAATTGGCTAGTCGTTGCGCACAGAGCGTATGATGCCCTTTGAAAAATAAAAGTGCTTTAATAGTAGACATAAAAATCGCGGTTACTTAAAGACTAGGTAAGAAAAGTTATAGTGCTAAAGAGGAAATAACAACCCCTGGGCACGTAGATAATCTTTCTGCGTGGCGAAATTTATTTATTAACGAATTCTAAACTAAATAAACAGGAGTTCAATTTAAGCTACGATGCGCTGATGGAACTGAAATTATTAAAAAACGAATAGATTCATAATCTTATATATGAATTTTGTGATAGTTGCCTTTTATATTATTCTCTAGTATTCTAGTATAATATAAATCAAAATGAAAAAAATTATATGACTTTGGAAATTAAACATCTTTCAGATCTGAAATTGGTTGGTTGGTTGGTTGGTTGCTGTGGCTGCCTAGAAAGGCACACTTAGGCCAATTTTGGCCCATTGTGTTACCACGTAGCGCAGGAGACCATAGTTATTCGTGGGATTCGAACCCACAGCCTCTGGGACGGTAGAACAGCGCGCTAACAACTGAAGTACCAGAGGCCCCAGATCTGAAATTAGAAATAACAATTTGGGATTGAGGATTGATAATTTCTTGTTTTGGTGAATTTCACACATGGCTTAAATATGAGAGCGTGTATAAAGTAATTTTTAAAACATAGTGTATGTATTTAATTTCAACTATAAAAATACATAGCAAGTAATAGAAAAACAATAATAACTGTAACAACTAGAATAGAGTTAGAAAAAATCAATTTTAAATAAATCAACAGATTTTCTTTGGTTATAATAAGAGAGACATAAGTTTAAAATCTGAGTTTCTACACGCTTGAATAAAGCAATATACACACCCAGTGACTATAAATGGACAGGTACTCCTTAGAAATAGGCAGATTTATCTGCAACCATTCAACAAAAATTGATTCAATTCAGCATGAATAATGGCACAGGCTACAGATGGCTCCAAGATTAGAAAAGGAGAAAACTTTGTGGCTAGAACTACCGCAGAATATCTGACAAAGTTCATGACAAATTAAAGAGAATCCGTGAGCAAAGTAATTTTGACGGGAAAATATATTGCCGCGTAGGTTTGGACATATTACCTGAAAGGTATTTCACACCTTTTCGACTAGTTTAACTATTCTCCAGATTGTTTTTTTTTTAGTTGGCGGCGGCTGTTGGTGGCGATTTGGCGCGAAGATAAATTTAAAATACTCCTTGAGTTCGTTGGACTTGACACGAAAAAGTCATTTACTTCCCGTTGATCGAGATAAAATTGGAATTTCGAAGTTGGTCTAATTAAAAAAAAAAACAAAATTGAGAAAGTGACTGCACAAGAGGTACGAAAACCTGGTTAAGCAATTCCCGGTTGAATTGCTTTAATCCGCACTATGGCAAATGCGAAGCAATAATACTCGATATCACGTTTTGCTATCAAATTATCGACTACAATGTAATTCTCGTACGTAGTTGAACAGTTTCGTGCAGTAATGCTCAATGCAGGATATCTGAGGAGATTATCTGACCTCATTCGTTTGAGCCCGTTCGACGCTTAGTTTATTTGCTCAAAGCGTGGACAAAACATGTAATTTGTCCAAATTGCATTTAACGATTCAAAAATCTCAAATCTTACTTACCCAAAAATTCACTCTGGACCACTTATGAGCCTCTTAGGGATCAATTTAGGGGAAATTGCATTTAAAATTGCAACCCAGGGTTCCAGTTAAATTGAAAGATCGATTTCGTGCGAAAGACGGGAGGTTGAAAATCAAAAGGAATCCTGAGGCTGTTCTTCAGCTACTCACGTGCGCACTTGAACCGCCCAAGTGAAAACCGAAGATTGAGTGTCTTCAAAAAGAACGCGATAATTTGAAGGTAAGGCAATTCAACGGATGTTATTTAATATTAAAAAAATTTACGAGTAACCTTTTTTAAAAGAACAAATTATAAATTTACCTCTAAATTGGACAAAGAGTATAATTCCAATTCTTCGATTCTTCCACATTTACTTAATTATTTTTTAATTAAATGCGTCGTCATTTCATCATTCGTTCGCCGTATCGGACTGAATTCCAACAAAAAAGTGAAAATACACAATTCAAATGTAAAAGAATGCTAAGAGCACGCGAGCTTGTTGCAATAGAGTTGGCTAGGTAGCGATTAGATCAGGTGAACTTGAGCTCATTACTGCAATTAAATCATCAGCGGAAGCGTTAATTGATTTTTACAGACTTTTGCTGCAACAATTCCCGCCGCCGGGTGATTGTTTTCAACGGCTTTTAGAAAACCTAATGATCTCTTTCACTTGCTGAACTTGAAACTTGTATCGAAACATTATCAATTATTTGTAAATTGTATTTACTTTGCTATTTGATTAAATACAGTTTAGGTGTTATTGTGGTTTTGCGTGCATTTGGTGCATTAATGGCTTTTAAATTTGTAATTTTTGTTAACTAGAGAAATAATTACACCTATTACGCAAAAAAATAATAACACATATTAAAAACTTGAAATAAATTAACCGGATCTATTCCAATTTATTTTTTGTTGTTCGAATCAAAACCTGAAATTTATTTTACCTTTCATTATTTTAGATAATTGATTCAATTAAAATTTAAAAAATTAGTAAAGGACTAAAAAACTTGGTGGACAAGAGTTTTAAGACGGCAGAGATTTATAAACAATTATAAACAATTTCTTATGATATTAATTTCGATTAAAAGGAGTTTTATCAACAGAATTGGCTAGATATTTTTCACTTTTAAAAAAAGTTTTAAATTTTTTTTTTTAGAGATTACAGTAAAAATAAATAAAGGACAATTCTTAAGATTCTCAGAATATCAAATACTCGTTCGATCTTAAGGGCTATTTAAAAAAAAATTCTAAAGATCTGATATGCTTAAAATTATTATGACATTCTGTAGGAGTCATACTTTAAGATGATTTTTTAGAGACACATATTCGACTGTACTTTCTTTGCTATAAAATGGATATAGTGTAACAGGCTAAACAGCGTTGAAATTCAGCAATTTTCAAAATCTTAAATTACCAAGGTACATTTTCATAAATCGCATCACATAAAAAGTTAATGTTATAAAATTTATACAACTTTATAGCCTATGCTCTGAAAGTAGAAATTTCAAATATGTTTTTCCGGAATAGAGTAGCAAATTAAACTTACAAATAGAGAAACCATTACTATGAATCTTAATCCTTAACTGGTATCGTGGGGTCCAAATGGACCCCACCGTAAACATTTATTGTTGTCTCAAATCAAAGGCTATATAATAATAAGTGATATATGTTGTAAGGTTTATTATAAAATTAATTTTTATATTCGAAAAAATGTATTATTTTAAAATATAAAAAATTTTTACTTTCATTCATAAAATACGATTTATTTGCATATTTTCTGTTGGAATCCTTTTGAGTTTTTCGCAAATTCATAAAGATCATCTTTTATTGGCTTTTCACCATAAAACAACAGTTTAATTGTTGTTAATTATATATTTTAGAGTTAATTTAATATGGTTGTTTCTGTCCTTGCTTAAAAACAAAACGCTTTTTATAGTTCCTTAGAGTAGTATCTTAGAAAATAATTTTTAAAGCCCATGGTCGGTTTTCAGTCAAATCGACCCAGCTGTAGCTATAAAAGGTCTATTTTTAAAGCTTTTACTATAAAAGTCCTAAAGAAATGAAACACATATTTAAGTGAGCTAGTGAGAAAGCAATGATTGTGTTGTCGGAATGTTTGTAACGACAGGTAAGACAGCTATTTTCTCAGGTTATTTACAACGCCCTTAGCTAAATTTTATAGGCTGTCTGTACTAAAGAAATCCCCATCAAGCAGACATGCTTCCTCCCATAAATTGATCCTGCAGCCTAACAATTTCGATTTGACTCGCATCCTCAAATCGAAGAGGAATCTCATTACAATCTTAGCTCATTATACCGCACACCGAATCGATCGGATGGTGCACCCTTCCGTGATTAGGGCAAAATGCATACAATCAAAGGTCGATCGAAATTAGCTTCCAATAAAACGATCATATGCAAGCGCATTGCTATAATTCAGCTCAAAACGTGTGCAAATGGTGAGAACTTTAATGTTTCATGGAAACCTCCGGTGCAGCGAGCCCGGGAGGCAGTTAAGGGCTCCGCGGAAGGCCTACCGCCTGCGTTTAGTCAGCCAACTCAAATGATACATTCAGCCAGCATCCATCAATCAGATGGGGGCACCTAATTGCAAATCTCGGTACCCGTCGATCCGCTGGTGAATCTCCTCGATCAATTTTTGACATGAAAATTGTCTGCCATTAGTAATTGTAATTGCAGCCCCGTGTATTCCGGAAGCGTCTGGCTGCGGTGCATTTAACCACGTGAATTCTGTCGGATCGTGCCCGGTCAATTATGCTGCCGGACGACGATCGTGCAGTGTCTGTTTGTAAGCAAAATTTTTTTTTCTACATTGTTTGTTTTTCTATATTTAATTTCGTAGTATGGTCATCACCCACGTCATCTTCATGATTAATAATTGAGGAAAATTCAAAAAAGTTCTCATAACCTGCGCCTTAGTCCGCACCAACCGTTACGAATTGAGGTAGAAGCCGTGTTTGGTCCACGCGACGATTGCACAATTGACTCCGTTTAGACCTTAACAAAGTCTTAAGTTACCTGGTGGACACGGATGCGGAAGCCGATGTGTGATCGTTTCTCACGAAAAAATTCTTATTTTTGCTGTCTTAATTATCTCTGGGGGGGTATTATTTACGATCAAAACCAGCGAACGATGCACAGGTTTAATGAGTTAACAACTGATATCCAGGTAGTATGATGATTCCATCGTCGTATCGTTTTTTCGTATCCGGAAATACTCTCTGCTAATTACGCAAATATTTGCATTGATCGATAATTGCATATTGATTTTTAATTTTAGCTCCAGCTCTTAAAAACGTTCTGACTAACTTCTAAGCTTTCGTTAATACCTTCAATTTTGTTTGTTCTAAATTGGTAATATGTAAATTTATATAATGGTATTGTCGTTATTACACAATCACTTTTCCAAGATATTTTAAAAGATTAATTTACTATTATTGTCAGACAGACCTAAGAAATCAATGATTGATTTTCTTGCAATTCATTTTTATAACTATTGTGGTTTTTCGCATAGGTCTTAACGAAAACTAAAAAGCTAGTAATACAATTTATTCTTGTATAGCAGTAAATTTCAGTTTTATTCCAGAATTTTTATTACAAAAACATCAAAACCATTTTTATAGAAATTATCATAGTACCTCGGAATTAGTTTATTCCATATCTAAATAAATTTGCGATTATTTATACAGATGAGACAAAGAATTTATAGAAAAATGTATTGTAATAAAATAATGACATTTTGAGCAAAAATCAAATGCTTAATTTTTGTTAATAAATCTTTAATAATCAGCATTAAAAAATTAAAGCATTATTCTTTAAACGCCAATACAATCTATAGCCTCCCCTATGTAAAACTGAACATGATTGCAGAATGCGTCCATCAATATTTATCGACCAGACAACAGATCGCGACAGAGCAATAACTATCAAGGTTTTTTTTTTAATTCTACAAAATACCATAAATGTTCCGATGTGTGATCGTTTCTCACGAAAAAATTCTTATTTTTGCTGTCTTAATTATCTCTGGGGGGGTATTATTTACGATCAAAACCAGCGAACGATGCACAGGTTTAATGAGTTAACAACTGATATCCAGGTAGTATGATGATTCCATCGTCGTATCGTTTTTTCGTATCCGGAAATACTCTCTGCTAATTACGCAAATATTTGCATTGATCGATAATTGCATATTGATTTTTAATTTTAGCTCCAGCTCTTAAAAACGTTCTGACTAACTTCTAAGCTTTCGTTAATACCTTCAATTTTGTTTGTTCTAAATTGGTAATATGTAAATTTATATAATGGTATTGTCGTTATTACACAATCACTTTTCCAAGATATTTTAAAAGATTAATTTACTATTATTGTCAGACAGACCTAAGAAATCAATGATTGATTTTCTTGCAATTCATTTTTATAACTATTGTGGTTTTTCGCATAGGTCTTAACGAAAACTAAAAAGCTAGTAATACAATTTATTCTTGTATAGCAGTAAATTTCAGTTTTATTCCAGAATTTTTATTACAAAAACATCAAAACCATTTTTATAGAAATTATCATAGTACCTCGGAATTAGTTTATTCCATATCTAAATAAATTTGCGATTATTTATACAGATGAGACAAAGAATTTATAGAAAAATGTATTGTAATAAAATAATGACATTTTGAGCAAAAATCAAATGCTTAATTTTTGTTAATAAATCTTTAATAATCAGCATTAAAAAATTAAAGCATTATTCTTTAAACGCCAATACAATCTATAGCCTCCCCTATGTAAAACTGAACATGATTGCAGAATGCGTCCATCAATATTTATCGACCAGACAACAGATCGCGACAGAGCAATAACTATCAAGGTTTTTTTTTTAATTCTACAAAATACCATAAATGTTCATAAGGAGTTACTTATACCTTTTAATTCCATTCATCAAATCTGCTATAAAAAACGGTTTTTTAAAATAATTTAAAAAAAAAACAATAACTTCCATCAATCGTCCAAGGTATGAACTTTTTTTAGAAGGATAAATTTTTAGTCAACAGACAATAGAGGCTCAAATACTTACAGAATGGCGAAAGTCTTGACCCAGCCAAGCATCGACAATTTCTTAAGAAGTTGGCAAAAAAAAAGGGAAAAAACCACATTCTAAGACCACCCTGGGGTCTGACAAACTCAAGGTTTCCTTAATTAGTCTAAAGTTGAAATCGTTTAATCTCGACACACATTGCAGCCTTCGAGTAAATCACCTGAAGCTAACTTAATTATGGCGGGTAATGTTTGGAAAGGATTTCTTTTCCGCATGTACAAATGAGCTGTACTGTAAAATAAAAATGTTTGAATTAGTTTACGGATGCATTACGATTTAATTTGGTAAATGTCCACCAAAGTGCATCGAGATGTGCAGAAAATGAGAATGGTAGTTTAATTTCTTGCCCCCTTACGAGTTCATGGCCTAATAAAAACGATAAGGTCTCTTCTTTGCTTACAAACTGCAAAAGCAGTGAGACTCGTTAAATAACAGAAGAAGTCTGTATATGACGCAGAGTGCCAATGGCGTTGACCCTTTTCTCGGACTGTTACTTAAACTCGCTATAGCGCTCGAACTGGCTTTCTGCGGATGTTAATGAGTTGTCCAAACTAAAGTTACTAACATGATGCCATATTTTTTTTGCATCGCCCCAAAAATCAGAGAAATCTCTTCAGGTGAGCTGCTTACGTTGTATCTTTATTTCGAAGAATTCTTGGCTAGTCAGACGTTTCTCTCCAGCATCTCATAGAGATTATGCGGAATTCAAAGGGGCTTATTAGATCTCATCGCTGAAAATGTAACTGTTCTTTATATTCTTGAAGTGTTTCCTGTTTTTATCGATTCAAAGACATGATCCCCAGTTGGTCAAATTTAGAGCATTTCCATCTTCTTCAGGAGACACTGTCATTTTTAGCTAAATCCACTTAAGACGTCCTTAAAAGACGGCAAAATTTACAAGACGTACGGTCAAGACAGAGACGCCTTCGGTGCCTAACGAACCTTAAAAGTCGCTATCTAATGAGATCATCCCGCTGAGATACGCGCTGCCATGACCAGATATTTCCAATACATCACGCTTGCTGCTGTCTAGAATCTTTTAACAGTGGAAGGACTCGCCGTTCGCAGCAGTCTAATTCAAAAGAAGCGCGAGACAAAACAAGATTCCTAGCGTCGCAGAAATAATGATAACAAAAACCATCCGCGAATGGTAATCTTGAATTATTGCCTACGTTCAAGGTAAGCTGAGGATTTATTTAGAAAATTTAATTTGTTGTGAGCTCGCAGTATGGCTCTTGGACAGCGCAGTGTCTCTGTGCGTGCGCACAGCTTAGTCCCTAAAATTATTGCGTCTGTTCCGTCCTCTGTCACTGGCCTTCATCTGGATAAATCCATTTAAAGTTGCATTAGAACGAACCTGAGCAACAGTGATGCAGTCCAACATGTCGCATTTATTGGAGCTCACCTCAATTGTAATTAATCTACGGTAATTAATTGTTTCTTACTATTTTTATGGATGGCTCTCGAAAAATTTATGGGACATGAACATTCTTGTTTTCAACTAAAGAGGCACGTTAACTTTCCACAGGCTCTATAACTCTAGCGGTTTCTAAAATATAACGAAAAAAAAGGTTCAATTTATCGCAGCAACTCTATGCAAATAAATAGCCTTGGAGGCTAAGGAAGCGATATATAAATTAAATTAAGAGCTCTATATTTAACTGAAGTGTAATTAAAATATTTTAGAATCTTTCGTCAGTAAAAATTAATGCAAACATTCTTAAATCCCACGCATGAAGGACTTCATGTATAAAATCCTCTTAATGGTTTTCGTAAACCGGACCTACTTTTATTACCATTTTATGTTAAAAAGTTATAGACCTTCAAATTGGTGTCAAGCAATCCTACGTTATTAGAAAATAATTAATAATTAAAAGGGCGTATTTAGAAATTGAACGAGGACAGCTAACACGTTAAAATTTAATTTGAGAAGTGGTTAAAGTTATATCTTAAAAATTAGGTTTAGGTATATGTGTATTACATACATATATCATTTTCTCATTTTTCCTTGTTACAGGGTGACTCATAAAACCTCTAAAACATTATCCTAATTTTTTTCATTTGGGTAATATTTCTATTCTGGAAGTATGCAAATAAATTATATGTTTTGATGCAAAATTCTTATATTTTACATAACTAGTTAGAAAAGTTATAATATACCATTCAATTCTTCTGAAAAAATTAATTAGAGACAAGCCTTAAATTTGAAAAGAAGTGATTTTTGAAAAATATAATTATAATTTAAAATACGGATACCAAATAAATAACTTTATTAATTAATAGTAATAAAATGTGGTACCACTTTCCGACTGGTTATAAAATATTTGCATAGACGAGAAATTTTGAAGAGAACCAGGAGAGTGTCTAATAATTGCTTTAATAAATCCACGAATTTTAGTAAGTTTCCTAGAATTAATGGGTGTTACAAAAGTACACTTATTATTGGTTTCTACCACACTAGTAGGATTCATACATTCCTAAAAGATGACAAAGCCTTTGGATGAGTTCTAGCTCTATAAGTATAAAAACGAACTTCCTGCTGAAGCAGTAAGACTAACTTGTTTTGCATATGCGCTGCTTTTGATAGATGGGTTTAATTAGCGTGCGATTAAAAAAAAAACATTTTGCTGAAATTAAATTACGGTTTTTATTTGCGAATAAAACATTGCGAATACCAAAAGCACTTTATAACAAGTTGGACTTCATTTATTTGCTTGTCATTGGATTTACTTTTTGCAGTAAAAACATCGCCTCACGTCCTGAGAACGCCTTTAAATTTGAATAAAATTTGTCTTACGGAAGTGCAAGACGTGTGAAGATAATTCGTACCGGCCACCATCATCGCAGTCACAAGTTCAACTCCTAATGAATATTAATGATATTTTGTGAATTCGAAGTGGAAATCACAGTGAAAAATTCATTTAGGGTTTTTAACAAATTACACAGAATTGCCTCTGTCCACACTGTTTTCGGGGGCAAATTAAATTTTATTTGTTCTGGCCAATTAAGACCATGTTGACCTTGGTTATGCCTTCTTAACGAGTAAAAGAAAGCGATTTGGGATTTTTTTTTTTTGGTTGTTTGAAAAAATACGACCGTTCAACAGAATTTATTCAATTGCTTGCTAACAGGGCTGACAAATGGGGGCAATTATCAAGGTCTTGAAAAAATTGAATAATTTTTACCACACCAGTGGAAATTTGATTGTATGAAGAAAACGAAAAAACCGAAAGAGGTACAGGGTTTCGAAAATCTTCTTTCTGCATCGATGATTTGTGTTTGGCAATTTTGAAGAAGACATTGGTGGATTTTTCATTTTATTTTGCAAATTGCTCTGGGCCAATGAGATCATTCTTTTGTTGTGTAAATTTAAAAACGTTTTTAGTGAAAGTAAATACTTAGCGTGATGTGGGAGATGACAGCGGCGAGGCTTTAAAATTGCCAAATTACGCATGACATAAAGGTCATTAGTGTTTGAATGCTAATGATAAGCATTTATTTTTGTTGTGCCCAAATTTAATGGCAGTAACGTATATCATAACTTTTTTTCTTCGTCTTTTCTGAATTTTCAAAGTACTTTTTTTCTATTCAGTAGATAGTGCAACTTTGACATCACTTGACATTTTTCTAAATATCAACATAACTGATTCCGAAAAATGATAGTAATTTAAAGTATAAAATATATTTTTCCCTTTCTAAAATTAGCGATTTTTTTATTTATTAAATTTTAAACTAGCAATCATCATCACTTTTGATTATTTCTTCGTTTCTTCTATTTATAAAACTTATCAAATTTATAAAGCTTTTGCATAGATGCAACCACTTAAAAATGTTTGTTTGTACCTAAAACTTTTAATTAAAAATTATTAAAAACTCAAATATGCCTTAATCTGCTGTCGTTCCGAAATTTGACTAAGTACCGCTGCCTTCAAAAATATTTTCCATTGTAAGTATACAAAAACTTCCATTGAAATATAGTTTTTAATGTTTGCTAGTTCATCAACACCTTCAACTCTAGGTCTATTATTATCCTATTCCTCCATTTCATAAATCAATTCCCTTGTGAATCGCAACAAATCGATCTGAGTACAAAGACCTTTGAAGTTCACAGAAAATCTAAATTGTTAATCCAAAAAAAAAAAGCATCGACTGCGAAAATTATGACTATTTGCATTAACACATATTGAGACTGCAATGAAGCTCTAAAATTGCTTCAATTTGCCAATCGCACTTCAGGAAGCCGAAAACTATTACGCGGATAATAAGCAAAAAATTGAACGAATGCTTTCATGGAAAATAGCTAACTCTTTTCCCCCTTTCTTAGCTCGATGAGGAGCTGGTCAGAACAAACAACTCATGGTTTAGAATTAGCCGCAGCAATTTTATTAATTTTCGAAGCATCTCACTTCCGACAGCAATTATATAAAATGCTCCATCCAATAAACAACGCAAGCAGAAAATAATTAGCGTAAGCTGTTGTGCGATTTGTTGCGTCTCTCTCTTGATCTTCGCTTTTGATATGATGGCTGGATTTCTTGTCTTGTGGACCGGTCAAGATGCTGTAATCGTTCCGAAGGTGAGAAGATCAGACACGCATAAAACGATAGAATTAACCGTCTGACTGCTCTTATTTTTATTACGAAAAATTCACTCTTGTCGAAGTCTCAAAACAAAAACGAGAGACCTCGACAAAGGATGGAACCGAACCGTCGAGAGCATTGAACCGAGAAAACACTGCGAGCAATACAAAAGGTATTTCTTCGATTTTTGTTGAAGTCAATCCAATCAATCATTGACCTTCCGTAGGTCAGCCGTCGTCGTCCGTGCTATGATGAAGATGGGCAAAGACTTTGGTCGAGCAACGTAAGATAAGTGGTTGGTCGCTTTTGGCGAACATGATAAAAACGAATTTAATTACGACAATTACTAGGTATGGGTCCATTTGCTAAAAAATTGGGAAGAATCTTCGACCGGAGCTGGTGCGGCTCATCAGCATGACTTGATGCGAATTTGATGGTGGCCCTCAACCCATATCACCTCGAGGTGCCGGCCGTGATGCATGTCGGAGCAGTTGACATCTTAAGAAATTAGATCAGCTCATTATGCTTCTTCACGGTGGGGCCGAAGATAAAAGTCCGCACCGTTCACGCAATAGGCCGTTTTAACTGTGCTTCGTTGACTCGGAGGTAACTAAGGTGAATCTTGATTTAGAAAGACGCAGATGGTTTCTATTTGTCAGTGAGCAAGAAATGGCAAGACCCCCGGGAAGGTAAATTTTTTGAAGCCTATGGCGGTATCTGGCAGCGGATCTTAATGGAATTTTATTTTTAATATAATCATAATTAGCTAAATGACCCTTGCTGACCACAATAGAGTTTCCCACTCCCGGGAATAAGCTGGATTACAGAAAAAAAACAAGTCTTATTATCCATTTTCAGCCAAGCTCATACCACAACTAAAATTGAAAAATGATTCTGCTTCTACAAAACACAAATATTGTTAATATACCCTAAACATATCATAAAAGTATGGAGATTTGTATTTGAGGAGCCTATACTTTAAATTAAATTATATAACTAAATCATTTTTTCATAATTTGGGATATAACTTGGGGTAGTTTTAAATAAAAGGTATTTTCCCTCCACGCTCAATTGTGACCGAAAAGTAAATAAGTAAAGATTCTAATGGCTTCAATTCTGTTTCGTTTTGTCTCAAATAATGAAATGTATGATATATCTGCTTCGGAAATCAAAATAATTTCTTATTTCGTTTTCATATTTAATGATTTCTTAAAAGTATTAAATTTCATTTAAATTAAAGAAGTCTCAAAATATTGCTTGAGAATGTATTTGTTGATCAACTATAGAAGCGACTAGACCCCCAGAAAGTTCTTTTTGGCCTGTGGCTGTATCTGACAACGAATCTTAATGGAATTTTGTTTTTTTATATAATTATAATTAGCAAAATGACCCGTACTGACCGCAACTACGTTCCGCCTGCGGGAAAAGCCGGCTAATCAGAAGAATAATTCCGTCAATTTGTTGCCATAAACAACTCCTACATGAGTAACCAGATGCCCGGCCGCATTTTGTCTTGGCGAAATAACTCACGAACAGTTCCTTCTAAGGATGGATTCAAAGCGCACCGTAAAGACAACAAAGTTGGCCGAAGCAAAGGTAAGTGACCATCGACAAGCGCGAGACAGTCCATTGGGAATTTTACGACATTTTGTTCTATTGATTTCTCCCAACTTTATTAATTTATACCTGACAAGGTATTGGCGTAAATTATCGCACGGCCCGAAACTATTTTCATAAATCCTTTCCCCTGTGCTCCATTCAAAGTCGTGCAGACAATGTGATACATCTTGGCGGCGCAGCCCGCAGATTTATCTTGCACCTCGCGAAGAGTCCTCTTGTTACTTTAATTTTCACCCATAGGAGAATAAGAAAAGAAAACTTTATTCAAATGCGGGGAACTGGTTTTCTTAGTGCTTATCTTGTCGCAGCTCTCCGCACCGTACAATGAAAAATTGTTTAACTCTGTTGAAACAGTAGAAAATATTAAGCGGGCTATGTTCACTGCAAAAATATAAATAATTATATTAGAACACTTGGCTAAAGTCCAGACAGGAGGAATTAAAAACAGGCAAACGGACAGTAAAATCGCGGAATTTATAAAAGGCCCTTTCCTTACGAAGTGGCACACAACGGTGGTGTTAAAAAGTTCGCTGAGTTGTGAGAACGTTCTCGCCTAGAGCCGTTCGTGCAATTTGCTGTGGCGTTTATATATTTTTATTTTAGACATGTTTTGCGCGACTGTGTTTTTCTATCATTGTTAATTTTTTATTTGCCTTTTTAATTACTGGTAGGAACCCAACCTTTCCATTCTTGGAGCCGCATACCATCGGAACTCTAAGGGCTCGCTAGGAAACAAAATGTCCGGACACCTTATTTTTAGACGTAGCTAGTGTTGATTACTTCTAGAACTATTCAACTGTTGGAACTCCGATTACGATTATTTCAAAATGACTCTACTGGGCAGAAAATCTAAGTGCATTTTTATAGATTTATCAAGAATACAACCATTTCCAATTATTGGTATATTTGCTTAATTGCGATTTCTTGTCATACCCATCAAAGAAACATGAAATAACGAGCTTAGCACAATGTTAGTTCGACAGATAGATGATCTTAAGCGGGTATAAAATTCTATCTATACCATAAAAAAATAATAAAAATTAGTGCCTTTGTATTTATGAATTCATATTATGCACGAGTATACAGTCCCTACTCATTAAATTAGACGCGCCAGAAAAAATTCCAATTATGACCATTGTCGCCAAATTTTAATTACCTAGACAAGTTTTATAGATCTACGTTTTTTGAAATTAGAAATCTCGGAGTAGTTGCCAAGAATGTTATCTATTGGGTAAATTTGTTTAATAGCGTGTTATCGAGCAGAAACTATAAAAGGCGATACTCAACCCCGTTTAGTCTTATTGCGAAATTAGCATAAGTTATCAGATCGAGAAGATTTTAAAATGGGGCTTAAAAGGAATATTTCGAAAGTGAATAGGGCAATTATTATAGCCTTATGGAAAACTGGAAAATTTACTAATAAAGAAACAGCAAGAAAGGAAAACCTATCGGCTTCAACTGTAAATAGAGAGGCGAGATAATTAAGGGAAAGTGGTTCTGATAGAGAAAATCGTCATCAAAACTGCCATCGAAATCTCAGAACTATTCTAAGGGATAATAGGAAAATGGGGAACATTGCTTTCCTACATTGTAGATCACCAGCTCATACATTGGTAGAGTACCTATCGGAGGAAGGAATCAATATATCCCTTAGTACATTTCGACAAAGAATATATCAATAAAATTTAAAATGTAGACGTCTTGTGAAAATGCCTAAATTAATAAGGAGAATGAAAGAATGACGTCTTATTTGGGTACAAATGCATCAACACTTATACTATGGATGATTGGAAAAAGGTAAGGTTACATTTTATTTCAAGATTTTTTTTTTATGAAGTTTGATATTTCTAAATAAAAATTAAAAATTAAAAAATTGTAGGTGATATTCAGCGACGAGCGATGCTTAGACGTTGCTACGGAAATGTCTCAATTTGTGAGAAGACCAGAAGAACGATATAAAGAAAATTGTGTATTTCAAGCGGTTAAATATGCTCCATCTGTAATGGTATGTGGCTTCATCATTGGAAATTGCCCTGGCCCCTTAGATTTTGTTAAAGGGATACTGAGGTATAAAAGTATATTATCAAATTTGTTATTACCTTACAGAAATTCCCTTTTTTGTGTAAGATAAGCCTGTATGCAAGATGGGCACCGTGCCATTCTTCAAAATTGATTACAACTTCCTTCAAGGAAGGAGATGTCAATATCCTCCCATTGCCGGGTAATTATCCGGATCAAAATCCGATTGAAAAGTGTTAGGCTTTCCTTAAATCCAAAGTACACAGTATTGATTTTTGTAATTTTTCATTATTATTTAGAATTAAGAAATCATAATGAACGCTATTTTGAATTTCCAAAATTGGACGCTCAAAACTCCTTTGGAATTTAATATTAAGCACAATATTTAAGTGGAGTAGCTATAAACACCCTTTTAGTATTTAATGAGGTAAATATTTGATAGTTCGTTACATTTTAAAAATAGGGTACTGCATAAAAATTTACTGAAAAAGTATGGAACTCTGGTTAAAAAGGCGCTTAAGAATATAAAGATAACATCTTTCTTTTTCAATTCTTAAAAATATTATTTCGCAGAATTGTCTCTTAGTTGCGACAATTAAAGGGAGTAGCATTAAAACAGCGACAATTAATTCCATCCTCTAACAAGAGGCAAAGATGTTGGAACGCAAAAAATCTTTTCACACAAGGGTGACATGGTCCGATTAATTAAAACTGAATTAAATAGGTATGTTGCCCTTCGGACTGGTACAACATAATATCAGTACAGAGACGATTTTTTTATTGGTTAGTACAGAAGCTAGTAATTATCTAGTAAAAAAAAAACACGTGCACAAGAAGTGTTTGCTTAAATTATTTCGAACAATAAAAGAAATATTCGCGAAATGTCCATATAGAGGAGCACGTAGAACTAACTTGACTTATAGAGGACGGGATCACTGCACATAAATGCGAATCGAAGAAACCAGTTTCAATAATTACTCGAGATCACTTTAATTGGCAGGTAGAAAAAATGTTGAACGTCTGAATTGCTGGGTATGGTGTCAGCGATATGACGACACGGGATAATAAAAGGGATTTCTATGTTACATGCTAGCTAAAATCAATTTAAAGGTATCACGAAAATGGTAATAACTGGCTTTGGCATGGCCGGTACGATTAGCCAAGAATGAATTATGATGTGTCGGTTGATAAATATTTACGGAAACATCTTCAATATCATGAGATTTGTTAAATTGCTGCATTGCACTTCGGATGCGACGCGCTCAGCCGTATAATCATCATCACACCATGTCGTTATATAAAACGAAAGACTCAAGCGACGAACTTGACATTCATCCTTTTGTTGAATTGTAACTTTCTCGCGCCCCACCAGAGTTATGGTCACGCTTGCTGTTCGCTTCCCATTTCGATCTTAAAGATATTATTTATTGCATAACCAAAGTAAGGTAAGCAGAAGATGTCCTAGTAATTAATGCAGCAATTCGAAGAACAACTTTTTTACTCTCACTGTTTCAGGGGCTTTATCTCTAAATTGCCATCGAGTCTACAACCGGCCGTTGACTCCCTTCATTTGACCATTTACGATGTTGAGATTGCGATCAAACATGGAAAGTGATGTTGCGAGGATTCATGGATTTTTTTGTTTATGGGCTAAAAGAACATGTTGGCATTATGATTGGTCCCTGAGCGCGAGTAATATGAGTTTTTGTTTTGATTATCTGTTTTCTTTTATTTGTAAACATGTTGATGAACCCATCACTTTCACTGTTGTTTTAGATAAATATCTACTGTTTTGACAATGTTTTACAAATTCAATTAGTCAAGGTCAGGTCAATAATCTCTTTAGAACGATAAAAAAAATGTAATTCAATCAATTAAATTTCATTTCTTAAGTATGAACTCATACTATGATTATGTGAAATTAATATTACTATACATGTTATAGTTGTTAATACAGATAATATAAATCATAAAACTCATTTTCGTATCTTATGATAAGGTCATCGACCATAGGGCAATTGTCGTGCTTCTCGTTGGTTACTTGTTGACCACATTTTGATATGTTTTTATGAAAGGTATGTCTGATAAGTCAATAACCTTGCACGATTTTTTTTAAAGCTAAAATCTTCTTTGAACATAATGCAAAAAATTAAATATTTAGAAAATTTCGTCATATGCCACTCCCTCATTCCTTTCAATTTTCTCGATTTGACCTCTTACAACTTATTTTTCCTTCTAAGAAAAAGTAACACGATGCAAAATTATTCGCATCAAACGTAACTATTTCGTTACTGAAAAAACTGAAACCTATTTTGAAGAGTTCGAGAGATCTTAGTTTTTGGAAGGATAAAAGAAATTAGAAAGTACTGCAATCAAATGATAAGTGTTTCAGCTGTTTTTTCTTTTTTTATAAGAATAATTTAATTTTATATCATATAAAATATAGACTATCATCAATATCATAAAACCCGTCAGCTTCTATTTGATCGAACTATACATTTGAATTCCACCAGGTTCTATGACGCCGGTTGTATAATTTTGTCTTCTATGTGAGTTGTTTGAAATTTGAGATAAAACTTGATTTATAAGCTGGGATTTTTTTCAAACTTAATAAATCACTGTATACTTCGTTTTCGTAAGTATGTCTAAATCCTTTCGCTACGAATTAAACTAAGCAAGGAAAATAAACTCTCATACTGAAAAACAGGTTCGGATAGAGACCTTCTGACATGGCGTGTCGAAACCAAATGCAAAATATTAATAGCTTGCCTAACAGCAAGCACTAACGAGGCCAAATTTGCACTGGTTTTAGGCTTGAAAAATTTATAATTTAAACTGATAATCACCAGGGCATTAACGAGACAGGAAGAAATGGGTTATCCTGAGCGGGATCGTTTCTGTCAAGGTCGATAATACAAATAGTCCATCAATCACCACCGGACGCTAAATCGATTTTCAATGTGGCGCTATTTTACGCTTCAGCAAACGATTTAATTCTGTTTGAACAATCGCGGTAAGATGAAGATTTCAAACTAAGCACGAAGCCGCACATATCAATGCTGTGGGGCTTGGTTAACGAGAAATTAACACGTCGGATATTCTAACGATTTCCAGGCCGACCGACTCATCATCCAGCGGTCTGAATTTATCTGAATCTGCAACCTTTCCGGTGCTTTTCAACTGCAACTAAGCAGGCGATCATAGCAAAAATAGGTCCATCGAAGAAGCCCCCAGCCGGTCGGATCCAGGTGAATAGCGAAAAGATATAAAATTAATTAGAAATTGGCGCTTGGCACAGCGGCACGTACCGCTCGCACCAAAGCAAACATTTGATACGCTACAGCATGCACCCCAGATAAGATAATCCGGTGGCATTGATTCACATGCGATGCCATCATCGTGCGGCATTGGGTTAGATCCCCCTCGATTTTCTCGGGCTCGGGCATGAAATGTGATTCCATTAGGCATGCAAATTACGTAGTTATCTATTACATAAACACTGTAATTTGTGATGTGACTTGTCTCAAAATTAAGTGATACCAATTTGCACCTTCAAATTGAGAGATAATCCCGCCGTCGAGACTACTGACGATGACCACCTTGGCCGAGAGTGCTGGTCTCGAAACAAACGTAAACTCAGAGTCTATTAGACATTGCGATCTTCGCGAATTAAGCGGCAATCTGTAGTAATTTTTCAAATCAGGAGAGTGGAAATATTTTATAAAATATTCTGTTGCATCACACTCAGGCCGGATGTGAAAATGTAAACAAGGTTTGAAAGACACTAACTAGAAATATTTGTAACATTTTACCTGGGATTCGGTTTTCTTATGTATTAAACTTTTTTTTTTTTGAAAGGAAAAAGTTATGCAAAGAATTCCTAAAGTAGCTAATAACAAGTTAATACAAAATTTTGCATTCGTTTGTTATTATTATTTGAATTCATTTAATAGAAATGCGCATGGCTATTGCACAAAACGAGGTAAATTAATGTGCAAATGGAATAGTCGTTTAAGGCCAGATTTCGAAGAAGTTATAAAAAGGTTACTGATTGCAGAGTTGTTAACATTTTAAATTAAAGGTGCATGCGCAAATATTGCACCGGAAATTCCTGAAGCGTTAAATAATGCATATTCAAAAATTATTACTCTAAAGATATACTGTACAAAAAGGTCATGTGATTTCACAATCTTATGAAATATGAATTAAACCCACTGAAACAAATACAAGTGAGTGGGCCTATGAACTTGAAGGTTGTAATACTTTTGTCGCATTTATTTTTATAGTGCCTGAGTAACAGCTGGATGATATAACTCTACAATTTTAAGGTGATTTTATCTATAAATTTTTATTGCTTTCACGCCAAAGGTTAATATAAAATAAATTTCACCGAATTGTCTTATATGATAAATTAATTTTGATAAAATCAGACTTTTATATTTTGAAATTTTGATTCTTTAACTCATTGCGGCGAAAATTTTTGTTTGGCAATAGAAACACGACCTTTTCTTTATCTTTATTGTTACTTAAGATATAAATAATATTTCATGATAGGAATTTCTTTTAAAAATAAAACGCATGAGTTTTAATTAACCTATAAAGGAAAACAAATAGTGAACTAAGGAATTTTAAAGATAGATACGGGTTTTTTTTTCTTATTTTGCAAGTTAAGGTATTTCAAAGATAGAAAAATTATAATGGAATCAGGCTAGAGTATTTCGAAAAAAAGAATTCAAAATATCCAGAATTACTGTATCAACATGAATTTTTAATTGGTTAAAGACATAAATGTAAGCTTGCAAATTTATCTCAGAATATCTCTAAGTATAGCTGGTTGTCATGGAACGTGCTGATCTTACAGCACGTTCCATGATTCTATGAAATAATTTTGTCTGATATTTCAAGTACGACTAAATCCGTGGGAGTAAGCACGCCCATCTTCAAGATATCTTGATCATCTTGAAATGAAAGCATGTCATGTTGATGACAGCCTTTCACCTATTACATTCCTCAATGTCTCGATTTTATTACTCTGCTCGATCAATTGATGAACAGGTTGTCTGCAATTGAAGCATACGCCGATATCATAACTTCTCTAAAAGGAGACTTTTTTTATATATAATAAAAAAATTTAAGATACGAACAACTTTCTTGAACTAAATTTTTGATCTCATAAAAATAACGACTATTGTGTAAATAAAAGGTGTAACGTACTCATTTGTAATACGCACCAGGTGTAAAATATCTGGTGATTAAGAAATACAAGGCTTAGGAAAATACTCAAACCGATCGTCGAGTGTCGTTTTCTTACTATACAACAAATTCTACATGACTGGTAATCAGGGAAAACAGGACAAAAAGACGAGGCAAGACATCGACAAGATGTTTAGACATAGTTGTCATTACAAATTGCAATCGTCCCTCCATTAGAGCAAGTGCACACAGAAATATGTCATATTAAGAGAAGGCACCTCGGCTCCATCGGGGATGATAGACGAACGAGGAAGTTGTTCCAGGAGGAATCCATCCAGAAACAATTGTTCATTATTCCGGTTGTCTGAGTTTGAAAAACATTACGGCTCCTCAAGGAATCTGGTAAACATTGGTATAACGGTTAAATCGCGGTGGATATAAGGACCCACTTTTATGGAAGCAGACAGGGCTGATGGTCCGTCTTTATATCTTCATGTTTTCTTATCAACGCAAGCGATTTATTGCTGTCGCGAACTTTTCAAACTAAAGAATCTTGGCATTACAGCAATAAGGCTGCGGAAATCTTTAAGCGACAAGACGGCTAAAGCCTGGAATGGATAGATCCATTCAAAATGTCTTAAAGTTGCGCTTGTAGAATCTCTTCGACCATTAGACGTCTACGTAATTCGAGATTGCGATGTTCGGGTAAGAGAGGGATTTCCAGCTCCAACAATGGGAGCTCGGGAGTCCCAACTCGATGCTTGGGTCCAGCTGGTGCCTGGAGGAGCGCCGCCGATGAAAATAATTCAAGAGTATCGAATGATGACTGCCGTCTTTGGCCGGCTGGTTCCGGACCGTCACGGCCTCGAATAACTGTTTAATCTACTTCAACTATTTATTTACTTAATGCGAACATAAATTGCGAACTCATGCGAAATTTCTTATTTGGGCTAAGCGGCGGATAAGACAAGCAGCCAAGGAGGTATGCTCCGGCGGCACAGATAAGAAAAACGCGGCGACAGGTTCTGTGGTGCTACAGCGTTGGCGCAGCATGGTCAGGTTTGGCGTGCCACTTAGCGTAAATTGCGCGTTTTGGATGGCAATTCTTGGGTCACGTTTATTATTCGGCACTAGCCGTGATGTTTGATTTCATGCGAAGATTATGTTTTCCAACTGTTACAGTTTGATCGCGCTTTAGCCACATTGTCCATTCCCCAGCGATAGTACTGGGAGAAAGTCCACCACCATTGGAGGTATGAACGTCGATACTCAGCCAGATAATTAAATTTATTCTTTCCGTCGTTCGACTATAGATTCTTCTATTCCCTGGGAGCTGATTACGGAATAGCGGTTTTTGACATAAAATAAAGCCAGTCTCCTAGGAAGAAAGCATAATCCCCTTAGGCTTTGTTCAGTTCTGAGTTTGTTTTTAATCAAGCTATTGTCTTTAAATTTAATAGAATCACTGCAACCTCTTTCGAGACATAGTACCATCCCATCTTGAGAATAAGAAGCAATTAAAAATAAGACGATACACAAATTTTCTTATCATCTCTAAATTCAACTGATGATCTATTCACGTAAATGATGCCAAAAATCTGTTTGGAATTCTGACTATTTTGCGTGCAATTAGTCAATAAATACAGCAACAACAAAAAAATAAATAAATAAATAAAAGAAAAGGTATAAATATTAAATTTAATAAGACATCGCAATCGTCGGGGTGGTAATCATCAATCAAAGTCAATTGCGATAAAAAGGGGCTTGGAATTTACTTTTTGCGCGCTTTAATAGACTTAATAATCCTAATTTCTGGGCATTCTTGGCTAATGGTCGGCAATTGTGGCAATGTTTTGTTATATTGTTACTACTTTTTGCCGATAAACGATGAGTTTTAGGTTTTTCGATAGAATTATGCTATTAACGTCATTACCGATTATATACACAGAAAGTTAAATAATTTTCCAAGGTGAGTTCATGCGGTGCGATTTATTTATATTTTTAAAGTTCCTACATGACTAAGTGATAAAATCGTAAATTAGTCATAAGTTATTATATTAAATTATATTTTTTTTTCTTTTCTTACTTTTATTTTACGAGATTCTTATTTTACTTATTTACATAAAATGTGATTGCTGCATGACTCTAATTACTTCGAAATTGAGCACTTTGAATTTTTCAATTAATCATTGTTCATTAATTCAAGTTATTCTTGTATTCCTTGCATAAAGCTAATACGAAATTTTAATAACAAAATTTAATATGTCCATCTAAAACTTTTATTTTTACTTCTTAAAATTACTAATGCTTCGCAAATAATAATAAATCCCTTTCCTCTTAAATAAGATTTGACTTCATTGGTTAACCGAAAAATACTACGTATATTAGTTCAGTTTACGAAAATCAAAGACAAGTGTTTAACTCGAATGCAATAAGAAAAGCTAGTATAATAATATTATAGTAGTTTTTGAAAACAACTCTTCAATTCCGAATTATTTTAAACAGAAACACCAATCATAATACATACACACATGGTTCGAGGATATGATACATAAATCTTCCAAGGCGTAATATTTCCAGTAGGAGCTTAAAAAAATTCCCCAAACACCTGAAGCACATTGCCTGATTAACATTTTGACTTGAAGAGATCATTAATCAAACGAAAATTCAAAGTAAAGCCCCTCCACCTGAGGGTGTTCATTAATTACTTACAGATTTACTGCGGCTATCCCGTTATGCCCAAAACACGTATTCGGATTGGTTTACAAATTTATTTATAAATAAACTTGAACCTGAACCTGAACTCTCCGCTTGGGTTTCATTCACACACGTGAACAGTTCGAACGTCAGATTATTTAGTCTCATTAGTTAAGGTGCTAATTGGCTGAAAGAATTTTCATAATTGACCGCTTAGACCACTGAATGCGGGCGGCCACTGTAGCTGCGGGGAATCATTTGACGGGATTGATATGCGGTGAAATATTTAAAAGAACGAATATTAGGAATTGGGATACCGTTTGCTGTTATCTTATGCAACCATAAATACTTGCTAAAGGTAAGATTTTATATATTTTTAAGTTTAAATGTCCAAATTAGCCAAACGATGGTAGTGCAATTAACCCTTGAAATAATAAATTTACAATTTAATTTCCTTAAGGTTCATAACTGTCGCTATTTTTCAATTTAACTCCTTAATAAACGTGTCAGTAAATACGCAATTAAATGGGACTGTATCTAGTTATATTAGTAGAAAAAGCAGAGTAACTACTGTAAATCATTGTACCTAAGATGGGATATTTCCTAAAGCTGTAAACGACGATCCTAACAACTGTTTCGTGTCTAACCTTCGTCCATGCCGTATTTATAGTTCTAATTTCAAATAATCATAAAGAAGAATCCGACACCTCTTGCACATGGCAAACTGGTTTCTTACGGGGGTAATTTTGCCAGGAATAGCAGCAATTTTAGCCCTACCTTCATTACCTCCACCGTGGATATCCCCGCAGTTTCCACTTCGTGTTAATCCTGCTTCATCGGGGTCATTATTACATCAACGAAATAACAATTTTACATTTTGCTTCATGTGGCGCAAAAGGTTTAACAGTGCAATAAAGTAATTAGATCTGTGCGTTGCATGCCGCATTCTGGAATTTTGCATCAATGAGAATGCCGCTGCTGCTGCAATTGACCTACGCTAGTGAAGACTTTTAGTAAAATTACTATTCTGAGGAATTCATCTGCAAAATGTAAGAGATTATACTGAATTTTTATAACATGCTATTCTTAAAAACTTTTTAATAACTTAAATAGGGTTCACCTTTATCAGTTGAAAGATCATTTGTTATGGTGTCTGTTGCGCCATATTTTAGTTTATTATTCTGAATATATCAGAGAATCTGGAAGAGAATGCCACCATAAAAGATTATAAGCATTTTCTGGTATCTGATAAACACAATTTATTATTTTATCATTTCAAATTAAAAGGTAAAAATGTTTTATTATAAAAAAATGTACTTTTCTACAGCGAGCAAAGCGAATTGGAAGTATAAAAATGTTGGAGCTCTTCTTTTTTAATTAATTTTTTAAAACCTTAAACTCTTCAAAAAAATGTGAATTTCATGCCCTTAGTTCAAGCTTCATTTAAGCGTCCAATTTCAGTTACTTTAACTTGTCTTTAAGTGACAAGCAAACATTTAATCAGTCCATTATAGAATAAAAGTACCTACTGCCACTACGAACAAGTTTAGTTTAAGCTCAAAGCACTCAGAAAAACCCAAATTCATTTAAGTTCTGATTAAGGGAAGGATTTAGGTTAAGTAGGCCTAAACTTGTTTCAGTATACGTATACCACTGAATGTTTTATTTTTACTTGTTCAATGCGTTTAAAGTAAAAAAACGAAACAGTTTTTCTCAGAAATAGCTTTTGAGACGAAAATTGAAAATGTTGACTTAATCTTGAAATCTCTTTTATATATGCTGATTTCAATTTGAAATTCCTTTCATGCAGTGAGTTACACGGTGACTGCTTTCTCATTAGCAATGATGCATCAAACCTGTTGCATTTTTTTGTATAACTTGATGGATATATTTCTTCATTTAAAAAAAGAAAAAAGGCGATATTTCTCTAGAACGAATTTATAATAAGTGCAGCAATTGAAACCAATATAATGAAACAGTTTGAAGTTTTGCCGCAGTATGCATTTTTAAGAACCCAGAGGCTTATCCATTTCTATTTTATTCACTTAATCCGTTTTTAATAAGAGCGTCCCCAACTAAGTAGGCATCTACTGTGGAAATAAATTTAAAAAGAAACCACCTTGCAAGGGAGAATTAAAATCAATAAGCAGCAAATAAGGAGATAAATGAGGGGAAATAAATTATTTATTATTAGAAGATTGACGAAGTGCCGCCGACTGAATGCGAAATTAAAGCGATATCATTTTCGCTTTAATGTGTTTAAAAAAACAAAAAAAAAAGCGTAAGTTGCATAGCCTCACAATGGGTTCTAAGAAGCGCAAGTCAACCAAAGAAGAGCAAATAAGGGGCGAAAATTCCTTTTCTCATTTACACCCAGTTAGGATGCTCTGGATGGCTTCCAATTGAATACAATCTGCTGCGGCTCATCGATGCCCAGGTTCTTCAGTTCAAGGCTCCATAGTTCTATAAAGAACCGAAGGAGATTTTGTGGTAAAACGCTCGCCCCAGTGCTTCTTTTATTTCTTCGAAAAGAATAATTTGATGATCGAGTTATAAAGAATGATCAGCAAAAATTCCAGAAGCCTGAGCCTCAATTTATTTAACAAAGGGTAAAATTCAATTTATAGCGTGAGCGCTTTTCTGGCAGAGAGAGAGGAAGCCACTAACGCGGCGTAATTTAGCCAAAGTTAATGATTACACTGCTCTTCCGCGGCACTTCATTTTACCGATTAGTGCAACACGCGATCGGTTAAAAAGGGGTTTATTGACTGTCGTGCATATCATAAACCTTGGAACCTTTGGGGTCCCTCGTGGAGACACAATGGGGGACAGTAAACATTCTGCCAACTATCAAAATCATTTGATTTTTTCCCCCCAAGTCTGCTCCATGTCTCCCGATTCCTGAAGCAGTCGGCTGTTTTAATTTCTTCGATATCCCCGCAGTGCAGCGAGTACTTACTCAGGACGTGGATCGTGATAAATCTATCCCGTCAAGAAGATTTATAAAGCTCCATGAATCCAGGAGGGAGTATAGGTCAGATTTTTTTACCGCATCTACCTCGACTGGGGACTCTAAATTTACCCCCTTTCGATATTAAGATGAAGATGCTCAATGCACAGCGTTATACATTATGCAGCAGCGATGTGCATAATATGCGCATTTATAAATCAAACTTATATAGATATCTGCTCCAGACGACCGATGATAAAATGCCACAACGCCTACAAAACGAGTTCATCTGATCGTCGCGGTGATGATCGCCTTAAAATGGAAACTTACATCGCCTTCTTAGACAAAATATGCTGCTTTGATCTTTTATGTAATGGGGGCACCTACTAATGCTCGATTTGTTGCTAGTAGAAGTTAAAGTATTTTTAGTAAACGTCTTGCAAAGTTTAAATTGAATTATTTGTAAATTATAAATATGTACACAACTTGCAAATTTAAATAGCGTTCGAAACATAATAAGGAAAAGGAGGATTGACAAACCATAAGAATGGATTAAGCAAGATAACAGGAACTTTGTTGGTTGCCAATAATTAAATTTGAGATTATCCTGAACTCTAAAAATAGGCTATCTACTATATGTAATGGATTTATTAAGCTAATAATAATAAATAAAATAAAATAAAAATAAAAAATTTGGGTTTCTTTGTTGAACAAATTCGGTCAGTAGTCTTTAACTTCTTCACTATAAGTAATGTAGTTACGACTGTGGGTAATTTTGAAAAAGACCAAACATGAAGCATATAGAACATATGGCAACATTTTATTCGAGAGAATTTAAAAAAATGTAGAATTTCGTCCCTTTTAACTATAGACGTGTTGCGATAATTAATCACATCGTTAAAAAAATGGATTTAACCAAGAGGTACCAGCAGCGATTAAGTTTTGAACGGAATATCTTTTTTATGAGTTATTTTTTATTTTCCAGCAAAAATCGTTGCACCAGCAGTTTTGAGCAATTAGCATCTTTTATTTACCCGCACTGCAGAACCCATCTCACGTAGAACTTCGTTGGGGGTCCTTAGCTGTCTTTGACGGCGGTCTTGGATAGCAAAAGACAAAACGCGTTACCCATTCATCAATTAAATGAATCTTTGCAACCGGGCGCCGTTTTTTCATTTTCGTACTTTACTCACCTCTGTTTCTACATCTCAATTCTTGAAATAACTATTATCCGACGTGATTAACATATGCCCTCTATTTTTCTTCTTGGTTGATTGATGGTTCTCGCATCTTTAAATTGGACTCGAACTGTGTGCAAAATTCTTAAGATACCTCACCTGCTGGTTGATGCCGCTGTGATCATACCAATTACCGATCCCATCCAATATTCGAGCATATTCGAACCAGAGGTGAGCCCAAATTACATCAAGTTTAATTTTTATCATATACACGTATATTGTTATGTAAGGAATAACGGAATTCGACAATTTTCGTATAATTGAAGGACAAATTATTTTCTTTTCATGACTTAATTTTAAGCTGGTCGGATAATTTAAAGGCGTGGAGGTCTTTTTTAAAAATCTCATTTATGATCACATTTAAAAAGAATAAATTTTTATTTTATAGCCAAAGTGCCGTATAATCGCCCATTTAATCCGAGCGAAAACAAGAAATATTAAGAAACTTAAGAGCACTAATACCCCAGACGATTCTTGTGCTCGGCAAAATGTATCGCAAAAATTCGATTAAGTCCATTTTGACGAAAATCGATTTAAGAATGCTTAAACCGGTTTCCTGGGCACACCATTGAACCGATGCAAAAATATTAAAGATTTTATTCATGACATCACCCTCCAACGTGCGCAGAATACCTCAGCAAATAAAGTGCATCCAATAAAAATGTTTAAAGAAACTCGATCTGGTGGTGTCTTCGCTTTGAAGGGACGTTGAAATGGCGAACGATCGAATAATCGGAAGACCAACTAACGATTTTCTTCATCCGCTAGTGAGTGAAGTTTTTGAATTTGTATGAGCCTTTCGCGTGGCACGGATATTTCGTGGGATGATAAAAATAGCTGTGACTAAATCGACTGGAAGAAGCCTCAACCGAATACCTTGGAGCATACCTTTTGCGGCGCAGATGCTATACCGGTGGCGTTCTGGTGCTGTTCAGTTTTAATGATAGACATCGCTAAATTGGCTTCTGAAAGATAAAGAGACGAGCTTGGCAGCGTGCACTCATCGCTGACTACGCTAGAAGTGCAGTTGCATTCATATTATGCAAATAGCGATTAAATCACTATTTTTCGCCCACAAATACCCAAGGCCGTCGGAAATTATCAGATATTTTACGAACATTTTCATTCAGAACTTTTTTGCTTAGAGTCAGCAGAAGTAAGTTCGAGTAATTTTATTGGGAGGATTTAAAAAATTAGAAATAAAAAATTATAAACGTTTTGCTACATCAATCCACGGGGTCTGGGCTGATTTTTCTAAAGGTGTGGCATTTTAAAGCATAATACATTCTTATTTAAAAAAAACAAAAGTCTAGTTAAAGCACTTCAATCGGTTCAGGTCGTAAGTGATTTTACGTTTTAAATGCAAAACGAAGATGGTAAAAGCAGTGAGCAAAGTAGCCTTTTGGTTGCTAACAAGCCTTAAACCATTAAACCATGTAATCCTTGCATAGCCAGTCGCAATTTTGCAGAAACTCCTTTTCATATGCATATTTAATTTTAACGATTTCGTCGTTATTTATTATCATTCGTGTTAACTGATTTTTACGATTTTCTGTAATACCACTTAAAAGTCTATTCGAAAATTTTAATTGGACATAAATAACCGGATGGTGAATCTGAGTTTTAACGAGGCATGAAACAGTCAGAAATTTGCTCTTCATATGTAAGCATAAATTACCTTGTACCTTATCAAATTAACATTAAATATAATATTTTTTTTATAATTATAGTTTTAATCGAAAGAATAATTGTTCCAGAAATGATTCGAGCTTTTATAAAATTCGCTGCAAGTCGAATTTAAAATTTTTACTTTACCCGCAAATAAATCAATTAAAGATTATAAAATTTCAGTTAGCAAAATATTCAAAAATCGTATCCATAGTTTACACTAATGGATTAAAACATTAACATTATCAGAAATTAAAATTTGATGTAATTTGTAGAAAATTGAATTTTTTAAAACAGAAGTGATACTGTTGATTTTAAAATAGAAGTGCCACTGTTGATAGTATTTGGCCATTGGCTAAATTTTTAAGGTTTTCAAGATATTTGCCATTTTCTTCTTAAAACGAAAATGCTTTTAAAGTGTTAAGTAAAGGTAAAATCAATACAGAACAAAATAGACCACTGTGTGCACTAATTTATTATTGTGTATTGTGTAGATATAATAAAATGTTTAATAATAATTTTAACTTATGATGCATAAATAAGTTGTTAGGTACGTATGTATCTTATTTATTCCGTCAGTAATTACACAAGGAACAGCCCCCATCTGTTCTGAAAGAGCAAATCAGCCATAAGCAGAAAATCTTTCGCTATTGTCCCATTTTAGATTTATTGGTTTTGCATTAGCCCGCGAATGAACTTCTTTTGTCAATACGAAATGGAAATAATTCTTTTAATTGACATAGCCACAAAGTTACTTATTTCTAGCGGGCATCATTCAATAACTCTGCAAGATCGTCTTCTGTTCGCTGACTGTTTACATTGAGAAGTTCTCTAGAGAAAAAGAATTTTATTGATCCAATTCGTGATCAAACATCTAAATTATGATTGTCGCCCGCACCTGGTAACTGTTACAACCGTAATCACCTGTAACCAGTAAGTTGATTAAGACCAAGTGCTAATAATTGCCTTTGTAGAACAGTTAGAAAATAGTTGAGAAGATGACGTCGGTGAAAGGTGAGGCTCGCGATAGACGTGCGACTGGAACTGGTCTGGTCTATTACTATCTATGGAGGAGGAGACGATCGCAATTCAGGCGGAATTATTCATTGTTGGAAGTTGTTTCGTGAAATCTAATTAATCCTTAGAAAACGTGGCAAAGAACTGGTTTCACGTGCCTTTTATTGATGCCAATTGGATTCATTTTACGGTAAAATAACGCTAGAATTATTCGTGCAGTGATTGATTTATCGAATGGATCTCAAGCTAATGAATGATTTTGCAGAAAATATTTCCGTTTGTTCTTTTCTACTTCTTAAATTCCCTCAACAATTTTGATGACTAATAACTGAAATTCATTCACTTCAATTGAATTTACGTCTATGTCTTAGGATATTTCAATTACCACCTTTAGAATGAATATAATGATTTCGATTGAAGCTAGAAAACCTGGGAAATATTTTCTATCTGTTAGCAATAAGCAAACTTATATGTTAGCTTTGTTCCCTATAAACGAAAGAAGGACTAAAGTAAAAGAACTTAGGATTGTAGATGCAGTAGTAACATTTTTAGCATTAGTTCCGAACTTCATACAAAAATATTTAAAAATTAACATTACCTTAGACTAGAATTTTCAAAAACTACAACTGAATCAGTATCGTCACGGTCTATGTTTTTTTCTATTGTGAAATATGACTACATAACCACTGAGCAGGATTAAAAGAGTGATTTAGCTGAAGCAAAACACTTTAAGTGCAGAGATAGATAATGTCGTAAGTGGAAAAACTCATTTAATTATATTGCTTTTCAATAAAATTTAATACAACATTGCTAATAATTAACAATAAGTTTTGGAGTAATCTTCATTTGAAGTTTTTTTCAAATTACAAATTTACAATCTTTAATGGCGTGAAATGCGTGCTTGTCAGCGAAGACAAATCGAATTATATAATTAAATACACGATTTTCTTCTCTTTTTATTGAGTAATAATATAATTATTGTGAAGATTCATGTAATTAAATCTTAATTGAAAAATAAATGCCTTTCTAATTTTCGTTTTTTTATACATATATTTTCGTCGATTTCCTTTTATAAAAAAGAAGGCTTATCGGCAACGAAATTGCTTCCCTCTTTACTGAAGTATAGCCAAACATTGTAATTACGGAAGCTCGTATTGCTCCAACCGAACACTATTCCTCTTTCGATAAATCATAAAATTTACATGCATTACTCACGTAGAATTTTTAAGTTTTTAGGCTAGAAAAAAAGTGTACTTGATCAGTTTACTCAAGACACGTTCTTTACACTTTTTAGTTAAAAAACAAAAGACCTTGGTAGCATGTTTATCTTACGTATCATCCATCGCTAGCTGAGCAGAATCATGAACTCCTGAAGGTAATTACATCAGGCGAATACCTCTAAAACATATTGCCTGTTATCGTCCTCATAATGAAAATCTGTAATTATTCCGCCAGACGATCTAATGTTCCCTTGTGCGATGGTTATTGAATAAGAAAGAATTAAGAAAAAACCGAACCACGTCCATATAAACCGGTTATTTGCCAAAAACCAAAAATGTATAGATCTTCTATAGCACCAACCTGCCGCCAGATAGGCCCGAATGGGTGTCCATTGTGAAAAGAATGCGCTGGCTACCTTGCGTAGCTGCAGGCACTTTAAGACGGTCCCATGACATCATCTTCAGTTTCACCTGAGACTGGAGCCGGACTTTTGCTTTTTGGACCTTTCGGGCGGACAGCCAACGAAAGTGCAAACGTACGAAACTAAAAGCATTGACCACACGAACCACTGGGGCCTGAAGGGGTTTCTTCGACGGATCGGTGTGGAGCCTTTAAAGACATTGGCCATAATCTCTTTTTGGGAATTTAAAATCGCCTTCACCGCATTTTGGGCAAGGCAAACTCTACTCCTGGAGATTTATATCCGTGTAGGACGTAATGGACCAGTCGGGAGAATTAAAATTAACGAAAACCCATTTGTTAGCCCACGATACACAGACCGAATTGCTCCTACGGGGAATTTTTTTAATAAATGGACTGATCACCCCGCCAGGTGTGAGGGCATTATGTTCGGAGCTGGTTTATGTCCTTAAACAGCGACCACTCCTATAAATCAGTGCGCAATGTAGTCATTGGATCGGAGGTTAACGAATCGAATCCGATCCTCGGACTGATTAATTTCGAAACATTTTTATCAGATACCGTGGGACTTTCAATTACCCACTGAATTTATGTAATCTCGACATCACGACCAGTGGTCAACCACAGCCGGCTAGGAGAAGCTGATTACGCAGGGCAAAAATCGTCTCAGTCACCAACAAACGAAAAAGACTACGAATGACCTGATTTTGGAGGCTCGTAAAAAAAAATACAAAATCTCTCAATTTACATCGTTTCTAGTTAATAAATTCTTAAGGCGCACTGGCGGCTGCTTGCAGACGTTGTTCGGTCAGTGAAGACCAATTGTTCTGCTCGGTCACGTTTTTGAGTGCCTGGAAATCGTCTCGGATGTAACGCACCATCCTCAGTTCTTTGACCTACACCTACGGTAATGTTCGATTTTAAGGTGGAGCTCTTCTGCACCAGTGTTACCTCACTGAGCAACGACATGAATTTTTAATAATATAACAAAGAATTGGCATTTTTAATTCATGAAAATATTTGCGAAGTTGTGGCACCTGAATGTGATGAATGACCAAATTAGAAAAAGCGAAATGCGTACCTGTTGGAATGTTTTGTTACATTATTCATTTAGTAAATTATTAGAATACGAATTATTAGTAGATAGATATACAAAAGATATTGGGGGTGCAAATAAGTAACTAGCATAAAATCGCATCGGACCATCTTTAAACCGTTTCAAGGCCATGAGTATGGTGCAAAAACAAGGAAATTAGATTTCGTATGAATTTAACCCAAGAGGGGCTCGGCCACATGTTGCAATAGTCCTCAAGGAAACTTTGGAGGCGCTTGAATAGGATGTCCCACCTCACCCGTCCTATTCACCAGATATTGCTCCTTCCGACTATCACTTCTTCCGGTCGATAACTAATGGCCGAGCAGCACTTCACTTCTTATGAAGATTCTTGGATCGCCTCAAAAGACGAGGCATTTTTTACGACGCGGAATCCGTATGCTGGCAGAAAGACGGAGAAAAGTAGCTGAAGGTACTTTGAATAAAATACATAGTACCAATTTCTCTGAATAAAGCTTTAAAGTTACAAAAAAAACAATAATACCCTCAAAACTTATTTGTACTCCCAATAAATAAAATGTTATTACATTAATACAGGGTATCTTGAAAAATTCTAAAAGCAATCAACTTGAAATGGAATCCTTGCTTTTAAATACATATCCTTTTAAATATTCCGTGATACATTTCACCTATTATGATAAATCAAAAATGAAATTTTGAAATTTTATGAACCAAATTTGTAATTGTGCATAGTACCCTAAATATGGAATAATTTAGTAAGAAGTAAGATTTACGGATATTTATCGTATTTTTACTATTGCAAATTGACGTATTGGAAATTGAGATTTCGTTCTTAAAATTAGATATCAAAAACTTTGTTTAAAACTCGGATATTTAATATTTATCATATCTTTTAAAAGACTCATAGTTTTATTTGTTTTATTAATAATAATTTGCTTGCGTTATACACTCTGTTTCAAAGTTATAACCGCACCTCTCGTTATACTGCTATTGACAAAATGCAAGAGCAGTAAAAAAAATAAGTGTCACTATTAGTTGCACTCTTAATACCTCTTGACATTTACCAAAACACATTCGAGATAATAACGGTTAATTAGATGTACAACGTGTTAAAGTGTTAAAAGTCGAAAAATTCGTTGTTTCATTGTTATAACCGCAGTGAATGAGGTAAGTACTTAAAGGCATTTTAAAGGATTTTTGAAAAATGTCTTTTGATAAGCTCCAGTGAAAATAATAATGCCGCGTGGAACAATACTTTCCGATCGTGAAAAAGGGTCAATAAACGCTTTTTGGAGTCAAGGTCTGTCAAAAAGGGATATTGCTCGAAAAATCAATAGATCCGACCGTGTTGTCAGGAATTATTTAAATAAAAAGGACAGCTATGGCAACAGGACTTATAAAGGACGAAAAAAAGTCCTACGCGATTCAGAAGTGAGGAGAATTTGCCGTGCTGCATCAAATTCCACATCGTCCGTGTCGACGATTAAGCGACAATGTCATGTTTCGGCATCAAAATCCACCGTTTGGCGGGCTCTAAAAGGATCTCCAAACATCGTCAGAGAGACCATGAAGAAAGCACCGCGCCTGGACCAAAAACATAAGGAAGCGCGACTTTCTTTTGCTCGAGATCATATGGCGCAGGACTGGCATCAAGTGAGAATAATTTTTAAAATTTCGTAATTGCCTTTAAAACCCCAGTACACTCCTTTTTTGCCTTTAGGTGGTTTTTTCTGATGAGAAAAAATTTAATCTTGATGGACCAGATGGTCTCAATGGATACTGGCGAGATCTGCGCAAGAAACCGCGTTATTTCTCGCGAAGAAATTTTGGCGGTGGTTCCTTGATGGTATGGGGTGCTTTTAGTGCTCATGGAACTGCTGATCTGGCGTTTCCATCCTGCAGAATGAATAGTGCCGAATATCAGGCAGTTCTGGAAGAAAAGCTTATTCCATATATGGGCCGATTCTTGGAAAAAAATTTAATTTTTCAACAAGATAACGCTCGGATCCATGTCAGCGCTTCGACCAAGGAATGGTTTTTAAGGCATAATATCCATTTGCTCGGTTGGCCAGCATGTTCTCCGGATGCTAATCCCATGGAGAATATCTGGGGTTGGCTAGTGAGGAAAGTTTATGCTGACAATCGGCAATTCAACACGGTGGAAGAATTAAAAAATGCAATTCAAACATCCTGGAGTCTTTTGACTCCCGAAACGTTGAAACCTTATGTTAATTCAATGCCGAATAGAATTTTTGAAATTGTAGCAAATAAGGGAGAAGCAATAAATTATTAATTTTCTATTTTTGTTAAATTTTGTCAAGTTTTTCTTATTATTTCATGATGAACCTCAGGTGCGGTTATAATAATGAAACATCATTTTAAGCACTTTTTTCATTTTATAACGAACAAACATTGAATTAACCGTTATTATCTCGAATGTGTTTTGGCAAATGTCAAGAGGTATTAAGAGTGCAACTAATAGTGACACTCATTTTATTTACTGCTCTTGCATTTTGTCAATAGCAGTATAACGAGAGGTGCGGTTATAACTTTGAAACAGAGTGTAGTTCGATCGATGCCTATATTTTATTCATTTCATATTTGTTTTTTATATACCAGTTTTAAAGTAGTACAATAACTTTTGACCTTAAAGCTCATAAGCTCGAAGAAAGAATTGCTTATTTAACCGTTAACCAAAAATTTGCAAAGATGAATAAATACTCAAACGAGAAAAGCATCTTATATTTCGGTTGGATTTTAGACTCGATATTTTAATTTCTATTGTCAAAAAATTCACAAAATGCAAATTTCTAATAGCACTAAAACTTTTTGCTCATAAATCGGTCAACTTGAATAAAATAATCTAAAAAGTTTTTTCCAGAACCGGAACTCTTTCAGTTAATAAAACTTGCTGTGACTCTACAATCATAAGCCTTGAGCTGTTGACTTTCTACCGTTTCAGTAATAAAAAAAAAATCCACACCTACTCGTGGACAATTTCAATATTTAAACCGTCCACGTAACTTTCATTTTCCAAACATTTCGCAAGTGATCGAATTTTCATGAGCCGACAGTATCCACCTACAATGAGATACTTTGAAGATATTTACAATATATCACATTTCTTCGAAAGACTGGACAATAAAAATTTTTTATCATCTTGCAGTTGTCCATAATTTCGGGGCGAATACCCGTCCAAAAAGGCTGTCCATCTTGAGCTTGGTTAGCGAACGACCTTCTTTCTAATCAGTTAATGGAAACCAGTCGTGATCGCAAACAATATTCAGCTAGATTCGCCCAAGATGGAGGTTGCCCAAAAGCAGTAACTCCTTTCTTGTGAGATAGGTGGGTTTCAGTATTTTCTTGTGTCCAATATCCCATGAATCACCAGCGCAGTCTCAGAGCAGACCCAGCCGCAGTGGGTTTTATCTCTTGCAATGACGCTAGTTGGCGAGGTCATTGCAACACCTACGTGCCTTAATAGGCCGTTGCGAATAGATTTTCTCTCGGTTCAGAATCAATCAATTGATTTGATTTGCAACTTATTAGCAGAACTGTAAAATATTGTATTATTTTGTAATCCATCCCGTAAGATATTGCCATTACAAATAATGGAAAAAACTACCTTTGGTATTTCAAAAAAACTAAAATATTCAAACTTGCGATTACTCGGCATGATTTTGAGTAACGCTCAATAATGTTGAGTAAGGGCAAGTAATGATAATAAGTAATGCGAAACAATGGTGAGTGATGCCACCGTTCCAATAGTAATGCTTATTAAACAGCAGTGCAACTACGTCTAATGGTTAGCTAGAAGACGATCCATATGGCATTGGAGAGAATCTCATCAGAAGAGCCTGTCGTCTTGAAGACGCAAACTTTTCCCGCATTCATAAAAATTTTCCGCAAATTAACAAGCCGAAGACATGAACGTCGAGTACGTTTGTCCAGCCATTAATAAGTGGACTTTACGGCGACGGCTGTCGGGAAACGTATAAGTTCTACTGAAGACTGCTCATATAATTATTCGAGGGCTATGCAAATGATCGATCTGTCACCAGACACGTCCCCGACTTGAGCGTCTTCACGTTTACCCAAGTAATTTAAATTTGCACTCTAAAAGACGACTGAGTATAGTTGAAACTTGAAAGTGAAATTACAGCATAAGCAAGATTATGAATCATTTGTACCAGTGTGGCTTAGCAGAATCACGGCAGTCCCACTGGTCCGTCCGGTGTCCCATTAAACGAAGTAGACAGCCTAGACAAGCGCTAGGCCCCGGTGAGGATTTCGAAAGGACGAACGAGAATTTAAAGAGTCGTGGCACGAAAGAATACGATACGAGCGATAAAATAATTGGCAAAAATATTGAATGTGACACCCGTGAGCCGCGGATAGGCTTAATCGTAAACAGCTTCGAGTTCCATAAATTTTCCGAGCTCCACCATTTGTCACATTTTATTGCTTCGTTTTCGCCTTCGCCTCCATTAGTTATGACTTTTAGTTGCTAATTTTTTCGTGATTATCTTCTGCGAAGGGATTGGACGAAGTACCCGTCAAGTTTTTCTTATAGTGTAATCGAAGATAAGTTCATTAGGTTTATGGTAATTGCTACATGTCTCTGGTCTTGAGCATTTAGCTCAAATTTCTACCCTTCGAAAATGTTTGTTGGACCCCTTGTAAATGGTACTTTAATTTTACTCTATTGGGTGGTCTAGTCTTTTCATTTAATAGTTTTTGCAATCGGCCAAATTAGAAAATGAAACTTGTTTCAGTTTCAATTCATGCGATGATCTAATGTGAACCTAGTTTAAGAGAATAGTCGTATAAGAATGCAACGTATGATCTGTTTCGCTTTAACAAAGTTAATGAATTTGCCGCATTCACTGTGCCTGTTAACCTCGTAGTTTACTCCTGATGTCAGAAGTGATATCACTCCTTTTAGCTTATATATGACTATCGAATATTCTACGATTAAAGATATTAAGCAGCCAGAAATTAGTTCTGTAAAGTAATCATTCCTTTAGGACTTAATTCTTCCCTTAAAAGAGGATGAGAATTAAAATTCCAATGAATGCTAAATAGAATTTCAATCACTTTTCTTATTCAATTGGGAATGACAAAATTTATTGAAGGGGAATTACGCAGAATTTAAAACCATTTTTTATTCTTTTGAAAAAGTCAATGCAGCTTTACTAACTTAAAATACTATCCCCAAGAATTAACAAAACGTATAAAAAAACAGAATTGCGCAACTATACCTGAAAGGAATGTTTCTTTGAAAAAATAATTAACAATTTTCATTATCCTTACGTGACCTGACTCAGTATATTCCATTTGCTTGGAGGGCGATAAAATCTGCACCAAGAAGCAAAGATTTAGTGAAAATAGTTAAAGCAAGCTCAGCGGCGAACGGCCATCAACAGCACACTTCTTGGCCTATTAAGAGTGCAAGAAGATCAGCATGAGTTCAACATGGGCAACAACACTCCGCGAACATTTTAACAGCGGAATTAAAGCAGCAGTGATACTCCCGATGGCAAAAAAGAAAGTGCCAAGAACAAGGGAAAACACTTTGCTCGCCTCTGCCGCATTGCACGGCCGTTCCAACAGAAGTCATACAATCCGACAGGCTTGTCCGACCCGCGAATATTTCAAATCTCGACGTTTGTTGGCTGCATCCCGGCCCAAGGAGCCGCACTACTGCCGCTAGGGTGCATCATTTTATCGCACTGAATCAAAAAGAATTCTGAAACTCATTGCGCGGTATCCGACATAAGTAGTAAATAGTGGCGAGATAATTCAGGATATCTCTGCAGCTCGGATTGAGTACCCTCGTACCACCGAGGATAATAAATAAATGATGTTTATCGGAAGGTAAATAAAATGGACTCGCAATCGCGGCAGTTCGGACGGATACCTGAATTTATCGCCATGTCGATTCAACCCAGTCCTAACTGCGATTTAGTAGAGGATTTTATTCGCTTAGTTCAACTATTATCTAATGACCAGATGCCAATTTAGTTGGAATGGTAGTTAAGACCGGTATCTCCTACAAACATCCAATGACTTATTCTAATTCGAACCTAATCCACAATGATATACGAGTATTTCTATTAAACTCCCTTAAATATCTGATCGCACCAAACATTTTGCCATCTTCCCAAAAATTTTGCCTTTTCGCGTGGGACTAAAATCCTTTTACGGAATCATTCAAATATGTAAAGGTCGTCTCTTGAAAATAACAAGTTAAGTGTCAATGACAGAAAGGTGACTGTAACTCTAGCTCTAGCGAAAATTTTAAGACATACATATATTTGCTAACATATTGATGACTGGGAATTTTTTGGCGTATTTCATTTTATCAAAAACCTAATTCAGTATTCTTTCGATTGCTAAATTAATTAACGTCCAATTTATTCGGCCTTTAATGGCCGAAATTAATCTTCCTCTTCGTTTGAACAACTTCTTTAAATAAATACTGGATATACAAATTAATTTATTGTTTTATGAGGAAGAATAACTCTGTATTCTTTTTATATGGTCCATTAAGATGATATCGAAATTAGTTGGAGGTAGACTTTCTCGGGATGTATTCACATCAGAAGAATTTTTATTTTACAATCCAGAGCGAAATTTAGTTATTGACATATACGAGTATATAAAGAAATCGCTTTAGGTGGTTTTTTAAAGATAATAAAAGAAGATTATGTTGTAAGTTTTCAGTTTAACATCCTTTCGTTTATAATTGTTTTTCAAACGAAAGGTTTTGATTAAGTTAGCTCAGCAGTAAATCACACATAAATTTGTAAATCCATTTATCATGAATTTTATGTCAAATAGGTACATAAAATAACATTTATTTCTTCAAGTTAAATTATTCACGACTCATTTATATTTGCTTCACATATACTCATACTTTTAAGAAAACTATTTTTGAAGAGAAAATATTTTCCATCATTAACTCACAGTGGCAACTATTTTAAAAATTTCAAAGTTGAACTAATAAAATGACTCAAGCTTTACCACCTGATTAGTTTTTGATGGTAATTTTTACTTTCTGTAAAATGGATAATTTAAAATTGCTTTACACTTCCGATTGTGATAAAAAGTAATTTTGGTAGGAGGCTATAAACTAAAATAGACAATAGGGATAGAGTGTGACCATATTTTCTAAATGAAGTCAACAGACTATTTAAGGAATTTTAGCTTATTTCATCAAGTATTTGAAGTATTTTTGGTCACCCTGTATGTGAGTGGTCGGTACCTAAGATAAGCAAGGCTTTCTAAAAAATTTTGGATTGCTCTAAATGTTTCACAACTAAATTTGTCATTTAAAATCTTGACAAATCAATTAAAAAATTACTTTGCACACAAATTGAATCATTAGCCTTCTTCAGGAATTTTTTTTAATTGCCGCGGCTGCCTTACGCGTGGTATGATTGCTTGCAGAAATTTCGCTGCAATTTCATTGCGCCAAAAGTGGTTGGTACTATTTATTGACTCAAGTGAAAACCGACCAATTAATATGTGCTCTGATGTGTGCACCATGCAATTTCAAGATTCACGTCAAGTTAGCCTATTTTTTTCACTGAACGCAGCAATTAGGTCCCTTTAAAAGCCCACAAGTTGTTCTTGCTTAGTAACGAGAGAGACCTGCAGTGGAATTCGCGATCTTGCTTATAGATCTTGAAATTCTTTACTTCATCTTTTCTTCGTCTCTCGATTAACGCTATCACGCCGAAATAATGGAACTAATCGAGCTCTTAACCTGACGATCGTGCCTACCTTGCTTAGCGGAGGCAAACACAGAACGCGCCAGTGAAATTTATACCTGATCATTTTTGATCTATTGATTGCACTTGGAAAGTTCAGCGAAAATCGGCTGTCTTTGTTGATTTTCCGTGGGAAATTGCATTGGGGCCCCCATCATCTCGGGCTGCGATGCGCGCGATGGTGCTTCTTCTACCGGGGCAGAGTGAGATCGTGATGATATCAGACGGCAGCGATTTATTGTCTTACTCTTGTGATCGAGCACCAGTGATCTTAAAATAGAATCGGGTAATTGATTGTTTTGTAATTTTACGTTTAATCATCGTTGTTAAGCGGCATTCGCGAATAGCTGGACGGTGGATAGCTATTCAATCGAAGATGAGCATTTTTTTTCAGCACCTTTGCGGCGAATTCGTGTCTTTGAAGAAAAGCCTTCTTCTGCATGATGAATTGCTTAGAGCGATCTTACGCTCGTCTTTATGTACCAAGGATCTGAGTAATTAATTTGATATACGACAATTGATCTATCCACTGTAATTAGATTCAATTTTAGTCGGCCATTTTTATGGTATAGTACGATCGACAGACTTGTGCCTTTTGTAGAATTTTAGTCATACAGAACAAGAACTGTGCATAGCACTCTTCATCTGGATAATGGCCGCTTTGTTCTCATGACAGCATTTTATTACGGTACTATTCTTCATTAAGAACCTTGAAAATGTTTCGATTTGATTGATATTAGACAAACGGTCTGCGGAAGATCAAAGAAGAAAATTTACTTTGATTCACTGTGCTAACTGATTTCTAATAACATCATTTTAAATTAAATACAATAGGTATAATCTTTCAACGATATTAGAGGTCAGACATCCATTAAAATTAAAAATTCATTAAAATTGCATATATATTCTCTATATTTTAATCGTCTAAGTAATCTTAAAAACCGTAAAAATAGCATATGGTAATGATATATTATAATATTTTCGAAGTAAATATATTTGAATATTCTCATATTATTTTGGTTCTTCTCTTACGTTCGATTTTCACTTTAAAACAAATTTTCTTAAGAAAACTGGAATGTCGGCCAATAGTCTTAAGTTTTGTCACCACAAAGAACAAGAAAACTTATTCTTTAATGTTTTATTGTAAAACGTTAGCTATATGGTACACGATAGGTTGTTATCCAATCTACTACTTAGTGCTATCAAAAACAAAGTTTTGGTTATTCTCAATACACAGAATGTATGTACATAATATGTAATCGATCACACTTCTAATTAGAGCGCAAAATTGCTTGCATTGCAAGCATGGATAATTAATCAAGGTATAGCTCAGCGGTCAGAGCATAGAATCGTACATTCAATCTTATTTTCGTTCAAAGATGCCTGCGATGTACTAAAAGAATTTTGATCTTTTTCGATGTATTTTCTGATATGGGGCAAACACTGTAACGCTACATATCGAAGATATTAAAATCTATGTATGCAAATATTCAAAACTCCAAAGGCTAAATCAATTGACTCTTGAAAGCTGAAACATAAATCAACCTTTGGAATCGTTGAAATAAGTGAACAGGATTAATGGAGGTATTCTGTTAAAACAGATCGAAGAGGGAGATTGAGTCCAAAATATCTAATGTGGTGGCTAGTAACATTTGAGACCTCTGCCCTGCAATATTGGTCTCAAACCAACACTTTAGCGATGGCAGTGGGCTCGTTATTCCCGTCGTCAAAGCCATTATTAAAATTAAATGCCTCTGATAAATGATTTTCCACAGGAAAATAGGTCCGCTGAGTGTCTAAAGCCAGGATCGTTGCGGCACGACCCGCTCACAGACAAGTGGAATATTTCTTTCCGAATACGAATAAGTATTCCCTGTGGCCCTATCGATACATTAATTTCCAAGAAATAGCATGCCCATCCGTTGTATCTGCCATAATTCATTCGTGTACTAGCGCAGAATATGTTTCCTAGGTATGGGTAATAAATCACCCTGAACTTAGCCTGTCCATCGGTCTCGTACGCAAACGTATGGGACCGACACGAGCGTCAGGATCGCGCATATCGCGACGACCGTGTTATTGGGGGGAAAAATTAAAATCGATAGTCCAGCGCATATGGTATCTGCTTAAAATTTGCATAAATGACAATACGAGATAAAATATCGTCGATGGGAGCCGATAAGAAGCTGCGTGTCTCTATTTTGGGACGTCCGTTTCGTGCACGCCGCATAAAGAGCCTGGAGCATCGCGCGATATAGAGGGAGAGTTGCGTGGCCACAAGATCGGATCCTAGCAGAACTAAGACGTTGATTGTTGGGAGCTAGCCATGTAATTTATGGTTTCGGCCCTTTTTGGTTAAACAGAAATTAGCAGCCGTGTAATTTTAAGTTAATTACTCTTGGGTGCGCTGTATCCCGGCCCCGCATATAGTCCCGATATATCACGATAGTGGTTATTAAGGCATCAGAGATGAATAAATTTAATTAAGTTACGGACGAGAAGCTGGATCATGTCAGCGAACCGTCGGCACTTTTCAGATTGATTAATTTCAAATATCGCCTATTCGAATAGAATAGAATTACCTGTTGAAAGGCCATAAACATGTTTACAATTTCATATATATCATACTCTATTTACTTAAACCACTTTTGTATTATTTTTTTATTAATTTTAATTTTAAATGTATAAATTTTGAGAAAATGGAAAGAATGTTGGATACTTTTAAACGTTTCAAAGTAGAAGACTACGTTAATGGTTAATATTACTTTGGCAGGTTTCAACATATTTTGACCCTCTAATTCGAGAATGGTTTGTAAGGTCAAAGTTTTAAAATTTTTATCAGGCCTTCTGTCCAAAAGGGAGCAAGCTAGCTAAAACTGATAAACGTATCTCTACAACTAATACAATTTTTTAATTTTTTTAAAGAGTGCCAAAGTAGACATGATTTTCGGGGTTACTTTGGCAGACTACTGTTACTACTAAATCGTCCATATTGGTGGCTAAATAAGACGCCGTTGATCTTTAGGACGTCCTATTTGCTGTGCATGCTTATTTTGAAAGATTCCTCGTGATATCTTGAAGTTTTCACTAGCCTACGCCTGGGACATGCCGTTTCTAATGGCCGCGAGGGCTTTTGGAAGGTCTCGTCGGAATAATATTCCATAACTTCGATCGACCAGCTTTTTGTTATAGTGTTGAGGCATTTTGTATTATTTTATACATGTAACAATTGAAAATAAAACAATAAAGCAAAACAAAAACCAAAAAAGCGATAAAAATTGCATTAAGGGAAAAGTAGGTGAAGACCGCCAAAGTAGACCTTGAGTGCCAAAGTAGTGAAAATATTTCGTTTTTCGTAATAAAGACTAAATCAACTCAAAATAAATTTTAAATCGCCATTCTATCTAAAATAGGACGCCCTGTATATATAACCTTGATATAGAGACCAATATTTCATCTAGATTACTAGAATAATTTGCCATAGTAAGCTAGATACCTCCAGCAAATAATAATTTCTCATTCAAATCGCTCGAGTTGTAGTTCTGTTTCCTTCTTTATCTTAATCAACCGTCAAATCGCACACAATGGGACTTAATATGAAAGAAAGTGAATTTATGAAGGTTGCAGCGGCCGTCGACGTCTGACCAAGCCGGAAAGTGTAATAAAAACTTGTTGTGAAACATGCGTGCCCATTTTGGGTCATTCAGTAGCAGAAGTACTTTCTCCGAGACCTAAAAACTACTGCGGCACCAAAGTGCAGTGCGGTGCCTACTTCATTTATTTATGTAACTTCTCTGTGTACTGGCGTCAACAATATTTTTTTTTTTTTTACAAAACACCTGTTATGGGCAGATAGATAGATCTAGGTCAGTTCTCTGCTCGTGAATGGACAGATAGAACTGGGCGCGGCCCTGCTTCAAGTAGAACCGAAGTACACCGAGCCGGATCTTAAGTTATCTGCCAGAAGACGCTGAATGACTTACACTTCTGTACTTAGATAATTTTTAAGATTTACCCGCCGCATTATGAATAATGACTTCTGACGGGCTCACTGACTAATATTCGCTTTTAAGACTATGTCCTCCCTGAAAAAGTAGTGATTGACTACTTTTTGTTCTTAACCCCATTGGCAAGAGGCTTTGCAAAAATTTTCTAATTGAAAAAGCACGTCTCGCACGTTTTTTTTTTTTTTTGTTTTAATATTTAAAAGTTTCCTCGAAAACTCAACCAAACAGACATTCGCGAGTCCTGTCTGATTGATGAGATATGCGTTAATTTATCTTGATGATCTCATCCTGGGTGCCACTGTCAGCTCCCAAGACAGTACTTAGGTGTGATGCAATAAAATGCCTGAAATCCGAGTTTAAACTGGGCACAAAATGTAAAATCACAATAGCCAGAGTCAGAGCATCGCGGTCGAAGACGCAAATTTTTGCGAAAATTATAGTTTTCTGCGGTCGGCATTTTAATGAACAATTGACTGGCCGACTGTCTGCATTTAGTTAGCATAATTAGCAAATCGGAAACTATTTCACATACCAGCTCAATTTGCATATAATGCATTTTTTTTACGATGGCCCAAAGCGTGCATATCACGGTCAGATTACCTAAGGTTTAGGTTTGGAGGAATTACGAAAATTGTAAACCACACCACTTGATTATTATCACATAACTCCCATTATTTGAATATTACAAATCTTTGGTTTCTATACTTAAATTTATGCTCAGGAAGTTACAATGCTGTCTTCTTCAATCTTACAGATCATAAATTCAAAATAAATCTTCATAATAAAAATCACTCAAGAAGATTTTACTCGAAGAAAGAGTCTAGGTCTTGGCTGAGGCTGTAGAGATTGTAAAACTTAGTCACTTGGAAAGATTCATCTGATAAAAAGTGCCTTGGAAGGTTGAGAGATGTATTATTAGTAATTATTAATAATACTTAATTTTTTCAACACATCTCCTAAGCTTCCTGAGATTGACCGTGCGCACGCTAATTTATTTTTAGCGATCAAAACGTTCTCACTACGTAAGAAGGAAACTTAGGCTGAATGAATTATGTGGAGGGCGGTAAAAAGTCTGCGTTAAAATAACGATAAATCGGTGCTAAATTAGCTACAGATGAACTTTGACCATAGAAGTTGCCTAAGATTACCGCCGTATAGTAATTAAGATTTGCTTTGTTTCACAAGATTTTATTTTGCGGATATACAGCGGTAGTCAAAACAAATCTGCCTTGAACTGTTGTACTGAAATTCACTTAACCGATTTCAAGATTATGCTGTTAAAAAAATTGTGTTGGTCATGAAAATGTAATAAAAGCCGTCTTTGACTAATTGCTGAAAATTACTTGAATTATTTAATACATTTGCTTTTATTGCTATTACATGTCAATTGTCAACAGTCTTAGGATAGTTAACCACTTACTACGATATTAAAACACAAAAAATCTTGAACAGTGGTATTTTAACACAGTTACTTCGTTTTCAACACAGAGATGTTATTTTGAGTATGAACATCAAATATTTGAGTAATTTTAATGCGATTAACACATTATGTATCGGCATTGTTTCTAAAAACTACGCTTAATATCACCTGAAATTAGATGAAATGGAAATTAACTTCTATTTTGTCTACTATTTTTATATTAAACATGATATTCGGTACTTTAACCCTTTGTGGTGGAATGGGGCTAGTCCCACTCACCAAAGCTATTTTAATGAAACACACAAATTTGTGCGCACGGTATAAAGTTCAACGAAATGCACAAATATGTGTACACGGAAAAGTTAATGTGTTAATATACTCTAAGAAACTATAATTAATTTTACGTAACTTAGTTTTGAAAAGAGGTGAAGCTGAATATTTAAAATTTCTATCATCTATAGAATAAGGTCCATTAAAAAAAAACGTTTTAAAATAGAAATAATAAACAAAGGACGGAAAAACAAGGAAGTCCTTTAAATTTCTTATGAAGAACATAAATAAGGCTGAAACTAATTATCTAGAATATACCTGAGTGGGCGCTGGGTCGATATTAACAGAAAACCTCCTACTTCATTAGCATGAAATGGTTCGCTGAGCAAATACCTGTTACCGGGATATTTCGCAGAAGACCTTTCAAGATCCAGTTCTTGTCAGATTCTCTTTCATTACAAAACCCGGATACCAAGTACCTGAGGATAATAGAAAAAATAAATTGGTTAGTAAAATAATTCTTGGTTATTAATTGCTTCCCGCACGTAAGTAAAAAGCTCATCTCATGCACCCAATACAAGAAAACGCCCTAAAAAAAAAAAGTAGAGCATACATCGCCTGAATATTGTCCATAAAAAGATACACATTGCAGATAATTTGCTCAGATACGAGTACCTTCCAACCCCGCCCTGGCTAGTGAAAGTTGGCACCAGGTGGATCTTTCACATTGTATTTAAATTAGATCGTCTGATGTTTCAAGACGCTATTCTAATTGCTTTTGGGGATACAATCGCTCCAGGTGGATACATACGCCTTACAAAGGGTTTATTTATTTTTAAGCCGGAACTTCTGCATTCAATTCAAAAGTGCAATATGCGTCATATTTTGTTTTTTAAGAGTAAAAGTTTGCATAGTTGGTCAGGTGGGTCAAGAAAACGTAATAACCCATTTTATCAGCTCCACTACGATGCGGTGAATTTAACTAACAAATTGAAAAGCAAACAAGAAATTTGCTTCGAAAACGGATAGTAATCAAATGCGATGATAGTGCACCTCACGGAGGGTCTTCCATGACTGATAGAATATTCATCATGGGTATCTTTTCTGCATGAGATGAGTCAGCGATTCTCGTGCAATGAATTCACAATTTCGCGGTTGAGGTTACCTGACAATGGCCATCGCTTTTTTTTGTACAATAGATGCACTTTGACAGAGGCCCAGAACTTCCGGCGGAGTTATCTATTTACATACAATTTCACAAAAGTACATAAATCCTTGTTTCCCATGCAGCTTTAGTGACAGAATTCACGATTTTGCATAAATCAATACTCCTTCTAAAAGATAAATATATGTTTTTTTTATTTTTCGTTGAAGTTCCAATCGATAGTCATTATTAATTTTAGATAATGCGTGATGCACTGAGGGTGATGGAATTTTTTTTTATATACAGTAGCCATGAAAAATTGCTAACCGCAAGCAAACAAATTCAATGAAAGTGAGAAAAAGATAATTAATGAGAATTTGATTCAAGGTGGTAAATTCAGATAAGTCACTTCTCTTGTAGGGTAGGTAATTCACCAATTTTATAAGGAATAAATGGTTTTTTGTTGTTAATTAACTTATGGAGTTTGAACAGTTTATTTTCCACAATAAAAGAAGAATCTCGAAATTGACTTTGCTAAATCAGTTGGGAAAAACACAAAAGATCTCATCTGGTTACGTGATAAAAGACATGCGCGATAAACCTCAGGAAGAAAATTAGTCTTGCCTGTGGCCTCGTTTGTGCTTCTTTCAAACCTTAACTCTTCCACCGGTTGTGTCTTTATACATCGAACTCATGATGAGATTACATTTTTTTAACACCAGAGGATATGGATGGATTTTCAAGTTTTATTGAATTTGAATGGTTCGATTTGTTTTTTAAATCTATCTAACTGCAATTAGAAGTTAACTACAGAAAAACAACAAAACTTTACAAATTATAACCGTTTTTCAGATGCTTCTTTGGTTAAATAGTCTGCATAATTCAATACAATCCCAAAGTACAAAATATCACGTCAATCACTCCAAAAATTTAATGAAATATTTTAAAACAGCAATTCAGAAACCTCTTTATACTAATTTTCCGAAGAATCAAGATATTTTGCCTAATTTTCTTCAAAGGAACAGTTTGTTAGGAATATTTGTATAGACTTTTAGGGGTCGATGATATAAAAAAATGTGTAATAGCAATAGCGTATTTAAACATTTATTTATAAGTTATCTGAGGAATTTATTTATAACTTAGGAAGCTAAATGAACTCACGCGAAATCGGATCTGCAATTTCATATTCAACCACAAGCAAAATCCTAAGTACGTAAATTGAATGAATAACAAGTTGAGAAGATTCTTAACTCATATCATCACGGTATTCAAAAAGCAGTCAAAAATCTTCAAGAATTTCTTTTCAAAGAGGTTGCATGGCATGAAGTAAACAGTGAATTTTGACTCGATAAGGCAAGCATTATTTATAAACATCTTAAGAGTTTTCCTTTTTTTCTGCCAAAAATTCCATCGATTCAAAAGCCGTTTTACTAACGCCATTCAGAATTTTATGTGGAGTCATTTTACAAGTCTTTCACGGAGTTTTAAAAAACAAAAAAACAATCTCCGCTCAGAAAGAACTTCTGGTGGCAGTGAAAGAAAAATAATTTTTTTTAAGGTGGCGATAAAAGAGGAATTGAAAGCCATTGAGCGTCCCACGTCCATAACCCGAAAAGAACCTTACGATTTCAGTGGTAAAAAATTTCGTTGTCAACCGTAACAAATGGCCGCAGAATCACGAGGCTGGAGACCTTTTACTTAGCGAAAAAGACGCGATTATCGTGCGCATGACTTTCGCCGATCTGTAGGTGTGCGCTTTTCAATAAAAACCCTATCAATAGAGGAGGAAGACCAACACGGAAAAACTGGAGATTGGCCGCAAAAGATCTTATCTGAGATGTTGCATGCCGTGCCAGCCAGAAGAAGATCAAACAGAGACAATAATCTGCAATCAGAAGTCTATTCAAGGAGCGCGGTTAATCGATCGTCGATCATCTCGCTATGTCATCGTGATCTTTATGAACGATGATCCCGTACCCTTTGTGGAGGACCGTGTCTCTTTTCAGTAGAAGCCTGCCATTAGAAAATATTCGCAATTTCATCGTTCGCTGGGCATAGTTCATCCAAATAATAATAAAAACATGTAGACGATGTTACCTGTAGATCCGTGCGGTTCTTAAGGAACATGGCTCTTCCCTTCGCCTTCCTGGTATTCGAAAATGCCGAACCAACTAATTTGCATTCAAGCAGGTCTCGATATTCGCGCATGACTGTCACACGGCGCACATGTAAATCGAACCTTTCTCTTGCCCCCTTATGTTTTTTTGATAGTTAAAAATCTACGGAGCAGCTCCGATTCATCGATAGTCATTTGTTTGACTAAAATAAACAAAAAAAATGTATGCAAACATATTGCAGGTGGTCACTAGTCGGGGACTTCTTGCAAATATTTGATGGCACTTGTCCACAAAGAGCAATCCATTTCGCGAAATGGTTGGTGGGTGCCACTTAAAAAATTTCACCTGCACTTCCTCTGATATGTGACGGAGATATATATATTTTTTTTAGCACGAAGGAATGCGCTGTGACCGCGAATACCGTGCGTCCCATCATAATATTTATGCATATGCGAACTCACGGTGCATGCAGGAAAAGAAACCTATTAAGGGTTATTACCTTCAGCAGAGCTATCAGCAGGTAAAACAAGAAAGCAGCAATTACCATTCGAAATTATCCTCGTGATGATGAAGTCATAGAGAGAAGCTCCGTGAGCACTGACGTGATTGATACACACCAAAGGCTTATGGGAAATGTGGAAAATGTAATGCTCCATTGACAACACTCATTTTCAGCGTACGGTAAACTTTTAGCAATTTCCTGGTTTGCAACGTGATTTCTCATTTAGGCGAAGAACCAGAAGGTCACTTCACTCAAGTACAGTTTATTTCTTGAGTAACTGAAATGCTCACTGTACCAAAGCCACGTGCAAAAGTACACTTTTTTCCATCTTCTTTATAATTTTTTTTTTTTTTTAAGAATAACACGTACTACACCAAGTAAACGAAAATAATACGATTAATTAAGTTTTAATATCCACGTACAATCGCGTTTACCTAGATACAAACTCCATATTCATATTTTTGGAAAAGATCTTAAATAAACTAAACTCTAAATGCTGTACTTAAAATTTGAAATGCGTTTCTTTTGAAATCAAAAGCACTAAAGGTTTTGCTTAATTAATTAATTTTTTATTATTGCATTTTAGAGAATTCATTAGGGACTACAGAATGTTTCCCAGAAAGGCAGCCCTTATTATTTTTTGCATACATTCAAATAAATTTTCAAACAAAAATACCCGCATCATATCTTTCTTGCTAAGAGCGAATTTATAAAACAGGATTTTTTTTAAACGAATAGTTAAAACTATAGCAAGAGCAATATTTCTCTAATAAATTACCTAACTATTTTTATTTTATGTTCTCGAAGATTTTGCAAAAATAATAAAAATTGTAAGACTGAAATTGCAGAGATCTAACAAAAAGGCAGTGATTGAAGAAGACTCAAAATTTCCAAGAATTGTTTTTAAAATTACCTCCTCTTATTTGGTATCCATATAACGTCAATGTTTTCTGCTCCAACTTTCATTGTATGCATCTGCAACTAGTTACTACATTTTTAGTAAGTAAGCTTAAGTATCTTTTAGTATGCTTCCTTTCTTGGACTCTTGACCAGTGATAGTATAAGCTCTATATGAAGGACCTTGAAAAACAAATTAAACTATTTTTATAACCAGCTCTTTTATTTACGAAAAGCATACCTTACAACACAAAAGTTGTTCCGATTTCAAAACATAACTTCATCAGAAAGTAAAATTTCTTTTTCACCCGATACTTGTTCCAAGTTCCAACCTGGGTTAACCATTCGACCGACCTTCTTGCAACGATTTCCCAGAACTCCCATTCCGTCTGTAAGCAGATTATAAAAGTGAAATGTTTAGCAGAACACCCAAAAAGCAATAAAAAGAACATGTTCTACATCATTTCTCCGAGCAGGTTCTTAATTGCTTGTCTCCTCGACGAAGCCTGCTCCACAACTCATCGCAAGTCGAACCAGGGCCAGCTAGGCTGGGGGAAGGAAGAATGCCCAGGTGAACACCCACCTTTAATTTACATGCTTGGTAAATTCCTCCGCAAAAAACCGTCCCATTTCTCATTACAGAAATAATTGGTAGCATCGACATGCCCATCACAAAATAGCGCTCATTACGAGATCGCAGTGCGGATAGTTCTGCAAATGTCAAGCTAGCGAATCTTGAGCCTTTGGGTATCTGTGGGATATCCGGGGTATCTGGAGTACCTGGCGGGAACGTGTGGCTATGTGTGGCTGAGGGAGCGTTTTTAACGGTCCCGGCACAAAATCGCGGCCGAACAGTTTTCTAATTCTAGTAGAAGTCAGGAACTTGTCTATCGCAGCAAAGCGTGCAAACGCCAGCCGTGTTTACATGGCCATGTAATTAGACCAATTTCATTGAATTTGCAGAATGGGGCCCCAATCTCCGTTCCCGAGACCTAAACTTGAGCTCCCCGGAGCTGTAACGAGCCTCTCCGGTGGGTTTTTCGTTCTATACCAGGCCCATTTGACGCCAGGCACTACAACAGAAACCGGCGCGCGAGTTGCAATTGAAGGGCATTGCACCTGGCCGGTGGTATTATTTAAGTACCTCGGGACTTTTTCTAGTCTTATTACTTGGTCTTGACTGCTCACTTCCGTGATTTTATCGCGGGCCAGTATCTCCCCCTCGCCAAAGAACAAGGAGACACGACTCTTTGCGCTATTTTTGCTTCATTTGTTTCATACTGCCGTAGCTTGTCCGACAACGCTATGCGCTAAGTGGACGGAACGGTGTGGCAATTTGCAAAAGTGTTATGAACACATTCTTTGTGCGCTCGGGTTTCGGTGTAATACCTTAAGAATTGCCGGATCTCTTCCTCCTCTCAAGACGTTGCACGCTGTCTGGCTTCAAGTTCGGAGGGCATGTCAATAGCTGCGAGCTATTTTTGTTTCTGGGGGGAGGATTTGCTCTGCATAGAACGTACTCGCGATCGATTTCGCAGTATCTTTGCGTTTCTTTAAGTACTTCCCATTTAGATGCAACTTCAGAGCATCTGTAGTACTGTACTAGCTCGCAAGCAATTACCTAGTAAATATAGGGGGGTGTTTTTTTAAACATATGCATTTATATTGCTGCTATTACACAAAAACTCTTAAAGCGTCATTAAATTTACACAGCATGTGCATATAGTGTGGTAAGAAAATCTAGATGAGTGTGACTATTTTCATCTAGTTGTCATTCTCTTCTAATTCGGCTGATTATTTAAAATTTCCAGGTATTACAGGATGTATCACGAAAATGGGTACTTAGGAGTTTTGAAACAGCGGATCCTTGTATGTATATATACCATACATGTGGGATCAGTCGATCGCACTTCTCATCAGAATAAAAATTGCTCGAATAGGCATCGGCAACCATGCCACGGCTCAATTGATTAGAGAGCATCGATGCAGGTTTGAGCCCTGCCCCCTGTTCAAAATCGTAGCTTTTTTCGAATAATTCCCATATACATTATTCGAAATTGACAAAATTTTAAGTATAATTTCTGGCACATTTTAACATTTTAACAGCTCTTTTCAAATTAACAATATTGTTAATTTTAAATCTAGTGAATTTAATTTGATGTAACATTTGACCTAGTTAACACTAGATTTACTTTTATTGTACAATTAATAGAGATTTTGAAAAGTAAGTTTATAACATATTTCTATTCGAAATGGAAAGCTAGGGACATAAAAAACAAATTCATATACATAAAAGACATATTCTTGTGGTATTATATCAATTATAAATAAGGTTCCGTAAGTCTAGTGTTAAAAAAACTTATTACTTAGGTTATCAGTTTTTAGGACACTTTATTTTTCGCAACATAAAAGTAACACATTCTTTCAAAATTTGATTTTTCCCATGACGTATTAATTGGGGAAAAAGGAAAGGCACTTTTGAGTCATTATAATTGAAGCTTCAACCTAAATTCAGTCTTATGGGGCGGGCTTTGCAAAATTCATCTTTTCCTAATAGATAAGTATTCAAGTCTACCACAAGTTGACAATAAATAAAACATCATCTTATTAGTTTCCATCTAAATGATAAAAATCTAAGTTTGAAAAGGTCTTCAAAAACATTAAGACCAGAAACTAAATAAAGAGTTTGAGTTTAAGTCTTATTTAGAATAAAGTCTTAAATCCCAGTCCTAATAAGAATTAAAGTTTAATTTATTTTATTTTAAATTCTTAAAGAATAAAACACTGACAAACTCCAGCTTAACTGTTTTCAAAGAATTTTAAAAGCAATAAAATTCTTAACAGCTCAAAGAAACATTAATTTGTCAAGCGAGGTTACATCGTTCCGGCTAGTTACTACCGAGCAGCTACTCGGTCTACTATTAAAACATTCTACAAAGATTATAGCGTTCCTCAGGCAGCACGAGGTGCATAGAAGCTATTTCTGGTAGCTGTAAATTAATCTTCCCACCTGAGAATGTTTGCCAAGTCCTCGACAAGAAGCGTTCACTTGTCCAAGACGAATTGCAATGTTTCATCGAACTGCGTGGGAGTATCTAGCATCGTTCCCTGGTTAATCTAACACCAAATAGAACTCAGCATTCGGTCAAGTTGTTTGCACGGGTTTACCAAAGAAATGGACAAACTTTGCAATTGTCGGTGTCTTTGCTTATGGTCTCGCATGTGTGTTTAATTGAACCGTAAAAAGCAAATATGTCGCCATAAAGTCCTCGGAGTTGCTGTTTTCCCCCAGATTTTTCTACCTTTTTGTCTTTTGCGGCATTGGCGCTGTTTGTCTTCATTAACGCACCCAACGCTGCGAAACCCCAGAGGAGGTGCACCGATTTTGTCCAGAGGTAAGTCGGACCGATGTCAGAAAGGATTTCAAAAAGCCCAAGTGGTTAAGAGCAGCAAATACGATCTGTAAACAGTCTGGAGTTGGACTTGTTTGCTTTGGGCATTTCGAATTTACTTATGTACATTCCTTGCGTTGCCGTGCCGATCGCATATTTAACAAAGAATCCGTACGGGGACACAAAGACCGCTCCCGGCCAAAAGCGGATTTTTTTTTTTTTTTTTTTTTGAGGGTGCAATAGTTAGTCCGGACTTTCTTGGGCTGGCCGGACATTCACTCGTTTATTTTAATGAGGGCATTACTCCGAGGTCAATGCCAGCGATTATCCAGACTTGAAGAAGTTGCATTAGCTTTTTATTTAATTTTAATTTTATTTCGAACTGCAACTACACGATGAGGCCTTAAAGTGTTCAAGACTCTCTCTAAAATAATAAGAGTTTTAGTACTTAATTTTATATTTTCTCTCTGAGTATTCGCCTATCATAAATAAAAATATTCAAAAATCACTCCAAAATAGACTTTTAGTTTATGTAAAGAGTCGATTGACAACTATCTACAGTATAAATAAGACGATGTACATATCTAACCAAAAATCACTAAGTACCATTTATTGATTCAAAACATTTCTTAAAAATATTTCCAATTACGTAAGCAGATAAATAAAAATGATGTGAGCTAAAAATCAATGCATTAAAAGGCAAAAAATCAGACATAAATGATTTCTAAAATTTTACTTTCAAACCAAAAGATGAGAAACAGCAAAGCAAATTTGATTTTTCAATCAATTTCGTTTAACTTCTGTATCCACCGATTTTGTCTTACTTAAGCAAGTTAAAGATTTGGAAAGAAAATAACAAAAAAATTGACATTTTGAATTGGAAATCATGGTCCAATTAGTAGGTTTATGAAACAAATAATTTTCTTTAATATTATTACTAAAAATACTCCCTGGTACCTATTATAGGCATTCAATATTTTTTGCGGCACCAACAATACTTGAAAATTGTACAAATGTAAGAAGGACCCTCATCACGCCTTCCATCACCTGCTATACACCAACGCATCCAAATACCTAAAAGAACTGAAAAATATTTATAAATGCTGGTCATAATTTTTACCTACAAGGTCACCCAGCGTAAGAGAGACTGCCCAAAAGCAATAAATTATTTAAAACAATTGAAAACAGGAGTCTCTCAGAAGCAGTTTTAAGTGCCCCGTCTCGGAATATCTGAGAAACATAAATTGGCACAGGAAATTAATAACTACGCTCTTCCTGGTCCAGCTAGAGGTTGTGCAGAGTCTCTCACAGCAGATTTTCACTCTAGCTGAGGAAGAGGATCTTGGGCAATTAAAAAGTATAAGAATAAGTAAGCCGGGATAGATACTATGCAAAACTCAGCTCTCATAAACATCTACGACTGATTACATCTGACTACTTTCAGGTCTATCAGATACCTCGATCTATTTAGTCTTTCCTTCTTTTATTATTTTAGACAATTTTTATAATGCCTGGCACTTAAGGAATTTTGCGGTGGCAACCGCTTTTCACTGTTTCTAAATATTTATCGGTATTAATTTCGTGGTATTATTTGTAGGCCACTTTCAATCCTCACAAATTATTGTACTAAATAAAAATGCCTAATTTTCAGTAACTCGTCCCAAGAATCCCTTTTTCCGAAAATAACTCTTTTGAATTTTACTGAGGAGTCAAAGCGAGGCAAATTCAAATTTTAAAAATCTCAGAAATTTTGTCGGCCTTCTTATTTTATTTCCAGTTGATTAAGCCAAATAACCTGCCCCGGAAAGTCCTTTTTACTAAAATAACTTTTTTAAATTACATTGAGGAAGAACACGAAAGCAAGGCATATTCAAATTTTAAAAATCTTAGAAATTACCTAAATTAATAAATTTGTGAAAAAGATATCGAGTTTAGGATTCACATTTGGGATTTTTCTGTTATATACTTGAATTTGTTTTTTTTATATATCTACTTTTTTCTATTATTTTATTAAACATTTTCTTTTTTTTTGCAGTCATGCTCATTAGAAAGTTTACCTAAGTATGGTGAAGCAAAATTAATGTTATGGTTTCCTAACTTTTGGGGCATTTTAAATATCTGGGAATGGGGATTTACTTTTTTACGGTTAAATGCTGTTTTTAACATTTTTATTTTCCATGTTAGAAGTGTTCTAAATTATCCGGGAATTAATTAAATTGATTTATTGCTATAGCAACAACAGCATTTTAATACATTTTATATGGGCCTGTAATTTTTGTGTTATTTCTTTTATTAATTGATGACTTTATTTCTTTGAATTTAGAACAACTTTTTAGTTTAAAAATTAAATATAAAATTTTTAATTCCTAGATAACAAGATGTTAATGATTCTAAAATGTCTTGAGGACAGAATTGAATTACAGATAAACATTTTCCTCGATAATATGCACTGATCAAATCAACTAATGAAAAATGTTTAACATTTTACAGACAATTTAAATTAATTCCAAAGTAATACAAGAAATTCAGACTTCAGTCCTTTCTCTGTCAATCCTCCTTGGAATTTACAGTGCACAAAAATGGAATTTGCCTTAGACGTGATCATAAATCGCCGCAATCTGAGCGGATACGATCGGACCGGTACTCCGGAGGTGAGCCCATTAACAGTAACATATATGCAAAATTCTTTCCGCGATATTAGATTGAGATTGATTATAAGCAGTGTGCTCGCGCAAAAGTTCAAAGCCTACCAAAGACAGGAAGATCAATGCCCTCGCCGACTCAAGCGCTCGACCACTGTTTCTGCTAATTTCGTTTTGAGAGGTCGTTTTATCTTTAAGGCCATAAGTCCAGAACGTTTGGTTTGCTGGTTTGGTACACATCTACAAATCTCAGAGCTGCCCGAGAGCGTTTTTATTATTTTCTTGATCGGGTGTAAATGTATTTCTTTTTTTATGTTAGCGGTTACGCGTCGTCTTCGCCTTCCTCCAATCTCAAGGTAATTTTCTTGTGCCAGAGCTGTTCTCAAGCGCTAAAATCACGTCGCGTGAAGTGACATTCGCTACAAATTATATGACAAATTTTATCTCTTCCCTCCTAAATGCCACCTCACTGGGGTTAGAATAGAACTCAATCTGACTCAATCAGAGAGCCGAAAAGTTCTTTCGATTGCAATTTTTGTCGCTATCCAGATAACCGGATAGTAAATTTAAGAAGCGACAAAAGACAAAACAAAAACCATATAAAAATAAAAGGAACTACAGACGAGCTCTGAGAAGAAAAGCCAATCGAATTGGGATGCTGCTTGATTTGCTTCATTGGCTTGCAAAAATGTGCATTAATATCACATAAGTCTGGCGCTTTTTGTAAGACGGAAATTTTTGAGTGCAACCAGGGGTGAACTAAATGTCGGCATGGGACAAGGAATCGAATCATATTGCAAAAATTTCCGTGCAATATGAATCGAGGGGAGGTTTTTGTTTGTGGTAAATATCTTTGAAATGACAAATAGCCAGTCTCCCAGGTGCGGAAGATAAGTTGAAAGACAAGAAACGACCGGAGAAAAACTCGCGAATAACCGTAATTTCTTAACGCATCGGATATTTTCTAAGATACGGAAAGAAAATCATAATAGCACGGGAGATATTAAGTGACTCCCCAAGACCTTCACGGTTTATATCTGATTTGTTCTGATGCCGCCGTCTCAGTTCGGGTGACGAACACGTTTCATGTCCAACAACTGTGGCGATGAGACTCAATCACCTTTTCTTAAATTTTCATTTAAGGGAGATCCTTTGATATCATTCAAGTTAGCAACGAACAATTTTTAAATATCGGTTAATAAATTTACAAAAAATTGAACTATTATTTTATACTTATAAAAATATATTAAATATTTTTTAATTCCTCATTTTAACTACTTTTATTTAATACCACATATGAACTTGAAAACCAGCCACTTTTTGGGAAAATGCCAACCTTTCAAAATATTCTGTAATTATTTTATACGCCTAACACTATCTGAGGAGAATTTACAAAACGGTTCACACGAAATCCTAAAAAATAACATAAAGTGTTACTTTTATCCCACGATGCAAAATTGCAATATTTTTACGTTATAGTTAATATAGTCATGAAATTATGCTAGCATGAGTATAAAGATAAAACCTTCAACGTCATTAATTACAACAGGATTTGATTGCCATGGTAGCGTTAACAATTGCCTTAACTGCCTTGTCTAAGCGTCCTTTAGAACATTCATCAACCCAGATCACGGAGACAAATTGCATTTATGAGATCACTTACTAAGCAAATGGTCCAGCGATATGAGGTTACCATTAGAGAACAGCATAATGGCCTGAATCTCAATCTTCTGTGGTGTTTAAAAGTATGTTTGAATGGGTGTTCTTAATAAGTTTTATGATACATTATAACCAATTTAAATGCCTAAATAATTATCCATACAGCTATAGAAGAGATAGATAACTTCCTTAATGAGTCATTACGTACTGAACGCCTCTGCAATAATAATTGACTTAATTCGCGGTAATATTCACGGTAATTTATATGTACACCTCTCAGGAATTAATGTCGACCAGGCGCGGTCGAGAATTTGAAATAGTTTCAAGCCTTTTTACTTGCAATTTGGCATTAATTAATTGATGATCGGCGATCTCTTCATTAAGAAGGCAGAGGACAACTCCTCCAAACCGTCAGGGCATCTTTTCAAATCGGTAGACTTCAGAGGTGATCCAAGCATAAGCCGTCTCTTCGGAGGGTTTGGGGCTCCCGCTTTTGCCTTCTGAGCTAATATTACCTTAAGATATCGGGCTGAGGTCGCCGATCGGCAAGATGAATGTCTCAATCAAATTAAATCTCTCCAACATCTGCAAGGTGCCCCAGCGTGCAATGGATACATCTTGGCGCCTATCAACATCAACTTCTTTTTCAAAAACTGGTTACAAGAGTTACGCGGCAGATGGTTATCGGGGCGTGCGCTGCCTTTTATGTTGCAACGCACCTCAGAACGGTTCCGTGCCCGTAGGTTCGTCGGGCATCTTCTACTAGACGAAGAAAATGCCACCAGGTATAAGAATGAGAATCCTCCGGCCAAAGATAAGTAGAAAAAATAATAATGTGATCGGAAGTGGGAAGCTGCCTGATTTATGATCCAGCACCATAAAACTTTCGGGTAAATCGAGAGGATACTGATGAGATTTGAAGTTGAAAAATCGACGAAGTCTCTCCGGCTTTTGCCCGCATCAAGAACTGTCCATTACACTTGGGGTTTGTTGACTCTTAACTTTAGACCCGGGAGTGAATTGAAAATAAAATTAATGGCGACTATTTATGGGCGCCTTATTTATGTAATTGTAATTTATTAGCTCCATATGCTGTCCATCTTCATTACGTTTTAAAGTATATTCACAGCTATTTAGATATCCGCGGTACAAATTGATTTTTGGCTATAAAAAGGTGAGCATTAATTGGTAACTACTTCCAAGAAATATCTTTAAAAAATTCCCAGGGTTCAGAAGAACTGTTTTTATTTATTTTTTTTTTGTTTTTAGCATACACGCATGATTCAGAAATTGCTCCGTTCACCAGTTTTGCGCCCACAAAATGCAATTAAGCCCACGTAACAAAAGCCAGACCCCCATGAAAAATGTTGGTAACTGAACAAAGCTTACCTGATTTGCATACGTAGCGACAAATTGTAAATGCTAATTTCCCGCGACATTCAGACGCTTTTTGCACTTAGAATAGATGTTTTAGTGAAATGGATGTTAACTGAAAACAATTTATACCAATTGCAATCACGCCGAAGTCGAAATGACACAATTTAAATTCGAACCACTAATACATAAAGCATTTGCACTATTGCAAAGATTAATTGATAAATGTATGCAATTATTTTGTCAATGGATTTTTACTGTAAATCAATTAATATTAAAAGCGTTGATCCCGTTCGGTATGATTTAAAAATTGAGGCGTAGGCTTGTAACCGACACCAAACAACCTCGAAGCTACCTCTCCACCCACATTAGAAACTAATCTCTATGATAATGATCAGTTGGCTGAAGATTACAAAATTCTAAGCGCACAGTCTCCCTTTTTGTTGTAAATAAATTCAATTTGCCAGAGGTGTGGTGAAATATATTTTCTATGTAAATTGGAAAACCTTCTGTCTGGGAACGGATAATTTAACTAATTTTGGCGTGTCTTGCATTTTAAATGTGCTCAACTAGATGCAGATGTGTTGCATTTTGAGATGAATAGATAAATTTGGAAAAAAAAACTTAATTTCGTTGGAAGTTGATTTAAGTAGCTGAATAAGGAAATTATAAAAAAACGTAAAGGAAAAATTTAATTCAATTGAGGGAATAACCCGGCAGTGGTCGACGACTGTTGTTAATTTCTTTTTTTTTTTCATTTCTCGGAAAAGACCAATCATCTCACTCATGCAACTTTGTCGGAAGATTTTACACTTTAATCACGGAAAGATATGTAGAAGTATGTTCGCTGAATTTTTTTCTAGTTTCCGATTTTAATTCTTGTTGCCAGACTTAGAACAATAAATCGTCTTAAGTTCAAATTTCTACTTAGACAATATTGGAGAAAATTAGTAAAAGCATTTGTTATGAAAACCTATTAAACTCAAATGTTACTATACTTTTAAAGTCCTTTAAAATGGTAAAAATAACTAATAACTTTTCAAACGATTTCACATAAAACCATTAAATCAAAATTTAGTAACTTTTCTTTCCATACCTTTTAATTTATAAAGTTACATGTATTTTTCTTTATTCGTTTTTCTATGTTCAAAAATAACCAACAATTAAAATTAAAACACCTATTTTATGGTACAATAAATAAAAGCTTCGAGCTTAAATTAAATGAAAAAGCAAAGTATTTAAGACGTTCAAGGCTAGTTATATTTGTAGACTCAGAACTCATGTTTTGCTATTGTTCAATTCAATTATAATTTAAATAGTACAAATAACTCGTATTTTATATCTGAGAGTAATCAGTACTGTTTGTGTTATTATTAAAACCAACAGGCAAATATTAGCTAGCCTACCAATGTCAGGAAATGTGAATATTCTTTACTTGAATTGCACTTACAGTCCATCACATTCATTACAGTGCAATGCAATCGTTAACTGCAACCGTATTCAATTTTTTCCCCTGAAATCTGAGTAGCTTATAACTATTATACAGTCAAAGATTTACATAACGACAGGCAATACTCCAAAGAGCCACTGGCGAGCGCATAGTACAATGGTACCATTTCGTTTTATGTAAGCAAATTAGCAAAGAGGTATCATCAATAAGCAAGAAATGGTATAGAAGTGAGCAAGTACACCTCAATCGTCTATTGTTTTATCGTTGAGGAGTGACCGCCAAATAAGTTATTCTTAACAAACCCTCTTACGGTGATATAACGGTGCTGGCATTGTTCTTAAACGGATTGAAAATGTTTTTATTTATTTATTTATGTGTTTTTTTTTGTATTCTGATCGAAGCAATTTCCCTAGATGATATAAGAAAAACTTCTTAGATCCGGCCGTAGAAAATTAAATTTAGTAATTAAAATAGAATATTTAATAGGGTGATTTTACAGTCAAGGAAAAGAATTAAAAACCTATAAGAACGACTATTGGATGATCTTGATAAACTTCAAGAAACATTAAAAACTATATAGCAAGGGCGTGGTAGGTAAGCGTTTCAGCCGTGGACTGCTGTAATAAACATTTGCAAGAAGTTGCAATGAAATTTGTAATGAACGGTTGCCTGTAGGGATAATTTATTAAATTTCTTGGGAATGTTGCCCTGCTCAGTACTTACGTACTACTGAGAAATTTGAATACAGTATAAAAACCGATTTATAAATTTAATTTCAAGTTTTCCGCTTCAGTCTTTTGTTTTTCTAACCAATTAAATTTGTAAGGAATGTGACCGTTAAGAGGAATTTATTATCTCCTAGGGGATGTTATCCTGTTTAAAACTACGAAGAAATTTGAGTGCTTTAAAATAAAACATAAAAATACAAGCACCAAAAGTCGTCTAACTCAAAGAAGTTAGTGTAAAAATGTCAAGTTCGTCGCCTAAGTCTTTTGTTTTTCTCCTTGTTCGTTCGCCTTTTCTTTGTTATTTTCTTCTTGCGCGATACGTTTTTGTTTCGACATTTTTCTTATTTTTATGTACGTCTTTAAATTTCTTGCACGATCAACTCTCCTCAACCACCGGCAGCACCACCAGCAGCAGCAGGAACAGTGGCGAGCATCGATCGAACCGAGCCGGTAAGCTAGACTTTTTCAGCCTTTCTCAAAGCACAGAGGCATTAAAGCCGAAGTCGAAGCATAGAGTGCGGTCATTTCTCACTCCGCCCGTTATTCTCGCGTATTTTTATGGTCTTGTGGTTTTCCTCGACTGATTCCTTCCACTGGAATAGATGACGCAATAATCCGATGAAGATACACTTCTCAAAGCGCCTTCATTTGAAACCACAAAACCCGGCGAGGGTATCTTCGGCCTGGAAGAGTTGGAATTCCGCGATGTTCTCATCGCTGGACTGGATGGATGGACGGTGATTCGAAGAGAGTAAACGGCTACTAAGATACCTGGCCGTACCACGCATTTTATTCGATGATCTCAGTGCGCTCGAACGGGTTGCGCTTGCGCGAGTATCTTAATTGTGCAAACTCTACCAAGATCTTTAGTCTTTCTCTAGACTTCGAGTGAAGCACAAGTGCTTAGTTTATAGTGCCGTTCCTTTAGTTAATTTACATATATTTCTTTTCAAATAAGTAATTTTTTTTTCTCTGTTTGCTCGGTTGATCTTATTCTTGGAAAAAGTGGCAAAGAAATTCGGAAGAGACATTCTTTCTGAAACGCTAACACTGTGGCGCTTTAGCCATGGTGAATGGTGAGTGATCGTCAATCACACTTTAGTGCGTCGACCTAACTGCTTTCGGGGTGTGAAAAAAAATATATATATAACGTGCAATAACGCCGCCTAATCAATTTTAATAATAAAAACCGAAAAATAAGAGATTAATCAGTAAAACGATAAAATTGCAAACAACTAAATTCGCTCCGACTAACTCGATTGTTGAAGATCACCTTACAAAAGGACATTTATTTTTTTGGAACAAAATCGCCATGGACTTTGGAAATTTCATTAAAATTTAACTATCTGACCATTAAAAGGACTCATTACAACCATCTGTTAAGTATATTCCCAACATCCGGTTGCAGTACTTCTAAATATAGCCATACGCCTCTACACGTTACTCAACTCGCATATTTTCGACTTGATCAGGTCTTACTGTTTTATGCTGGAGTTGATCGGCCTTGAACGGGAAATTATAATTTTTCTTAAAAAGATTCACTGTAGATTTTCAAAGCAGTAATTTTTATTTCTTATTCCTTGATACTAAAGCCGGACGAAACGATCATGTGAGGTAGGGTAATTACCGTCTTCAGATATCATTTGATCAATATTTATTAACTGCCCCGCACATATCCGCGCAACTATTTGAAATCTTGGTACTGGCTTAAAGTATTAAGCAAGAAAACTAAACGCAGCGGCGCGCACCGCAGGACGGCTTCGAACATGAGATGAGAGCGATTTCTTGCTTCTTACTTCTATTATTATATGCGACCGAGTTGTGACTCGATTTAAATTGAACAGAAGCGGCTCGTGTGCTCCACTGCTCCACTGCTCTTTTATTATCAACTCCAAGTTGGACGACTTAATGCTTACGGTGTGCACTGATTTAAAAAACAAAAAAAAATAATAATTACCACCTCTTTTCAAGTATTTTTTTTAACGTCCTTTTTATGTCGGTGCTAGGCCATTAACAAAGGGATCTTCAGCAATCTAAAGCAATTAGCAAAACAAAAAACTCGTTAATTCGATAATGCTAAAACCACGTTAACAAAAATTATATCGTTTGCAATAAAATAAAATTAAACAGAAAAAAAAAATATAGTTGAAACAACCGATTCTCTCCATCCTCCAGGGGTTCAGCCGCATTGTATCCCTTTTAATTGCAATAAATCAAATTGTGTGTTTGACAGTTAAAATGTTGAGAAAAGTGATTATGAATTGAAAGAAATATAAAAAAAAATCAGAAGTAAAGAAAGAAATATCAAAGTGAATAAAAGTGATGATCTATCTAGAAATTAGTGATGATCTTCTGGTGACCTAGAGTTTGATTGGATTAACACAAGTTCATCGCTGTTGCGGATGTACTCCCGTATTTTGTGCTATCTTACGTTTATTGGATAAGTGCTACCCAGTGATTGGCAAAACAAAAAAGAAAAATATAATAATAAAAATATAAGATAAAAGCATTCATACAAATATATATTTCCTTCCGGAGACATGACATTCGAAAAAATTTTGGTAAATTTTTCAACCACATTATTTTTGGGATAATTTGTTGGTTCTTTTTTTTTATATTCTTTCGTAGTTTGTGTAAATATTTTACCGGTAAATAAGGACAATTTAATGGAGTGTTGTTTCAACTAGATATGTTTTTTTTAAACTAACTTAAATTATAAATATATATTAACATTTGATTAATACAATTTTAATTTTATAGTCTTACAAATCCTTTCAAAGAATTTAAAATAATTTTATGTTCATTTCAACCTTGTTAGATAGAATTAAGATATTAAAATGTTGTGAATTAATGTTTTTTTAACTTTTCAATACAATAAAAATGGCCTTTTAATCTTCGATAATTTAAAGACAATAACTTTTAATCTGCACCGTTCATTAGCAAAGATTGGATTTTATCGTTTCATCGACCTTCATATTGAATTTAACATTTATATGCATACTTCTAGATATATACATATATTTTTTACTAGTACTACATGTATTTTTACGGTTATAAAATAAATAGTAAAAATAATCTAAGAAGAGACAACGAAGAAAACGTTGATATTCTAAGCCTCTTTAGAAACTTATTCGTCAATTTTAGAATACGAGATTTTGTTTTCGGTTGAAACAAATCGAGAATAAATTACTTTCTTATGTTGCAGCTCATTTCCACTATGTGTTGTCTATAGGAGCTGTATTCGTACACCCTTTATTGACTGGGATCACAATAAATCAATCATGACTGAATAAAACCGATCCGACTGATTATTATGTAAATGTTTTCTCCCGAATTGATAGGTTTTAGAGCTTGAGTTATTTTATATTATATACGAGTATATATTCAAATACGGTTTTGGTGTAAGAAGTGAGTAAAGATTTACGCCTAATCGAAATAGAAATTAAAATATGTAATTTTGATTTATAAGCGTAAGTCAAAATTATATTTTTTATATTCTAGAGAAAGATAAGATGTATAGTTTTTAGTTCTCGAAAGTTATTTTAACATATAGAATTTCGATACAGATAAATATTTCCTATATTGAGTATTTCTAGGCCAATTAAGCTTTGAAAAGGGACCTCGGGTGGCATAGCTGGCTGAACGGTTTGTCTGTGATGTACAAAGTGTCCCCCAGGATTCCCATGGAAAACTCTGGTTAAAAAATAAAAATAACACAGAAAGTTGCCATATGGGCTTAGCTCCCGAGTGCACGAAAAATAAGAAAGCAATTTGAGAATTAAATTCTAAATTGTGAAATAAAAAAACAAGTCTTGAAAAATTAAATAAAATGAACCATTCAAGATGTAATCGATGGATGGGACTACAGACAATTTTTTACTATTATTCTCAAATTCTGTGTTTAACAATTAAAAATATTAAGAATTTATGTTACAAAAAATTATTTGACTTTAATATAAAAATAATGAGTATGCATCAAGTTGATCAGATAATTTTTATTAAGAGATTTTAACATGAAGTTATGGCATTAAGTAAAACGTCTATGTTTTCTAAAGTACCTGACAAAAATTAATATGAAACCTGATTTTAAAAATTACCACCAATTCGCAAAAATTGCATAGTGCATATGAAGAATTTTTTACTTTTCCCACCCGCCACGATTTAGTTTTTAAGAACTTATATTAATTTACTGAAGCTGAGCTCATATTTTTCTACTTTACATACCTTCCTTTTTCATTAGCAATTATCTTGAGGATCCAGTCCTGATTGCTTTATAAATGATGTAATTTTCGTCTTTTTGTTTTCAATTTTAAAATATAACTTTTAAAATCTTTAAATTTTCGTAATTCAATTTCTGGATAGCACTTCCTAAAAAATAAATTGTGCTGTTTTAGAATATTCTAAATATTGTTACAAATTAAAATTTATAGATTGCAAGAGAATAATTTTGTTTAAGCAGGTTTAATACACTTAATTTTGTTTTAAGTGTATTAAACCTGCTGCTGTTAATCAAAATTGTATAGTTAATATGAAAAAAAGGTTGAATATTTGTAATTCCCTAATTAATCATATCAAAAGAATATTACTATTTTATAACTAATTTCATTTTTGCTCGACAAAGTTCATGTCTATTCAACAAAATGATTTTAACAGCTTCCTGGTAAAGCCTAAAACCGTTCTAGATAACGATTTTTTTTCAACATTGTTGTGCTCCATTATATTCAAGGATTGACGTGTCAAGAACGATTGCAATATGTCTCTATTCAATTTGGAAACTTTCGATTTAATAGAAGCTCCGCTTACTTTTGACCTTACACGATATATTTCCTAATAAAACAAGGTTTTTCTCATAAATGACCAACCAAAAGTGATGCATTCAAATTCCGAAAAACCGGATTGATCACAGATTATACCATCCCAAAATTTTCAATCGATTTTACAGAATTCAGAGATCCGATTAAATTTGGATGAGACAATATTTATAAAATTTAGACAATGAAACATTTACTTACCCATGTCGAATTTAAAAATAAAAAATTCACAAAAGTTTAATGGAATTTGGGTTATCTTCAATATCATAAATCCCTTTTAAGGTGTGATGCAAAAGGTCAAGTAATTTCGATGTCTCAAAAACTGCAACACCTTAAAATATATTTTAAATATTCGCATTAATTTACACCGAAGGTAGTTGCCAAGTTTCTTAAATGTTGAAATATGTTATCCAACAGGCTACTGAAAATGCTGTAGAAATTATCATAAAACTGCGCCTCAACTTGAGCATAATTCGCGGAGGGCGTTAAAGGCGCTCCCGATATGCGATCAAAAGTAACAAGAGCCTCTGCCCAAAACAAGCGTTGAGGAAAAAACACTTAATGCAATTAGTTCCTCATAAACGTTGGCCCGCAAATCGTAAACCTTTTGTTTTAAGCAACCATAAAGTGCCCCATGGTAGCCGTTGCCATAAAAACCAAATGGCTGCATCAGGAACACATTCGGTCAATAAAATAAATAAATAAATAAAGAAAAAAGTCAAAAAAAGCATAAATTCATCTGCACTATGGCGAAAAAGAGTGTTGCAATCGCTTCACCGAAGCTCAACTCTTTCGTCGTCGTCGATCGTTTCCTCTAAATGGTAAAGCCACAATGACGTCACCTTATCCACATCTCGTGGTATAATACCATAGTTTGATTTCTTTTGATCTTTTTCGTATCAGTCGGATATTTTTTACTTGTAGATTTTGTTATTTTTTTTTTTTTTGTTGTTCAACTCTCAACAGTCGCCGTCACTGCAGCAACAAAAGTAGCAGTCAGCAGTCAGCAGTTGAGCGTAGGAAACGAAAAGGCAACTTTCGAAAAGACCTCACCATCGCAAGCCAAGGCAATATAGCTCTAGAGATCCGAAGAGTGCGCTGTGCTCCAGCTAAATCTCCGTGTATCTACAGAATGTCGTGGTATCTCTTAAAAAACAAAAAAAATTTTTTTTTTAATAAAAAAAAAAACCTTTGCGTTCGCGCGAAGCATATAGGCTGCGATCGTGGCAATCGCCAAGTTGCCGCCGCTGCCGCCATAGTTCCTTGGCGAGTGCAGTCGAGCACGTTACATTTTATCTGGCAAATATGGTAGGACTCTGCTGGGGCGGTGCAGACGCCTTTTTTCCTCATATCCACAGGCCGTGTGGGACTGTGATCTTTCAATTTTGAGACTAGGAACAAAGCCCCATCCAGATATTTGTGGCATCGACTATACTTACTAGCCCTACGTTCGGTGGTGCACTGTACGCACATATATTAAATTGAATTCATGACCTATAACTCTTCCAGCGCCAACGACAGTACTCGAATGCGGATAGCTTAAAACTGGATATCTTATTTTAAGTTGGTCTAGGAACAAGTTTTGTTATATATTTTTCGCAGTGGCCGGCACTCGCCGTTTCAACGTCTTACTGTCTTTGGCGTGGCGAGATCACCTTAAGGTCACGACTGACTCGATTCGATCTTGGCGGCGCGTACAGTTTTGGAACGGGAAGAACAAGTTTCAACCGAGCCCATCATCATCATGATCATCAGCACCAAAAGTTGTCGTATCTTCGTTATTTTGGCTTCACATCCTGCCAATTAAGCAAAAGTTTAGAGCCTTAAATTAAAAATTAAAAAAAAAAAAAAAACATCTCGACCGGGACTCTTGTCTAATTGTTTACCGATTGAAGAGATGATATAACAGCAATCGATCGATTCGTCACCCAAACGAGTCTTGCCCATGCGAATGTCTCCTTATTCGGGAACTTGCACATTCAACAGCGGCGGTTATAGGCCTCCTTAAAACGATCATGTTTCTTGCAAACTACTCCGCTATAAGTGTTGATGAGAGGTCTTGCGGTACGGGGAAATAATTCTCAGGTGGCCTGAGTGAAAGCTGTTTTACTTTTTTGGTAGCTTGCTAAAGTTGGGCCATTCAAGCAAGGCAGTCTTGTTCAATTTTCTGCCCACAAGACAATCCCCCACAGAGCCATGAGTGGCAATTCTCAGTTATATATTTACTTCATGGGACTGGTTTTTTCGGACACCATATCGTCGACAATTGAGTCATTTTTCATACACCTGGAGGCTACTGGACAATCCAGAGTTCTTAAAGTGATCAATTTTATTTATTTTTTTAAAAGACAACTAAACCAAATCCATCACCCTTTTTTCTTTCGATTATATAACCTTAAGAAATGGCTTCAAGAGTACAAAATACACTCCAGACGGCATTAATTTTTATTTTTTGAATATAAAATCTCCTCCAACTGGTTTGGTTGGACTTTTCCCCATCTCGTTTAAAATTCTCACGATCGTTTCAATTGTTTTGAATCTTGAATTCTACCGTCGTCAGACTAGACTTCTTTGGGACGTGTTTATAATTTCAATGAATCGTGTGATCGATCTGATCTCCATTTAAGCTGGTTAAAGAGATGTCCTTTCTAGTTTAATCAATGATCAATCATTCCTTTTTTGAAAATGTATTATACATACAATCCAGGAGATTAATCGGTATAATAAAGTTATGCCTATTAGGAGTTAAGAAAATTCTTTCATTTCAATCAGTTAGACCAATCTTTAACATGTAGGATACACGTTATCGTTGCGTTATTTAGACATCCTTTATTTAAAATGAATACTTCAGTAAAAAACAATAGTGTCAAATATACCCAACTTGATCGTTCTTTAATCCACGCGAGCAGTACGACAAGAGATTCAAACCGCATTAAATGCAAATAATCTGCAATCAAAGTACCTCAAATAAAAAAAAATAAATAAATAAATACACTGCACACTGTAGCAAATCGATCAGCAATGAAAGAATCAATTAATTTCTGTACTGCGGATTTACATTCATTGATAATTGGTATGCAAATTATTTTAATTTAAATTCGTATTGAACAAACGTTCGGGAAGTGAGTATAAAAGAACAAGAACTCATCGATTGTTATCTTTTTAACATCCAAGAGCTCACTGCCCCTTTATTGAAAGGCTAAAAGTGATGATAGGTTATTTCAATATTTGCCTTTAATTGCTACAAGAAGTTTATTCATGAGAACTTTAAGAAACCTGAGGCTGAATGTGTTTTGCATTTAACATTGGCTTGTAGGATTAATTCAAAGGTTTTTAATTCTAAACCGCATAACTAAATAATAATAAAAAAATTTAATATCAAATTCTCAAAGATATTTTTAGGTTTCAATTATTCTATCATTAATTTCATTTGGCAGTTTAGATTATCCATACGTCGTCCCTAATTATTTTGAATTGAATTCTCTTTCTTTTTCTCACCAATTATACCAATTGTGGTAGTAAAGTTTTTTAAAACAAAAATTTAAGATGGCGCCATATGACGCCATTTTATGAAATAAACGGCTACAAAATTCAAGGCGCCATTTAAATTGGAATTAGCTTGTTTTTCTAACTGTTATATACAAAAAATTTAAATTGATTTGATGAGATATTAATTAATTTGAAGGTTAAGATTTATAAAAATTTTAGGTTATAATAAAAAGAGGAGAGAATACGTATCCTAAAAGGCTATTGGAAAAGGTATGAGAAGTCTATGACATCATTAGGCAACAAAAAACGATTCAACGCTTGGTACAAGATAAGCAAACAGCTGCAGCACTTAGGAATATTAATATAACTTGAAAAAAAATGTATAAACGATAAACTTATACAACTTGAAGGAACAGGTTGAATTAATTGTAATCACGCCTTTTGCGTTAATATCTCCTCATCTTGTTTTTACTCCCCTATAATAATAAACGATAAAAAAAATGAATAGTTCCGGACACTTGAGACACCTTTGAACTTTCATTTCTACAGATAGACTGTAGTTCCATTATTAAATATAACAATTGCTAGATAGGAATAAAAAATCCAACCAGGTGATTAGCAAATTATACCCATCCGATTGAAACTGGTTTCCCTAATCTGGCGGCAACAGGCCATTTAATTTGAGTGATTTGCTTTCGTTTTCAGCAAGAAAATGGCTGGTTTGTAGTAAGCAATAATCACAGAAATTAAAGAACTGATTCCGCTAGTTCAACTCCTTGAAAGGTTAACTATCCGGCTCATATGAGAGCTTCCAATATGTTAACTGCACTTAAACCCGCCTAGGTAAAAACCAGGTAATTGCCATTTTTACAGCAGTAAACACTTCTAAAAATAGATGGGACAACGCATCGCTAACTTACAATTTTCTGAACTAAACTCGCTTTTATTCAAAGCGAGAGCAAATCGTACCGTAGAGCTTGAGCCACGCAAAAATTAAAAATGTCATGGTCACCCCAAGAAAGTCGCTGACTTTATATCTGCCTCTGCGCATAAGATGCCGCTGGCCGATCCGACCACTGATCTTAAGGAGTAGGTGCAGCCGTTATGGATTTTTTTTATTCCTTATTTGACCGCATGAATGACACTCTTTGCTGTGGGTAGCTCTCTGAGTTGTAGTAGAAATAGCCGGAACGCTGTCTTTGAATCAATTCTCCCACTCACTTTTATGGCATTTTCGTGAGACGCTATACGATCAGTCTAAGTGTGGTCAGGTTTAATGCCTCTCATTTAAGTAATCAGATCTGAAAGTGCTTACTAATCCGTCGAGGGATATTTAATTAGCTTGCTAACCTTTCGTTCGAACAATTCTAGACACCTTAAAATGCTTGCCCTTCAAGTTAATGATTTAAGAAAAAAATCAATCATTTGTTTATTTTTTTACGTATTCTTGTAATACCTTTAAGGTATATCCTACCTATTTCAAGGCCATCCGATAGAAAATAATTGTATAAAAACACATTCATACCATGAAATATCGATATCATGAAATATCGATATCATGAAGTACCGATACCTTGAAATGATACTTTATGGATCACTGCAAATGGCTGTAATTCAAGCAATTTTAAATAATTATTTGTAATAATTTTTATACTACTTCTGTTTTTAAATGTAGTTTTATTCAGATAAGAATTATATGTTTTAATAAAAACAAATTCTTGTAAATCGTTATTTTTTCGCATAATAACATAGCAACTGATTTGATCCCTTAAATCGATCGCCACAATCGCTTTATTGAATGCAACAAGGCGAAGACAGTTGGTGTTGTACCTATTTGAAATTGACCACATCGTGACGGACATAAAGACAGAGACTAAGTAAAATTCGCCCATTAGTCAAGACATTGACGAGTTCCTGAGGTTTGTCTGCCATGGAACTGTCTGTCTATCGCGCATATTTTTCACCGCAATCAAATACCTCGACGACGAGTCACGGATTCATCGTCTCATCCCGTCTAAGACACATAGAATGGTCTACCTGAAGAAAAGAGTGTATCCCACGAAAAATCGTGGTGCGTCGGTATGTCCAGACAATGAACGTCCAGGTGTCAATAGCCAGTGACGCAGAACAGCATACACCGATTTTGTATAATCAAATTCAGTGGAAGTCGGGAGCATTTATGATCGGAATCGAATCAATGCCGGCGTTGAAATCGACAGGTCTGGTGACAGGTGAGAAAGGTACGATTACCCACCCAGCGAGCAGTTAGCAAAGAAGGTGCTGGTAACTGAACCTACGCTGGGTCGCCGCCTTATCTTGCATTCACCTGCAGGGAACCTTTTGTTTTCGTATTCCGTTAGCGTCCGTCTCAGCGATTGATTCCTCGTTCTATCTTAGGAAGAACCCAACACTTATTTTTATTTTTTTCTCTTTTCATTTTTGTCTCGTCCCGTCTTGAATGTCGCTTCCACTGAGCAATTGATGCCTTTGTCGCACACAAGATGGCACATTTCCGGCGGATAGGCTATTAAGTCGCTTTGCATTTCTTTTATATTTACATTATGAAAATTATTGGGCGAGGTGTTCTTGGAAAGTACCTGGAATCAGACAAACACCTCCAGACACCTCAGAGAGATGGGTTCTTTGATTCGCAAATTTTTGCATTTTATTGAGGATGAGCCTCAACTTGACCGGGAAATTCTACACGACGCCTGAATTAATTTGATGAGTTTTTCTGGAAATGTTTAATATTAAAAGGAATATTTATAAACGCTGAATGATTAAGATTTATCGTTCTCCTAGACTATTCTGACGGCAAGTTTATTTTTGGGCGTTGAGATCATGAATGAGCAGTTCATTTGCACCTTTTTTCCCACAATAATAGTTCTTGAGAATGGTACGAAGAATTCTTAAAATTTTTTTATGAATTCTTTACAATGGCAAAGAGCAGCACGTTGTGACTCATAATGATGGCTGGCTTTTGTAAAGTAGGTACTTTTTATTATTGCAGAAGTGATGGGTCATATATCTATGCCATCTGCTTAACACTATGCTACGCATAAATATGTTTTGCGAAAAAAATGTGTATGACCTCAGACCCGGACATTCGCCTATGTGAAATTAATCATCTTTCATCATTTTTGATATTTAAAAAAATTATTATAGCTCATTGAAGTATTTAATTTTCTTTATTCAATTAATTATGACTTAGTCAAACCTAAAATTAAAAACAACAACTTTAAGTCGGAAAGTTCAGCGAGAAAGTAAAATTGTTCCTATAATGAAAGAGAGGCGTATTAGCCGCAGTGTTAGGCCTTTAGTAATTAATAATTATTACTAGAAAAGCGCTGGCATATGATTAATGCGAGAAACGTATTTTAGTTACAGATGAATTTTAAAGTAAAGTAGATCACACAGTTTTAGAGTCCGTATGGCTTTTGGAAGGAAATGCATAATAAAATAAATCTTTTATTAAATTTGATTACTATTAAATATTAGAGTACATTTAAAAGAAAGAAAAAATAATAATTCCCGACTAGTAATGATAATTTTATATACTCAATTTAGCTACAGTTGAAGCGGCATCAAACGATTTTTAAAATAAGCAAATAATCAACATACTCGTACATTGAAGTATACTTTTATACCAACATTTTCATATCTCATAGTACACATAATACAAACTGTTTGTAAATTAGCATCTCAATAAGGCAATCAAGCAGCAATGTCTTCTGAAGAAGTTCTATCTGAATCCAATTACATTTTATTGGTTGTTAAAATGTTATTTCCGCAAACATTATGAGCAATTTCACCTAATGTCCTATTTGTGCCTTTAGCGACGTCAAGCATCTTCACGTAATAAAAAACATGCTCCAACGTAGATATAAATTAACCGTTACCAGAAATCTGTGTCAAACACTTCCCCAGGCAATAAAGTAACAGAGTAAGCAATATCCAGAAACATACTTGAGCTAATTTTAGATTTAATTGTCTAAAGGTGTCTAAAATCAAATAGTACTTAAAAACGTGATGTCTATTTGATAGAAATCTTTTAAATACAAACATACGTGATTCGTGCAACAGAAGCAACTGATCTAATACAGGCGGGAATTATTAAAAAAAGCTCTATAGACAAACGACGAGACGAACAGGTTTTTTTTTAGGTGTCTTGTTTACTTTTTGAAATATTTCTTAAGGTTAGCCATAGTCCCAAATGGCTGTGGTGACTTAATGCTGAATGAATAAATTCAGGGGCACGGTCTGATGCTTGTGATCAGTAATCGCAGAAATTAGCGATAACAATAGATAGGTAGTTTTTTTATTTTTTTTTTAATTTAACTGGTTTCTGATTGTTTGATATAAGAGGTGATATTTTCGTGATCAATATGTTTCATCGGAAACTTTTATGTATAATTTCTTTTTTTTTGTTATTTTATCAAAAAAACCCAACTGCTAAGTTTAACATTTTAAGAATTTTTGTATGAATATCAATAAAAATTCCCCACGATTCTTGTTGACAATGAACTAAAGAATGTGTCTAGCAAGAATTTGTTGAATGCATAATTTCGAAGCATGAAGCTTAAAACAAAAGATATTAGACAAATAAATAAAAGTATTAGAACAAAAACTTGACACTAAGCCGGCTGAATAAGTTAAGCCGCCATAGTGAATACAATTTTAGTGTCGGTCAAAGAAATAGAATTACAAAAATATGCAGCAGAGACGGGTAATTTCACGCTGTGAATTAAATAGTCTCCGACACGTCTTTGATGCCCGGTAGTACTGTCCACGACAGAGTTCATCTGATGAATCCAAAACGTTTCCTTACCACCAAGACGGTTTCAATTAATGCGCCGTCACTTACTTTTCACTTGACTGCCTACGAAGTGGAAGTGTTCACGTCGAAAATAATTTCCTGGCCGTTCTTTTGCCACTCGAGTACTTAAGGTTATTCACTGGCAAATCCCTTTGGAAGAATTATTGTGTAAAAAGACTTAAAAACTATATGATGTGGCGCCAAAAATATGATAGTCATCGGATGATTAAATAATCCCACTTTATGTGTAAAAGTGCCGAACAAAAAAGTCTAGTCACATAGCTTTGATGCGGTAATTATCGACCATTTCAACGATCGTATGCCCACATCATTCATTTTTTTTTCTCGATATTATGGCATTATAAAAACAGTTTGAATGCAAAGCACTTCTAAAAATACCCCCGTAAGCGACAATTTGCATTAGCAGTTAATACCTGCCTCACATGAGTTGCCACCTTGCATAAACAAAGTCGTCACACAGCCCCATCAGCGAAACGAAAGAGTTAAGCGACGAACTCGCATTCTTGTCAAGCTCTGATCCGCTGATCGGCTGTGTAAAATAGGAAAATAGCACGTGAGGAGATTACACGAATCTTCACTTAAAACCCAATTCATTTGAGATCATGCTCTGCTATATAACGAAATTTTAGCGACTCATTGAGATCACACTTTGCAGGTGAGACCGCTTAGCGCGACTTGATTAATTCCAGCCGCGAACTGGTGGGTCTCAAACGATGTCAATGTTTTCGCTGAATCAAATACAACTTCAAAATAAATTGCGCGCGCCGATGATGTTTAGCAGTAAATCACGAAAATGAAAAATTACATGCTCGAAAAATCCGCTTTAAGCGTTCGGTAACCGAAAAATAAAAGGTTACTTAACATATATGTGAAACAGTTACAAGACCGCCTCTCGGATATAAAGTCTGAGTCAGTCACCGACTTTAGGATTGAACCGTCTTGCGAGGCGGAGGTAAGGCGATCGGATGTGGCACCGCTGCATATTAAGCGGATTGCGAAACATAACCGGCCCACATTACCTCTGCAATTACGTTCACCTTCGGTTTGACAAATATGAGCCACGGAACGGGCGTATTTTTTTCGCCTGCCTCCAATACGATCGTGGCAAAGTTTTTTTTTTCTTCAATGATATTTTTTCAAGATCATATCTGCAGACAGTGGTACTTAGGTGCTCAATAAGAAAAAGAGGTGCAGTGCCACAGTGCAGCACTGCATTTATTTGTTGCGTTTTTTTTTTTAATTCCCACCGTCTCCTTACATGAACTGCAAACGCACTGACCCAATTTTTTGCTCTACCATAACGAAAATAAGAAAATTGAAGACGTTGAAGATGCATTCAAAACATGCTGAGATTGTGGCAAGTGAAAGTTTTGAGATTTTCAACGACTACCTTTTTTTTCAAGTTCTTTCTCTTTTTATGTGTGTTGAGGTCTTAAACAGCGGATGGGTGCCGCACCACCACTATGTTAATGATACTAACAAGCCAGATAAAACAGTTTCTCTCCCCAATTAGAGGAAAAGAAAATTTGAAAAAAAAAATTATATATATACACCGACTCGACTGTTTTTGGCCTTTTGTTTCACTCGTACCTCCACGTTTTCTTTGTTAATCGAGGTACTAGCCGGGCCGCCACCACGTCTTAAAGAAATGTTGCAGGCATATTGTCCGTAACGAAAGTGTTTTTCAAGGTGTTTTCACCTCTGCCGCGTACACGGACTGATTGAATGAATGAAATTTTGCGTGAAATAATACAACAATGCGTTTTATATTGAGGTCTTTGTCTGAGATGTGCTATGGGATTTTGATGTTTGACTCCATAGTCGTGATTGAGGAAATACCGCTGACACATGTTAGACGCACCTTGTAATTAGCAGGTAAAGAGAGCGGCTCGTTTAGCGAAAACTTATTTCTTATGTTGCAAAATTGTTTTATCTGGCCTACTTGCTTAAGCTTGTGAAGAGTCTAGATTTGAGATTCAAATATTACACAACAACTCACATAATGGTCAATTTTGACTTTGGTTATATGTACATATATAAAAATCTAAATAAAAGTTAACGTATGCACTATCTACCTATGTATATAACAGATAGTTTAACGTTTTTGTAATAGTCAGTTAAAAACGCGTTTCATTTTTAATAAATAATTCGATCAGATATGGTTTTAATTAACAACTTACTCTTGGATCATTATGGCATGTATACTCTAAAATATCACATTTTTTAAAAAGACATTTCCGCTTTAGCTACTTACAGCCAGTTGAAAGTATCTAAAATGCACTTCATGGCGCACACCCAAAGAGTAGTAATTAAAACTATAAACAAACAAAAGGTAAGAAAGTAAACAAAAATTGCTGAGATCATCCATGACCCATCTTTAGAAATTAGAGAAACCTTCCAGCTCTCTCAACAAATATGATGAACAACCATCGAAGCTTAGAGGTTATGCAAAAGAGCCGTCAAAGAACTTTCATTTAACATGATAATGGAAAGAAGTTGCTTTCACTCGGCAATTAAAGTACAAACAATACGCCATTGGCAAAACCAAACAAACAAATAAAGACGAGAAACGAAGCGAGGAGTATGCTTTTTTTTTTTCTTTTTATATTTTGTCGAGACGAATAAATCGTTAATGACTTTATGAGGCAAATAGCCGATTTATCGCAATCGCGCCCGGCTAGACTTCCTCTTAGGTGCATCCTTGAGAAATTCTAATAAATTGCTAAGTCTGCAGAACAAATCGATCTTCCTTTACGATCTTAGCGAAACAATACGGTGCGGCGGCAGAACGTTTCCCCGGCCGAAGACGATCATACCCCCCAATCGTAATAGGGGCCTGTTAAATCGTCGACGTTGTTAATTAAGCGATCATGCCACCAGCTATCTAGCGTGCTTCACTTTCGTGAGCTGGCCAAGGTATGATACGAAGTATGCAACTTTGAAGGCGATCATCCAAATGGAAAATGGTAAAATTGGTAGCCTCGATGCGCGGGGCTCTAATCTCGCATTTTCCAATTCAATGGTACACACAAAAGGCTCAAGAAACAGCGTCACGCCCATGTTTAAAGAAAGTTTGTGTTTAGCCGCAAACTGAGGGTTTTTTTCATGGCGCTACGCAGCGTGATCGTGAAGCGGGCCGCAGCCGATCAGCGCTTACTTGGGATGTGCTCCTCGCTAATCATATTTGCGAAGATCAATATTAACACGGGCGAAATCTACGGATGAGATCTGGCCGGCGTTTCTCAGCGCCACAAAACGAGATCGACGCGGGTTGGATGCATATTAAGAGTCATAACGCTAATAACTCGTTTTCTTTGGGCCCGCGCACCAACGCGCGCTGATACCGCCGCAAACTATTCGATCAGATCCATCCATCCTTTGTAGCGCTATTTCGACTTCTCATTATCATTTCTCGTTTTTTCACGTCTTCGGAAACGTTTCGGCTGTCGACTGTTTTTGCTTCTCGGTTAATATTTGCCACCTTAGAGGATGGGTAGATATGTGCCGTTGGCTTTCTTGTTGTCCGGAGCAGGTGCTTCTCTTCTTCTTCTTCTTCTCCAGCTTGGAGCCCTCGATCAACTTCAGCGCACTAGAACGCGCGGCAACGTCTGTGGGTGAACGTACAGTTAGATCCACTGTATATATAAGCGCCTTAGAGGTTTCCACTTTTCGCAACAAATTCAAAAATTCCAGTCAATGATGGTGAGCGCTAAGACGGACCCATATACCCATCGAAGGCAAGGTACAATGGCGTGAAGATCTTCTTGAGATGTTCATGACCGGTTTTTGGATCGGTTCGTGTCTACTCTCCTGGCTAAAAAAATCGCCTGCATCTTTCGCCGGTCTGAGATTTTCATGTTCGGACCACTCTAAAACCTCTGTAATATACGTTCTCAGCATAGGGACCATGTATCGTGCTTCTGAATCTCACATTATCTGATAGACTTTCGAAGGAATACATTGCTCATAAACTTCTATGTAACTAATAAACCCGCATGATTGTGGATGATCTGAAGCCGATAACCGCCAGTAATTCGCATATTTTCAGACAAATTCGAATTATTTAGCGATCTGATTGATAATGACTCACGAATCGCTAGATTATTGATGGTTCTGTCTGAATTTCGATAGTACCTATAGTGTAAGACATAACGGCAAACTGAACTAATTTAAATGAATTCTGCTAATGAGCTTTTTGACCGGAAGAAAAAATTTCAGCGCTGCTTGTTTTCCCAGTGGGTTAATGACTTTAAACCGATTGCAAAAACAAAAAAAAACTTCGTTAACTTTACTATTATAGTTGATCCCGGAAGACAACTTGAAAATGCATTTTTCGGCCATTATAATTGATGTATTTTGGAAAGTCTTCCCAGCATGTTTTCCAAAATAGGAAATAATCGATTTTTATTTCAGTATAACCTTTATAAACCCATAAAAATCTAATAATAGAACAAATTCCTACTTTAAAATTGACCTTATATGTGCTTGAAAATTTACCATCACCAATTTGGCAATTTAATGAAAACCTTCTATAATACAAAGAAACCCTCATTACCAACCAATCAACCTTTAAAAGAGCAGGACTGCGGTTCGAATGTGATTTGACCTATATAAAAATAAAAACCCTACTGGACCAGGTACTCAATATATAGCCAAAAGTTCAAATTCTTGCGAATTCTAAAGACTATTTTGTTCGATTAAACCTAGCGCTATAACACTTAACTTTAACCTACATCAACAGAAAATGTTCGTTAATTGCTTTAATTACAGGCGCATATCGCGACGAAATGAACAATCAAAAGCGTGAAGTAGACAACTGTAAAGTGCTGGTAATTTGTAGTAAAACGTCATTTATCGAGAATCTGTTCGCCTCTTTCAATTCTCCCGTCAAATGCCACAACCTAAAAAAAAAATTCTTTTCTTTACACTGCCCACCTAAAAGTTCTTTAAGTTCTTTAGATATCGTTAGATTGCCCACATAACGAGGAGCAATTGAACATTAAAAAGACGTACTCTGTCAATGATCAAAACGAATTAAAGGAAGAATTTAGAACTATTCGGTCAATAACAGAAAAAAAAAACAATGACGTAAAAATTGAATCAAAGGTCATATTCCTCTTTTCTTATGTTCTATTGTGCACTACTCAAAACGAAAGACTTAAGCGACAAACCCGCGCTTAATTGATTCAAGTCGAATCTATTTTTCAACAATTGCCTTAACTGCGTCGACTCTTTTCACCACAGTAGCCGCTTTTGTTCCTTTTATAATTGATATAACGGTTAAATGGATTAAATTGGAAACAATTTGATAGAGCAATCCACTTAATGGTGGGCACCTATAAAAATTTCGCAAAACACCTGTCTGTTTCGCCTACTCTGAAGCCACTGATTTTGATCACTGAAAATGTAATTCCTAATTGCTGTATAATTGCAAAAAAAGCCTTTATTCCGCGATTTTGCCGAAAAAAGTTCATGAATACTGCAATTTTTTTTTTTATATCGAAATTAGGTATTGATTAGGTTCGCAATTTGAGTAATTTTTTTTATCGTAAGGGAGTCCATAAAATGGTTTCCTAAAGGAGGCTGAAAATTATTCTACTTTTTAACGAAACTGCCAATCAATTTCAGGTGGATTAGCCGCTTATTTTAATATTTCGATAGCCTTTTAAATGTTTCTTATCTAAATTCCCTAAGTGCTTCAGCTTAAGGTGAGTATATATTTAGGTCGGATAATCTAATGATTTCCGAGAAATTACTCGGCTTCTCGCGGATACATTAACAGCGCCGTTCAAACGATAATAAGAAGTGGTTCGGAAAGGGAAAACCATTTTAAATCGAACGTGATTGCCATTAATTCGTGATGAAGGTCACCTGCATTGTGAGGCCTTATTGTAGGCGTTACACTCAGTTAGTCGAAGAAGGCCATAGCACTCTTGGTGGAAGTCAAAAAGATTTTTATTCGAACACGTTGAGGGCGGGCAGAAAATTATAGATATTTTTCATGTGAACAATATTTGTTTAACAGGACCTGATTTTCACATCTTGGGACTGAACATGCAAAAGGAGGTTTTTAATAATAGGGAGATTAGTTTTAATGTTGTAGGAAGCTCCCAGACACTTCTTGTTACCTCCCATGCATTTTTACAAGGTGAATTAATCGCTTCATTTACGAACCAATATTTTCAGTAGAAGAAAAAAGGCAAATATTAAATTCGAAATAATTGCCTTACCATATTTAAAAATGGATCTTCTCTGCAGTCTGTAGAATTGTCTCATTTGAAGGTCATTATTATCGCTCATCTAAATGTTTGTGTGAATTATAGTTCTACGATCTACAAAAATGAAAAAGTTAATTATATTTTCATTTTTAAATAGAACTATGATACAAGATCAATCAAACATAGGAATTAGTAGGGATTGATTTCGAAACGTATATAATTCCATTATTTTTCAAAAATTGTGACCTGGAACAATGTCTTGAGAAAAACATTATTTTTTTCCGTCGATCACACTACACCTTCACTTTGTCGATAAAAGCTTAGAAGAGATAGAGCGTTTTATTTTATTCTGGCAGGGAACGTGTTAACTAAAATAAGGAAATAATGAGTACTATTTTTGAATTAAATTTAAAGAAATTAAATTTCAAACAAGAATATTATGAAATTTGTTTTTCATTCAAGTATAAGCTGAGCTCTAATCAACTATATTGGAAGCTTAACAAAAACTTAAACTGGCTGTGAACACAACTCGTATCTGCTATATAAATTTCCTTTTGAGGAGCGCTATTACTATAGAAGACATAATCCGATCACGCTAAAATTACTTCTCTAAATACTAGAAAAATAAGCATAGTGTAGGGAATCAACTATTTTTTACTTTAATTTAATTTTTTATTTTTGTTTTGTAAATAAAATTTTGTGAAAATAAATAGACCGTTATTGCACATTTAAAAAGCATTCTAACATGTCAGAAATTACCATCAACGTAGTCATGCAAATCGAGTCTAGTTTTCTACTAGAAACTGTAGCGTGTGGCTTATCAAAATGGGTCATGCCGATGAAAATGCAAATGCCTTCTCGACGCGAGATTAATCTGACCGTTTCTCATGGCAAATCGTGAAATCTACGTGGAATGAAATGTCCATTGAACTGTAACCGGGACTCATCATAACTGTTCGAAGCCATTAAGTTTTGCGAAAAGTACACGTTACGATAGAAAGATACTGACCCCGTGGGGTAGATGACTATACCAAGATCTAACCGAAAACCGCGATGTCGAGCATTGGTTTTAGACAACCCAGAGCGATGCTTTTTTTTTTCAAGAAATCTAATAAACAGTCATTAAGTCATTCTGGACAGCATCTGACAAAATGCCGGCTGCTTCTTTACTTTATAATTTCGCTGCAGAAAACCGCATGTCTTATTCACAATTTTTTATTTTATTTTATTTTTTCTCTAACTTCTGCGCCGGTATCCAGCTAGCACGCGGGCATACCAAAGCCGCGGAACTGTAGAAAAGCAATTTTCCTTTCATTGCGATTTTCTTAAGACCTCTAGCGCAGAGTATTTTGTTGTACTCGTATCTCATAGTTTGCCTCGGCCGTGTGATTTCCACGTACTGTCGATGGATGCTGTGGCTGGATGGCACAAACACATCTAGGGCCTTTAAAGTTATTAATCTTCCGCTCTTTTGTGGCATGTCTCCTCACAATTGGGTCCCATCCCAACGAGAGGAGACTTCTTTTAGCTGAAGTGGAACGAGTTTTTGATTGGATTGTACCGTTAAAACGCCATTCTATGCTCACGTTCTATGTTAACTTTTATGCCTTTATGCTGTTGGGTAAATTATTCAATGTTTTTCTGAAGATGTTTTCGCCTGCTTCCCCATTCAAGGGATTTTCTCTTCTTTTTTTTTTTTTTATTGAGAGTGCCTTCTTAGATCCCGTGCATTGGGGACAGAGGTATTTCAAGTGCATTTGCAGCATGGTGTTGTGATGCATTCAATTAAATAAGAGTAAAACGGTGACTTTCACGATTATTTCGTACCTTCTCCTTTCAATGAATAAACTCTCGTCTTCGAAAGGTATTTATGGGAAGAGTTCTGAACTACTACCAGAAGTAAAACTATAATCTATGAAGTCTCTAAGGGTCATTTAATTCATCTCGTTCTCTTTTTTGTCAGCTCGCGCAGGGTGGTAATTAAAACGCAATTTACAATAATTTTAAGATATCTAGCTGAAAAGCGATTTAAACTGAATGTCCCAAAGATGAATTTTAGACAATAGATAGAATAGGATTTTATTTTTACTAAGAACTTATTTTTGTAAGAGCAAAACCTTTTTTAAAAAAGAAGTATAAGAGGCTATAAGCTTACTTTTTTTTATATTCATTCTTAATTGGGTTCATTCAATTATCACCATTTATAACTGTCTTAAAGATTTTAAATTAATAAAGATAAATGATCGATCTAAATGACGTATCTTTATAATGCAAGACTTATCCCCTTTTTTTTACGAAGAGGTGTATAACCAGTTCAATTCAAAGAAAAATCGTAATGAGAGGAATTCTTTTGGTCCCTTATATAGTCTATAATAATAGAGATAATATATCCAATAATTCATTTCCTCTTGGGAACAAGTTAAAGTAATTGATCTGCGATAGTGTCATCTTTTTGTATCGAATAGCTGGTGAACTATGAAAAACAGTTTATAAAACATGTTTTCTATCATGCCAGTCTTATTGCATCTTATAATCGCATCAATAACACGCCCTTCAATGTAGAAAAACCATTTCTTGACTATTTAATTTCATACAAAAAAAACCATAAAGAAACGACAAATAAAGAAAAAAAAAGCAAATTACCTGACGATACGGTTTAATTTAATTTAAAATAATCTCCAATGTCTGATCATTGCGACGATAAGCAGAAAGGTAAAACATCAGAAAGAATCGCAATATTTTTCCAGGCGTGTACACTTTTGCAGCTAATTGGATTTTATTTTTATTTTTGATGTACCTCCGCAAAGGAAATCAAACAAAATTCTCAATTTACCAATGTTGCATTTAAAGTTTATAGCGTTGTAAATTTCTTGTCTTTTGTGATATAAGTCCAGTTCGATTGACTTTTATGGGGTAATTTCCTGTAAGTTGTCGGAATTATCATGCTTCAATATTTTTGTAACCACAAGGCCGTAACAGAGAAAACCACTAGGAGGGAATGTTGTTTTTATTGTTCTTTTTTCTTTTAAATAACTCACGAAATGAAATGTAAACCAAAAGTTTTATATTACAATCACAGTCATTGATTTTTTAACGCTTTGTGTTAAAAGTGTTATATTTTAATTTGAAGCATTCGTTCGCGTGCTGTTGAAGTAGGAACATTTATTTTTTTGTAAGAAATGGGATATCTTTGTTTCGTAACGATTCATACTGAGGAATTTCTGGTGTGATTGATTGAATTGCTGTGGTGTGTAGGAACAACATTGTATAAAATTTTCACTTTATTTTTGTTTTTCTTTATAGAGTAAAATTGAGTAAAATCATAGTACTAAAAGTACATCGAGCAAAATTCTAAGTGGGGTGTTTTTACTTTACCTCAATTCAAAGCTCTAAAGCAATTTTGTATATGTTTTTAATACTTATTTCGTAAACTTCAAAATCAACCGTATTTAAATAAAATACAACTTTTGGAGCTTAAAAATTAGCACTTAAAAATCCCGTCCTATCATTGCCGTAGACAATTTAGTTAGAAATTAAATATAAAAAATAATGTAAATTAAAATAACAAAGGTAGGAATAACAATCTCCTGGGAATTGTGTTCTTTTTTTTTAAATAAGGATTTTTCAACCGAAGAAATTCCATTAAAATACCGCACATAAACCATCCGAAGACTAAACTTAATAGTGAAAAATTTGTTCCCAAGCGTGCAAACAAACACAAACCAAGGTACTATGTGAAAGTTTCCGTTTAATTTTATTTAAGTTTCTATTGTGTCTTGGTATGTAGCCTAGCTTAAAACGTAAATTAGTAGCAAAAACTTTGATATCAATGTACAACTTGTGTATAACTTAACCGTATAAATACCTTTTCGCTTATTTAAACTAGTCATGCTAATTTCCATAGATAAGTGAAGGTAGGTAAATAGTTAAATGGAATTTAATGTAATTCTTATACCTTTAATAATATACAACTTTTTTACTAAATTAATTCTTCTGCAATCGTCCGCCTCTTAAAACCAAGCTTTATAACCCGCAGACGTTTTATATAAAATTTAATGGATTTTACCATAATTTATTATCCATTTATGTATATTCTCAAGCGTTTTAAGATTATTCCGAGTTTAAACTCTAGCCCTTTTATAATTTTTGTTTACACTTACTTAAAGAGATTAATAATTATAATAACGAATTTTGTTTTTATTTCATTTTTAAAATTATTAGACCCCATGTATCTAGGTAGTTATCCACACATCATTTCAAAAAAAAATATGTAGTAAACCTCTAATCTAAGGAAATCCTTCTCTTCTCGCCTAAAAAACTTTGCCATCAAGGAAAATCGGTTGATTTCTTCTTATTCTGTTATTATATTACCACCAAAGAAGATAAAAGCCTCAAACACTTTAAAATCGGTCCCAAAAAAATCAATTTCCTCTCGGTCTCGTTACACATATTTTGAGATACACCCAAGCAACCCTTTTTTTATCAACACTACAGCTACCCTATATAATTAAATAAAAAACGAATCGACTACTCACGGTATTTAGGCTCCTGATCCTTCATCACATCAATCGTTTAGTTCCACATACCATGAGAGGTCGAAAATTGGTTCATATCAAATGATCCCACGTTGATGGGTACGTGATCCATGTATTTCAGTATCTGAACAAATAAATCATCCATATCCAGCCATAGGCGGCTTCAATTGCTTTCGTAAAAAAACTGAAGCATTCCATCGATTAGAGTTAAATCACGAGCAAACGGTAAATCAAGAAGTTGATGCATTCTGAAATTCCCAGTCAGGTAACTTTCGTTATTAATAAAATATGATGTTCAGCACCCGATGCGGGAGCTGTTATAAAAAAAGTCAAAATATTTTTTATCCATTGTCCATTCGTTCGACTGCTGTCTGGTTGTTGCCGACTATTAATCAAACTGCCCGCAATAGGCGTAATATTTCAACTGGACTTCGTCTTCAGTTAGTTGGTGATCTCTCCCTGTAGAAATGAACGGAAGAATTAAGATACAACCGAGCAGCATCCCATCGACAGGAAAGATGCATACCTATCTAGAAAACTGCGTATTCAAGAAATCAACTCAGGAAGCTGAACACGCATGACTGCATTCTTGAAAAGTGTCTATCAATGTCGATAGCCCGGAGTCGGGTGGTTGCGCCAGTTATCCCGAGATCGCCAGCCTGATCCATAAATCCTGATGCTGCTGTTGCAACTGCTGCGACGGCGACGGTGGTGGTGGTGGTGGTGGTGATGATGGTGCTCGGGATCACTGCGATTGCACTGAAGCCTATTTAATTTGCGCTGGACATCCACTTCACTTATTCCCGATTTCCTGTAGACACACACGAAGCCTCTGCCCGGGAGCCAATCGCGCCTGACTTGGAGAATTTGAAAGCGCAAGAAAATTAACGCCGCATCTTTGTAAATTACAAGTCGGGCGGGAATACCCCCAGACTGATTCAATTAGGAAGGGGATAAAAGACATAAAATGGGATGATCGCATGCGGACAACTAATAAACATTTGTACTTAATTAAGCTATGCGCATAAGTAAAATTTCTTAATTACCTACCGAATGCGCATAAATATGATTTCTATTTCCTTAATTAAAGCTTTGAAAGGATTTAGACTGTAATTACCTTTTTGATTACTCTAAGAATCCAGGAAGTATTTTATGCACTACCTTATTCATTGATTTCTCTTCTCTTTTTTTTTACAGCAAAAATGAAAATATTTTTGCCACTAGTCACGTGGATAGTGCTGTTCTCGACTTCGGTAAGTAAATTCTTTTTATTATTCATTTTATAATTTCAGAAAACATCTTCCGACTATAATAATATGCTGCAGCTGAACCTTCTCTTATATATTTAAATAAGTGATCTTTGACCATTCGTTTTGGAATGGTCAATGGCAACAATAAAAATGTTTTAGAAAATCATACTTAATAAAAATTAAAAGAAAATTTAATAAATTGTACTAAATAAATTCATGATTTGAAACTTAATAAATTTTCTCATTTACGGCAATAAAACAGTAAAACAGCCAAACAGTCACACCCTGACTATTTCGATTTTATTGGTTTATCTAATTTTATAACCAGCCGGATATGAAATATTTAATTTTAAGTTCAATGAACGATATGAAAATAAACTGTGACAAATATGAAGGTGGAGATTTTATGGATTCTAAAATAAATTTTTATTAGAGACTAACAAAGGCATATCTTTAGTAAAAATCTGCATCGAAAAGCATTCTTAAGATAGTCAATGACAAGTTTATTCTTGAATACGAACGAATTTTATATTCATACACTTCATCAACTTGAAGATTTCTTGCTTTTTCAAGACAAATTAAATGTGCAACAGTATTGCATTCATTTTTTTGTGATAATAAATCACCTGTTCTTCAAAATTAAAAATGAAGTAAAAGAATCGCTTTATAGGTGTATAAAAAAATATTAATCAACTGTTATATACTACTAAATATTAATAAGATAATCAAAATGTCCTCGAAAGAAACATTTTAAAAAAAATTAACAAAAATCATTCGGTGAAAGGCATTCGAGTTCAAAACGAAAAGTTCACGACTTCGAATCGCTCAACCACAGATAAACTCGTTTCAATCTTAATTAATTGTAACCTTATGCGACACTGTTTCATTTCTCTTGGAGAGGAATTATAAGGAAAAAAAATACCTTAATTCAGCAAAACCGCTAAAAGGTGAAGAAATATTTCACACCGCTTTAAACCATCACAACTAACAGGCGATTTTATCTTCTGTCTGCGAAGGCATTAAAAAAAAAAGCATTTACACAAATATTCGTACGCTTCAAATTTTTCACGTCGTTATCTCAAAGTGGTACATTTTGTATATTTGACATCTCAAGGTGTATATCTCCGGATTTTTCCTCGTACCCCTTGCCTTTTTTCCAATTATACAGAAGTTCAGCTTGAGAGGTACGAAAAACAAGTTTCAAGTGAGCAGTCAAGATTGGCGACAATGTGGGCGATTCTTTATTGATTTATAGGCTATACAGCTGCAAAGTCGTAATTTTTATTAAACGGAGAAAATTAATTAGAGTTTATTATAACTGCAGTTTTATTGATTCCATTTCTTGAAACGTATCAGTCAATTCTCATCGAACCCTGCGGCGACTTTCTTTGTTATGCCTTTTTTTTACTACAAAGTTCAACGTCTTCTTTAGTACCTCTAATCTTCTAATTTATAGAAAATGTTCTAAAATTCTGATAAAATAACCTATACACTCATTTCAAAGCCAAAGAAAACAGTTTGCTATCTTTAGGTATACAAATTTATTTTAAACCGCACTCATCGGCAATAAATCGTACTGCTTTAGTTGCGAAATGAACCTCTAGTTAAAACTTTATAGTTTACTTGCAAAGGTGCCAGCAGTAAAATTAAGACGGTCAGGAGTGCCAAAAGTGGAAGTGGATCAAATTGCGACTTTTAACGGTGTACAAGGCCGAACACACTCGACTATCTTGGGGAATACTTTGGGGAAGGTTAACTACTTTACTTGACATTTGATGCAACCGTAAGTGTCTTCTGGGAGACATTTTCTACTACCTTACATGTAATGTTCAAGTGGAATTTTGATATTCGGGTTAGCATGAAATAAGTACATATGAGTAGCATAATTCTTTTTTTTTTTTTTTTTGTTCATGAAACTTTTATAAAAATGCGCCGAGTAAGGCTGACTAAGCATAATTCAAGCTTAGTCTAAGCTTATCCACTAAACAAAAAAATTTAGTTATAGGTCGGCTTCTCGCCTTCACAACAACCTATTCTGTAAATTTCGAACAAAAAAATAAGATTTCAAATTCAAAATCATTAACACATCCTCGCCAGCGGCCTTATTTGTAGTTCGCGGCATCTGATGGCTGCCTAATTCATGTTTTTTTCCAGCTGCCGGCGATATTGTTAATATAATCCCATAACGTTTCTTAACTTTAACCGGCGCTCTTTCCTTTGATTTAGAAAAACAAATAGCAAAACAAATAGCTTCTCACTGATAAACCTGCGGCAATCAATTTGAGAGTAAGAGTGCTAATATACGACATTTCGATTCTTAAAAATGTTTTCTTGTCCTTTTGTGTATGTACCACCCGATGAGACAGTCCACTAGTGGTACATTAGTGGTACATGCCGGCGGGAACGTATTAAATCAGAGAACAATCTAACCAATCAAAACTGAAGATGTTTTTAACAATTTACGAAATTAGAATAGTCATGGACACTAAAGTTTATTTTATATTTTTAAATTTTATATATATATATATTTTATATTTATTTAAGCTAATAGACTTACTCTGCAAGTGTACATTTTTTAAAATATTTATTGTTAGGCTTTGAGGAAGATTCCCAAGATAATTTTTAGTAGCAATTTCCAAGAAAATTTTGAATAAGGTTAACCAGAAATTCACATTTTAAAACTTTAGTTCGTGTTTTCTTTAATTTTTTAATTTGAGTTCGAATTCAAATTACAAATTTTCGCTATTCTCTTAAAATGTTTGAAAAAGTGCCGAAAAACATTTTTTTTTATGTTTTAACCTTATTTTTTCGAAAGGTTTGAAATTTACAACAAAATTACTATAGAAGAACCTATCGCTTGTAAACACCTCAAAAGAAATTCCGAATATGGGTCTCACCAATACACAAAGACTTGAAAACATGCGGGTCAGATATAATATTACTTAACATAAAATTTTCACACGAATCATAAAGTTTATGAGAATAGTTAAACTATCAAAACAAAACAGACATTTTCAAAAATGGCATCTTCCCATGCAATCCTAACAAAAACTGGTACAACGAACTCTCCACAGCCTCCGGGATGTGTTCGGCTAATTGAAAAAAAAAGTTACTTAGTGACTTATTTTAGCATTAGCAAAAATTAAGAACACCAAGTTTATCTGGAGATCTGTAGAAAAAAAAAAAAAACAATGGGAAGATTCACAGTTAAAGCTACGTCTATAAAAGAACAATTAACTTCTCAGCTACCTCATCAACTAACAAGCAAATGAAGAAAAAGCACAATAAACAAAAACCGCCTATGATCATATATTTTTTTTTCTTTTTTTTCACCTGTATCTTCAGGTTAGAGACGGACTTTGTTTTGTTCTATCCATTAGTTCTTGACTTCCCAAACCGTGCTTGGCGCTTGTTTAAACTTGGAATCTTATAAAATCGCGTGCAAATCAACATTCTACTTGAAGGCCGTGAATTAGGTAGCTTCCTTCAGATTATGAAACAATTAAATTGCTCTGCTCGTCTTTTTGCCCTCAGATATACATCATTTTAAAATTGCAGGTGTGTGTAATAATTGAAAATAACATCGACCTAAGACCTTTGTGTCTGCGATCACATCGTGTTATTGGATCAGATTATGTAACGAATATTCTTATTTCGCTGCAATTTTGAATGGGATAGCCTTTCAACATACGGTCCCATTTTTTGCTCACCATATTCGTGGTATATATATAAAAAAAAAACTATGATTGCATATTACGTAAAATATTTTGTTGGGAGACAAAAACTGACGATATGAAAGTAAATATTGAGTTAATTGCGGCTCTGTTCGGTAAACAAATATTAAGTAGTAAATACTAAAATTCAGCATTTTCTTGTCGCCTGCTTTAAGTACAAATTAAAAAAATATATATTCAATGATAAATGACAGTACACAATTAAAATAATAAATAAATTTTCATTTATCAGAACCCCTAGAAGACTTTTAAGCAGTTTATATAGTAAAACATGCATATGGAGCTAACATATTTGATTATTTATGTCGAAAGCATATATTTTGTAGTGTAACCATAGTTCCAGTTCCACACAATGCCTCAAATTCATTCAAATTAAATTATGTTTATAAATTAATAACCACAGAACTTTTCAAGGTTTAACGTTGCAATTATAATTACCAATAACATAAAGATTTTAAGTTATCGCGGTCAAAATTATATAGCAAATATTTTTTTTATAAGGTATAAGGTCATATCAGGTCTTATAAGGTACAATCCTTGAACTTATACAATTTTAATCTTTAGTTGCTAAAGACACAAGTTCGAATATGATATTGTTTTTTATTTCAAAAAGTGAGCAACATTTTTACCTGCTGTTGGATATTTAAAAATAATTTGATAAACATTTTACTGAAGAATTATGTAAATTTGATTTGGTAAGGTGTGTCCATTAGTAGCATTAATGGGTTGTTAAAAAATTATGACCTTTTGTTTGATTTATACTTTATTGTTATGGTGAGAAATTTAAATCCATTGATGCAAACAATAACAAGAATTAGCAAGTACCAAACGATTAGTTCGTACAAAAATATACCAGCATTATTAGAGTTCGGATTGTATTTAGTACATTGAAACGTAATATAGATTAAATCTTAACTATTGATAACTAAAGTAATAATTGTTATTTTCTTTAAGTCTAAGATATTTCTACGCTAATTAAGTGAAATTTGAATTAATGGAAATTCATAAAAACAAACAGTTGTTCTCCCCGTTGAAATACCTCTCTAGAAACCTTTCTCACCTTTTTCACAAATTCCAGCTCAAACAAGTACATTCAATTAAAAAAAAAATTATATTCCGCGTGAAACTATCGCGGAATCAAACTCACGATTTAAACCTACCCACAGAATGCTGCCTTCATTGGTAATCAGAACTGGCTGCATATAGCGAAAAACATTTCACCACTTGGCACAAGTACGCCAAGTATACTCCAATCCCAATCTTTGCTGTAAACATTTAGTGCCTGTGCAGAATTGCAAATTTAAAATGAAAACGGCCTTGTTTTACTATAGTTACAGAAAACTGTTAAAATTCTGTTTGTAATTTAATTCTAGAAAATAGCGTTTATGGAAAATGCCTGAGCCAAGAAAGATTATGTAACTGTTTTAATACCGGCGATAAAAGCCGGTTAAACTTTCCAAATCTTTGACGGATAAGTCATAAACCCACCGAACTGCGACAAATTAAGTCGTTATTATTCCTCTTTAGCCACGGGAAGTGAACAGACGACTTACCTGTACGATTTCCCAAAAATTAAAAATCTCCGCCAAAAAATTTACCTTTACTCGGTGAACCATCAGAGCGAATCAATCTGAAGACGCTGAATCTTAAGACTGAGAAAATGAGAAGGTTCAACTGCTGCATAGTGCGGAAATGCTTCCAGAGTCCGGACTGCTGTTCATTAAACTTTTCGGCCACACAGTAACCGTCGTTTTCTTTTCAGGTACATTCACAATCCTACAGAAGTAAAACGAGTAGATTTAAAGGTGAAGTGTTTTTTCTCAATCTCGAGGATGGCTACTTCGGTTGCCAAGTCAATGAGTCAACTGATTACCTGCAGCTGTACGAACTCTCGAAATTGTGCGACGGCACCCAGGACTGTTTCCTGGGTTCCGATGAGCTGAGCAAAGAGCTCAAATGTTCAAGTGAGTTAGCATAACAACGCATTACGCCACAAAAATAAAAACAAATTATTTTAATTGTTATTAACAAATTGATCGTTTTACAGATGACTGTGATAAAGACGGCACTACCTGCACGCATGGAGCGTGCTTGAGTGGTGTATGCCACTGCAACGATGGTTACGGAGGGTGCAATTGCCAAGTTCCAGGTAAGTTCGTTAATTGAATTTTATTGGATGGTCGTGCTATACGCCGTTACTTTAACTACGTCACCGTTTAATTAATTTTTAATAAACATTCCTTAACTCGTTCTTTACCCCTTTTCCCCCAGATGAGAACGAGTGCAAGTACCGACCGTGCGACGTCTTCGCTCACTGTACGAACACACTCGGTAGCTTCACCTGTACCTGCTTCCCCGGTTACCGTGGTGATGGGCTTCACTGCGAAGGTAAGTGAACTTCACTGAAATTATCTCGAGGGGGGTTCAGATTCCATTCGGTTATGCGATAAAATTCTCACAGGGTTGACAAGTATTGAAATTACATCAGGAAGGTGAGAAAAAACGACACGCCGGCGCCTTGTTCTCTTATAAAAAAAAATAATAATAATGAATTAAAATAAAAGATGATACCTCAAGATGGTCAAGCGGTGGTACGAGTCTGCCATGCCAAGTACACCGCAGATCACACATGATCGGCCGGCCAAGGTCATCACCTGATCCACCTGTAGCTCTTTTCTTTACACTCTATACTCATTTTGTAAGATAGTCTTGCCGCCCCGGTTATGTAACTTCTGTTATGGAAATTGTTTACTCAAATCTCGGATGCGTTCAGTTTAGCTGAGTTTCCACCGCACTGAATCTGTGAGTCTGTCTCGTCTGCACGGGGACGGCCTCCGCGCGTTCAAGCAATTTTTCCTTCGCGCAATATACCAAAGAAAAAGAGTAACTCAAGTCAACATACCTTGGCAACTTAAGCGGAACGCATGGTCTTATGAGCAATTTTTCTTAGGTGCATTATTTTTGTTATTGTTCGGTAGGGCTTTCGGTAGAACAGCTGTTTACCGGCCGCAGTCGTACCGTATCTTACCGAACTTTTTACCGAAGCACTTTTATTTTTTATCGGTTCGTTCGCTGCCGTGCCTGTGGCGAAGACACATTTCTGCAATAGTTTTCTATTGAATTTTGCACTTGTGTCTAGAAGAGGCCTTCCATTAAAATAGTTTGAATAGCTTTGGCGGTATTCAGAGAAAAAGTCGATAATTACATGTGACTTGACTGTTGCAAACGCAATTTACTGAGGCCTTCGTGTCATTTTAGTACGTAAGCGTGGGTGTAAAATAAAAATGTAAAAACATAACTATTCGAACAAAATACATAAAATTCACACGATTTAATCACATACGATATTTGGGGTGGGAATTACCAATTATTTTTCGTAGATAATTATTAATAATATGCAAGTAGTAGTAATAATAGTTTTTGCAATATTTATTTTAAAATCAAGGCAAGTAATCATATTTACGTACCTTCTTCACAGGAATTATTAATTTGAAATTTAGAATTAAAATAAATTGTTCAGACATTGGTTTTTTTGATAACTAACATCTAACTACAACCTCATTACCTGATTACAAACTATCTAATCTAAACATCAAAAAAATCTTCATTCAGCTGGGAAATAAAAAAAACGGAAATCAATACAAAAAGAGTTTCTAAAATTACGTCTTAGTAGTTTTTGTGTACAGTGTACGTAACGTAAATCTTCTGTAATTTCTTGCTTTAATTTCAAAATATAAGAAACAAATTTTCTGATTCTGGTTGCTTATTTTCGAATAGATAAAATATAATTTTATTATTTATCTATAAGAATATTGAGTTAGCTTCATCAAAAGTTTAAAAATATTGACTATTTTAAAGTTTATCGTTAAACTCACCTTATCATGGATATCCCAGTAAGTGTTATGTGTTAATAAATAAAAATATTTACTTCGAGAACTCGTACCCAGCAATTCCAGCATATTTTTCTCTTTAATGCGATTAACAAATTAGTTCGGGGGTATTACCCTAGTCTGCAAATTAATTTTTATTTAGAATAAATTCATATCTTTGGTCTTATTGCAATACTTACCATGAAGCAGCAGAAATTCATATTCTAAATTTAAATGACAGTGGATGGCACATTCAAGAAGACAACATTTATCAGCAGAGGAAGGTTAAGACGTTTTTATAAACACTGAAAAAATGTAATTTAAAAAATTATAGTTTTCCAGTTTTTGAACGAATAATATTACAGAAAACATATCTTATAAATTTTTATTCTTTTCAATTTCACAATTACTGTCAGAATAACTCTATTATTTTTATTGTAAGTTAATTTTTTATATATGCCTATCCGAGGTCATTTGAGAATAGACGCAATCGTTTATCAATCATTATAAAATCTCACGCATGATGTGATGACAATGAAAATTATAAAGAAATCAAATCTAGACATTGCTTATTTATTAATTCAACAGTCTATTTGTGATGAAAACAAACCACCAAAGAATAAGAATCATTAAGCGATGCGCATTTTTATTCAGAATTTATTTGAATTTGGGGTAAACAAATTAAATTGCGTCTTTTCTTACATACCATTGACGATTAAAACCAGTTACGGGGGCGATTTACCGATTCTGTGTTTATTTTGAAATTATTTTCAAAAATGTTAATTTGAACTATTATGTAAAAGTGTGATGTAACAATTCAAAGATTTCATAATAATAAAAACAGCTGCCAACTTAATCAATGACCATTTTTGGAAAGCGTCACAGAAACAAGATTTTTTTTTGTAATTTCGATGTTTTTTGAGAAGTTTAAAAGTTAGATCATTTTTATATAGATTCATACTGTCAGAATTGAGAAAAACTATTTTTAGAATAGTACGGAGGAGGAGGAAGGAAAAATTCATAACTTTGCAATGGTTTAGTTTTAATTAATGTACTAATGCGTGATTGTTAGTAAATTATTTTTAACGACAAGCACGCATTCTAATTGGTTTTATCGTGGGCACTATTTTGCTAGATATCAATGTCCCCTTCGCATAAAATTGACAAGGAAGAGCTTCCACATTATCAATTTTCATCGAAACATAATTCAATCGATGAATAAAACCAATCGCGTACAAATCCGTCTGCATTGGATACATTTTCTCGGCATTTCATCTCTAGTGCAACTCAGTCAGATGATTCTCGTACATAATCCATTAATCTCACAAGGTACAAGTGTGAATTCCGGTGGAATGAAATTAATACCACCTTCACTCAGTTGAGTGCATCTGGCTTAAGAACAAGCTCCGAACATATCCGAAGCAAATCAGGCTACTTAAATTTATCTAACATCGAAAATTTCTAGCAAAACTCGTATAGTTGCTGAATGAGCTGTAATCAGACGGGTTTTCCTGAGGTGCATCTTCGCGTATTAGATTCGATATATGCAATGCATATATGATCAGCTTACGAACGAGCATTGATCGCCGGCGTTGATTCAATAGAAAATATATACGACAATTTTAGTGAAGCACAGAAGTTGACGTTGTTAACTAGCTACTAGAAGATACCGGATCGACTTGTTGACGGGCAGAAGCGTCGAGGATCACCGGTTTGCATAGCACCACCGATCCACGTCACTCGATATATGAGCCGAGGTGATCGCGGGCATGAAACAAATTCCAATCTTTATAGTCGACGACGAAGAAAATTTAGCTCCCGGCGACAAGGAAAAATTTCTCAGGCACTCAAGCCTTTGACTAGATGATGATTATTACTCTAACGGGATGCGCCTATTGCCTTGCATCTTACTATTTCACCTTTTTGCATCTTCCTATTGGCTATAATTATCTCAAGATTTTTTTTTCTTCTAGATGCCTTGTCAAGATAAGGCAAGCTGTACAACTTTGATATTTGTATTATAAAGTCGCTCTACAGGTAACTCGTCAGGGGAAGAAAAAATATAAGAAAAAAAAACGAAATAACAAAAAAAAATTAACCATGCAAGGTTCAGTTATATAATAATTTGCAAAGCGGGCGCCCCATTGTATCTCATTGGGGTACTGTTAAGGCTCTGCACGTACTGGCAGAGGTAATTCGATACGGCCAAGTAACGTGCTCTCTCGGGTCGCACAGCAAAATGCCCGTATCACTGTACAACAATTAACCGAGGAAAAATGAATTTTTAGGTGATCTTCAGTAACTGGGGCAGATCACTTTCAAAGTGGAAATCGTTCTGTGCCTCTACGAAGCAAAAGCAATGGAAAAAAAATTAGCGCCACAAAAAGAGTTGCATGACTTGTTAAGATCGCGAATCTCGAGATTCCTGAGCCTCAGCCTTTGGAGCACACTGTTTACCTGGCAATTAGACTTTGACGCTAGAGATTAGCAACAACTTTCACTTGAGGTGTAGGTCAATAATCGGCCTGTCGGGGGATTTTTTTCGATTTTTTTTTATATTACCTAAGGCTATTAAGGAATTTTTATAATTGCAATAATCCGGGCTAAGCATCAGAAAAAAGTAAGACGCAGGTATTTCTTCATTAGAGAGTGATCATGTTATTCAATTCGATGTAGAGGATCAGAGTCAACTTATCATTGAGATAAGCCCACTTAACAAGATTTCAAAAATATCCTTTAGGAAACCCTTCAGTTAGTGGGCGGCAACGTGAGGGCCGTTTATATTCAACGTGATTAGCAACTCAATAATTTTTTTAGCTTGTTGGGCTTATCAATCTATGTCTTAGCTAATTTTACAAGAATAATTAAAATCAGACATGTTATATTCCTTGATATGTACATTTATAAATAGGAATGTCTTGTCTTACTTGTCAGTAAATTATAGCAGCTTAAAAATTGCTAACAAGTACGCATAATGTACTAACTAAATTTATAAAACTAGGAAGATTATGTATTTCCAACAGATCAGCGCACTCATTTAAAGAATTTCCTTTTTTAACTCTTTTAGTGCTATTTAATATAATAAATTTAAGTTTTCTTTTTTTAAGAAATTCATTTTCTCCATGATTGCTTTCGAGAGCCTGAATTAAACAAAACAAAAACTTCGTTGAAACTATAAATCCATCATAAAATTCGCAAACCTACTGCCAGTAGGTGTTGTTGAATTTTATTTTTCTATATCTTTTATTTTAGTATAAAATTAATCCTATTACATTAGTGCAGAAATATTTCTCCTTAAATACCCCGCGATAATCGGTAACAATTTTCTTTATACACAACTTTCAATAACTTTACTTGAAATAAAAGTCAAATCGAAGATGTACCACACGATGAAGGACATAACTCTCCACTTTTATAACAAAGAGTTAAAGTTTCACAGCCGCTGATTTGTGAATTTAATATCCTTACAGTACAAAAGTCCTTTATCAAATGCATGAGTGTAATAAAGCGTTTCGAATAAATACACCTCTTGTTGCTTTTTCATCTGATGTAAATCTTAATAAACCCAGACAGTCATTCGCAATTTGATTACCCAATAAAACTGTACGATATAAAAAGTCAAAGGCTAAAAGCAATCTGACCAGGAAACAAAGATTAATATCTTTAAATCTCTTAGGATATAAATCTGATGAGACCTTGACCCATCCAATCAGTGTCCACTTATGCCTTTCAGATTTTTTTGTCATTAATCAAGCGCATATCGGAAGCCGACAGCGCAATTCATTAAAACTAATACCAAAACTGAAGTCATAATCCGGTGTGCTCCTCGGTGCAGTGTTAATCTAAAAAAGATCTAAGCGTACAGATACACAGAATGAGAAGATTCTAATGATAAAACCAGTTAAGAAAATATATTATGATCCCCGGGAATAGACCAAGCCGGAACGTCTCAATTTCTATTCTGTCAGCCAACTAATTAGGTGCTCTTAAAAATAAAAAATAATCTTGTATGTCGGAGAGTATAACGTCCACTTCATTTAAAAGGAATTCAGAGTAAGCATATAAAATTTGCGAGACCATCTTCATATTCCTCTTAGACGTTGTGGTCCGTTTGGCTCGTTAGGTTTGTTAGAATCGTAGAACAGCTCACATGACCGCTGGCACCATTGAATCGGAGCTGTTTCCTGATTTTTAAGGAAACTTTATTTCCATCAAGCCTGTCGACGTTCATGTACATGCATAGTTTAGAAGAGACCAAGGAAAACATCCGACAAAATGCTACTTGAAGCCAGCTGTCGTTTTAAGATGGCCAATCCTAGTACAGGGTGCCAGTGGTTCGCTACCAATCTAATGGTAGATTGCAATTTACATCAGCGTGCACAATTTGAATTCACTTTCCAACAGCCGAGACCTGGACGACCTTTTGTTTTTCGATTAGAATCACGGAAGAAGAAGTGAAGAGTCCATGGCCCAGTAGACATGGACTATTGGCTCAACCGATGAAGCACACTATATACCCCGGTTTCCTTTCTACCTTTTGGTACCCTTGAGATATACTGGCGTGCCTGAAGGTACTGACTTTTCCATTTTACTCTATTAGCCTTAAAGAAATGCCTTCGTAGTAAACAACAACCACACCGAGATAGTTGGCACAGGTACCTAAGAGATCATTGCCCTTTAGTGCCTTTCATCACTATATGCCCATTACAAGTTCCTCCTCGAGAGTGCTCGAGCAGTGCACACGTACGGCAGGCAAAAGATAGATCCAGCACGCTAGATAGAATGGCGAACGGAACATGGATAAAGATCATGCAGAGCAAAATAACAAAAGGTTGCAAGAGGAACAAGAGGCGTCCTCCTTAGCGAGCTCCTCAATAGACCGCGATACGTTTTATGAAGAGATGCTGCCCATCGCATCGCGTAGGCATTTGCATGAGACGCTGCAGCCCGCTGCGCCGTATGTCTTCCATCTCTAAGAACAGAATTAATCTAATTACGCCTTGGTGGCTCTGCCAAGATGCTCAAACGCTTGCGCAAAACCTAAATGTTCAATTGGGATTGTGTCGGCCTTGCAAGAAATCTCGCAAAATTCAACTTGACACATTGCTTCGCAATTTGATTTCTTAAGGCTGACGGCATCGCGTCATCAATCTTACTCTTGACACAGTGATCTCAACAAACATTTAAATCACAAGACCAATTCTCTAGTCACCTGAACCCCATAATCCCGCAAGTGCGTTTACCCCTTCATATAAAATATAAATCCCGACAGAATTGCGATAAACATCGGACTAGCCCCCGTCTGGGACTATTACCTGCAATTAACTCCTAAGGATGCTATCGAAATCCCCTTCAATTTAGTGGGCTATTTGCACCTTTGGGGCATGTTCTGAGATGCTTGGTAGCCTTGTCAAGGTAGGCGAACACCCTTCGAGGGCTCCTTTTCGCGCAATTTCTGATGTTGACTTTTATATCCGCACAATTTACACAGGAAGGTGTTAAAAGTCGAAAGAAGCCGATCGGCAACATCTTTTTGCTGGGTCTCTCAGCACGTTTTGCCGATCTTGGCACGAGATATGCGGGGGGGCCTTGCGTGCTTTCTTGGCATGGAAGCAGCTCTTCATCTCACCACCGGATGGGGTAAAATATTTAGTAAAAAAAAATTTTGTTTTAACTTTTTGTTCCCCATGTTATTAAATTTTTTTTAAAAGAAATAATAACGTGTTTTGAATGATTGCCTTTTTCAGAAATTATGACGCAAATGCACGATTTTCGAAATCGTGAGAATTTTGCCTCATGATTGGATTTTTTAATTAAAATGTTTTCATTCGATGCGATTTAATTTGGATTATAGTGTAAATTGTGGGTTTTGTAGTTTAATTCTCCTTAAAAGTTAATTTTTCACATATATTTCAAAGAAATCACCGCATTCCTATAAAAATTATTTTACATATGGGGATTTATTATTCAAATATGTTCAGGAAAAACAAAATTCATTTGAAATTGCTGCAACCACTCTCAATTACAACAAAATGCAAAAGAGCTCTCTACGATAGTTTAGTGATAGAAATGGGAAATGTATGCGTTTTTAACAATAGGTACCAAATTGGTACTACCAATGCTCATTACTTTTATTTTATATAACATAAGCGTAGTATACCTATAACAGATTTAATTTGAGGTATTCTAACGAATTTTGGTGAAACGTTGTAAAAATGTTAAATTGGAATCAAAATTGTCGAGTATGTAACAAACTTTTCTTGAAATATTCCATGTGTAGTATACAAAATCTCGCAATAATCATTTCCAAACGAATTAAATATAAATTTCTTATAAGATATACCGATATCATTCTATAATTGAGTTGAACACTTAAAACACTCTACATTACTAGAAAATGTACCCGTAATGCAAGAACTTTCAAACATTTCAACAAGATAAAACTTGCAGTTGTGAATGAAAACTGTATGCCTCATGAAATAACTAATATATAGCTTTTCCGCAGATATTAGAGACCATTAAGGATATTATATAAAAATATACTCCTTTCACTAACGGTTCTCTTAAAAGTCTTCTACAATTCCCGCCAACACATGCAATCGTTCGCGAAAACTTCAGTCAAATCGAAAATTGTCGTATAATGAAAAGAGAGAGGTCTGAGCGCCACAAAGGTTATTTTCGCAAATTATTTGATTACTGTCAACATTTAGCATTAGTGTCAGAACGAGTTTTTGCCTCCTAATAAATGCGTCGTTAGCAGTGGCTTAAATCCCGTCTTGGCAGGAACTTGCCAACCAGTCTTTCCTCTCTGAAATCATCAAAGTTCGCACAAAAACAGCACCAATTATACTTTAGAGTTTAGATAGATTCAACGAATAGATGGTGCATAAGTGCACCATACATGGGCTCGATTAGAGAAACTAAAAAAATAAAAATTTTAAATTTATTTTAAAGATGTGATGGCATCTCGCAGTAAATTGCTTAATTCAAAGTAATAGCGCATAAATAATGCGATGAATTGATTACCGTCCACGATTCCCGGTATTCTAATTTGCAAGCTAATGTACTCCTACTTAGCGAGTTTCCCCGGGGTACATGTTTTCCTCTTGACATGAAAACTTCGGGTATTTTCTGATATAAAAAATTTGCTACTAATTTAGAACTACTGTACAAGTATACCTGGCACCTTCACTTCACGGCCAGGATGCCCCAGTTTGGCGGTGATGTATAGCTTCTTAGATAGATAGACGCTCCATAAACAAGTTCGACTAACTGTTGCGTGGCGCTTTGTGTTTTATGCCACACATTTCGCATTGTATTTTTTTTTTATTTTACAAGTATATCTTAACGCCTCCACGATCCTCTTAGAAAGATGTCTTCCGACGCACAATCATCTAATGATCATCCCACTCACTCTTCTACGTAAGATGAGATTGGTCTATACTCGGCGGCGCCATAAATACTCCTGGCAACTGCACCTGAACGACCTTCATTACCATAGAATTCCAGCCCTGAGAAAAGTTCACATTTAAGATCCGAGATTTCAACTCTCATCTATGTGGACTCTGGTTCGAATCGTTGAACAGAATTATTCAACGTGGCGAATCTAGTCGGGGCCACTGTTTGTTCTTCTTGCTTACCGCAAAATTTTTTTTTGTGAGTTCTAACGGAGCCCCCCCAAGTCCATGATGAAACCATAAAAGTTGAGTTGGAACATTCGTAAGTGATATGGAGGAGATTTTACGGCACTTTGTCAAGATCCGCGCTGGTCGACGAGAGGCAACACATCTGCAAGATTTTCTAAGGTGAAACTCTTGCGGCTATTCAGCCATAGAACAGATGCCGGAAGAATCTTACGTTAACTAGATATTTGCTATTTATTGTCGCATTTAACGCAGGTACGCGCAATGCCATTTTAATCAAATCTTTAGTGACTCATTATGTGACTAGGGATTTTATAGTGGAGATAGCTGTGAACGCCTTTTCATCATTAGGTTGTGGGTTTATTTTATTTTATGGATATCACGAAGAGTTTTAATCACTTTTAGACATATTGTGGTTGCTCATTCTACCATCGCAAAAATGGATAAAGAGAATATAATAAAAACAGGTCAAAAGCCAGGGTTACATGAGATATAACTGATAGTAGGAGTCTAATTGGGGATTTTTGCATTAATTTAACCTTACGATTTGGCATAAATTGATTATTGTAAAAATTATAAGTCCCTAAAATCAAGTCGCAGTTAACCGATTTTTCCCTGTATTAAATTAAAATTAGCTATATTGGTTTTACTACATAATCTTTATCAAAATAAAACTATAGACTAAACATTACAGATATTTAAAGGCTTCGCCTTTTTAGAAGGAATTTAATTTTGTCAAATTTATTGCATTTTTAGATGTTGAGGTTGGTAAATTTTAATAAGGTCTCATCAAAAATTTAGCGTTGTGCTTACTAAGGAAATTTCGATCAACCTGGGGAGGGAGGGTATGGCACTATTAAAATTGAATTATATTTTAGTCTAGTAAACTTAGAATTTGCGAGATTTTCCTCAGAGATGTGTTCCTTTATTGTGTTATAATTCCAGAGTTTAAATTGCAACTAACCAACCAATCCAAGGAATTTAATGTGTATCTGTAGCAAAGCATAGCGTGTTTTAATCTTCCGAGACCCAAACGGTTATGAATTAATGGGTAATTTTGGCTAAATTTGTTTTTTTCGAAATATAACTTTCACGAAGGATATCCCAGGTGATCATTTCTAATTATAAGTAACTTTCAGTTCTCATTAAGATCACTATGAATAAAAACTTCACATTCCGCTCAGTTATTTTGGTGTCCAAAATACCTAAAAATGCAAAAATAATGATTTAATTTTTAAGCTTACTTACCTCCGTAATGCTGCGGATGCCCCTGAAGAGCATTGGAATAATTGAAAAGTTAGTGAATTGTGCACATACGAGTATGACGGGAAAAGTCAAGAATACGTGAAGAAAAATTGTAGAAACATACGATAAAAATAATCTGATTTGTTTTGAGAAAATAAAGTGTCAACATTTTAAAATTTAATATCTCCGAAAGTAGATGCGTCCAACAAAACACGCATATTCGTTCATTTTAAGTCCAAAAAAATGTTTCTACAAAGTTTCGTAAAAATCCGTGAGGTTTCCGTATTCTTAACTTGTTCCTAATTCTATTAACTCATTTATTTACATCATAAGCTCATATATGCGCGAAATATTCCTAGCTATTATCACCGACGCTCAGAATGCGCGCTAGTTTTCAGTTACTGAAGAGTGATAATTGCGAAATAACTAAAGTAAAGATTTCTCCGGGTAAAGGTAAACAATTTTAATAAAATTAAAGAGTTCTGATTCGAATAATACTGAAAAATAAATCAGGTCTATAAAATTGTTGGCGATATTGGCCAATTTTGCACTTTTCCGAATGATCTCAAACTGTTCATAAAATTCAATGCTTCGTAAAGACGTTATTGGTAATACTACAATCTGTCACTGGCTGAAGTTAGCTGCATTTTGACATTTACTATTGTAAACAAAACTTAGAAGAAAAGACAAAGAGGAACAGTTATGAATTTTAAAAAAAGTCATTAAATATAGATTTTTGGATACTATTATAGGAAAAATTCATTCCTTTTTTTAATAAAATATATTTAGGCAGGCGCACATGAATCTTTACAGACTATGTTATATAAATTCACACACCAATGGGTATATCCTAATCCCATAAATATACGCAAACATATATTTTCGCTTATTGATAATTTATTTGGTAGCTTTGAAAAAAACAACTCATTTTTTTTGCGAATACCCTTACAGTTTCTGTCTTCATAATTTTATTCTATAAGAAAAACAAAATCAACAAAAATTAAAAAAAGGAAACAATTCTCTCCTTTTCGTAATTTTCTCTAAGTTCTTTGTCATTTTTTTAACATTGGCTTCAAACTTCGCTTTGGTTTGAGAAGTATGCTGCCAAACAGCGACAGAAATTGCAGTTGAACCGACGTTATTTACTCAAATTAAGAGAACTACAGCACAAGCTAAAAAATTTAAATTAAAAGATTTTCTTTTTTAATATTTGGATTTTATAACTTAATTTACAGAAATTCTTGAAGTTTTCTATTTCGTTTCTCTTTAAAATCAACTTCTAAAACCTCATAAATTTAAATTTAAATGTCACAGTAACTTTTGTTAACAGGGATTCATTGACGAACGACCTGTAAGTATTCATCGTGGAAAAAAAAATAAATAAATTTGTTTGGTGCATCAAATAAGAGCCCTTTGCTAATTGCACCTGATTGATTTTCATTGCAATAACCAAACGTAGGGCAGCTTTATTCAAGGTCGTTTAGTTTCACACTGGAGATCGTCTTGAATTCGTTCTTTTTGCTTTAAACGGCTTTTAAATTGTTTCGAAATGGATTTGTATTTATAGTCATTTTATTACCGGAATTTAATGAGATTTCTTGCTCTATTCGATTTTTTCTTTATTTTGTCTATCCAGTCCAAAGGTAAATTAAGTATTAAATTGGCATTTAGATGTGGTTAATTTTTACCTAAGATATTGACTTTTGGAAAAAACTTGCTTGAAATTGAAGTTGGAAAGTTCTAAGTTTTATTTTATTACTTTATGTGGGATGTCTGTTATACCAATTTGATGGATTAGGTAAGATTTATGGTTTATCGAAGTTAAGTAATGGGAAAATTAAGTAAAATGTAGTTAGAATAGTTCGAGAAATAAAGTTTGATTGGTTGATTGTCTTTCTTACTTCTACTATAAGTCGACCAGCGGAGGATTAAGGGTTAAATAAAAAAGAAAAATTCTTTTACCATGTACTTGTATTTTTATTTTTAAAGTTGAAAAATTTACTTAAATTTTGAGCTTTATAATAGAAGAATTATTAGAAGATACGTGAAAATCTCAATTTTAGGCAGAATTATAATGCAAATTTTTATTTAAGAAAAAACTTTATTTTTCTAAATTAAAAGAAAAGTATTTTTAAAAATTAAGAAAATGCTTTTGAGCTAAATAAATAACGAGGATCCAGAAACTCAATATCAAATTTTCATTTTTTTTCATGCAAATATAACACGGTGGGCACCCGGGTATCAACACAGTGGTTAAAAAGAGTTTTTTTTTAAAAGATTTGTTTTTACATACAAACAGTGTTAATTCTTCCCCCTTATACCTTGAGGGACTGTATTACCGAAAATAATATTTGTGCTGAATTTTGTACGAATGGAATACCAACAAATAACCTTCCACTCACATATGACCCCTTCGGGGTTTTATTTTGCGAAATGCTAAAAAACATGTTTCATTACTTGAATTGGAGATTATTTATATATATACTAAGTATAAAATAAATGCTATTTCCCAGATAAACTTTTATAGGCGTCTCTTTTTATTCAATGGGAGTAAAATTTCGAAAAATCCATTCTCAGTAGGTGTCTATCCATACCATAAAACACGATGTATCGTCAAACTAGAATAGACGGTTTAAAAGTACCTAGTTATAGTATATATATAGTTATACCTAGTTATAAAAGTCTAATAATTGTAATTAGGTAAAAACCAAGAGTAATAGAAGTAGTCTCCTAGTAAAGAATCAGTATCCAAGCAAAAAAAAGGAAATTAGGTCTTGTGAACCTCCAAACTCCATAAATCACTCTGAGGTAGCAATTAAATAAAATTCTCACTTTCCAAAGTGAAATTGCTCTCTTTTATACAAAGGTACAAATTGAATATTCCCCGAAGCGCATTAAAAGGGCATAAACAAAGGCAATTTGTCACCTTTTATTGCTCCGAGAGCCCTCCGCTGCTGCGGTTAATTTCTCATCGCATTAACCTGGTACACCTGTGGAACACATACCTCCTCTATTAAGTCATACCACCTCGAAGAGATACACAAATCGATTTAAATTTGATGACCTTAGCCGAGGGCCTTTCCGATGACCAGAGACCGTATACGAGCAGCCAACTCAAGTAGATTACCAGCGGGACGGCCGGTGCGGCCGCCAAGTCGGTTCGATTGTAAGAATACAAAAATAAGAAAAAATGTTTTTTTTTTAAACGTTTCATTTTATCCATTGACTTGAATCCATGTTCTTGGCACCTGAACCTGATTTCGACACGGGTGAAGGCAGTCCAGTTTGGTGCTCATCTGGGTTTCGAGATGGGGCTCACACCTTTTGGTTGATTTGGAGAGACTATGGGTAACCTCTGAGCAACCTTTTCAGGATGTTGATTAAATTTCTGAGATGCTCGATCTGCGCATGAATCACTGGGTTTAATTAAGGTGGTTTGTGGCGCTACCCAATCTATTTAAAAAAATTTTTTTATTGTTTACCTCCGCCTTAAATAGAACTTATGAACGTTTTTGTTTTTACTTTCAGATATTGATGAATGCCAAGATCCGGCGATAGCAGCTCGTTGCGTTGAGAATGCCGAGTGCTGTAATTTACCAGCTCACTTTTTGTGCAAATGTAAAGATGGTTATGAAGGTGACGGCGAAACCCTTTGTACTGGTAAGTTTGTGGAGGGTATCCTCATAAATTTTTGGAGAAGACGAGCATAAATTTCAAATTTTTCTCCTCGTCTGACTGGCAGGCTATTAACCTTGTTGTCGTCATTTTTGACTTTTCCAAAAGTAATTCAGCAAAAGCGAAACTAACTTGTAGCCTCTAAAAACCTCATTTTGCCTACCCCAAAAATTCTACCTTAAAAAAATTGTTGAATTATTGAACAGGCTGGGGATATATTTCATCCTGCGGCCATTGAGACGGTGGTATCTCTGAATGAGTCCTCCACCAAAGAGGTCTATCGTCTTTTGTGGATTCCAGCGAAACCACATAAAATGCCCTTCGGTTCTTAGAAACCATTTTCTTTGAACTTTTTGAGTATGATGGCATATTAAGATGCGCGCACAACTTATGTCTGTCCATCACGCATGCGGTGCAGTGCGACGCGAGCTCGTCTCCTGGCTCAGGTGTTTTCTTCGTGGGCTGCTGCTAATTTGCCTCGCCGCATTTATTCAGACTGCAGAAATAAAATAAAACATATCTTAGTAATGCGAAAAGGCGTTGGTTCTTGTGGTTTTGCATAACATTTTTGCCGTAAGGTGTAACACTCTCAATATCATTTCAAGGTCGTCAATCAAAGAGAAAGAAGCCTTTTGCTTTTATGAATGATTTTCTTTTGTGTAAATGAAATGAAAAATTCATTTCTTTTTGAGTATTTTAAGTAAAGAATTTAATTTGATTTTATTGATAAAATCATTAAAGGGTGAACAGAACCTTAATTTTACGAACAAGTTTTGCACAAACCTAATTTTGTTTCCAAGCCATATTTATATATTTTTTTAAAAGATCAAATGAAATTTTATCGGAGTTTAAAAATGATTGTTTGCCTGAACCTTGAGCTATTTAATGAAAATGTTAACAAATCATTCCTCGAAATATGTTTTTTTTAATCAAATTCAAATACTCAAGTACGTGAATGGTTCCTAACTCGAATACCCAATAATACTCCTCTCAACTGTGTGCTGAAATACTTCCTTACTCTAATTTTTAGATTATTTTCGCTCAAAACTCTTTTTCTCAAGTTCATATCTTTGAACTTAAGTACGCTCTTAGTTTAGTAATTCAGTTCAGAAGTTCTTGAGTAGAAGAAATACCAACTTAAAGTCAGAGGAAGAATTAATTGACCACTTTCCTACTATTATTACTATTTTTAACGATTTACCCTTTTTTTCTAGATATTGACGAATGTAGAAATCCCCAAGCCTGTGGCATTAACACGAATTGCATAAATGTACCCGGAAATTATTCATGTGAATGCAAAAGTGGCTACTATGGAAACCCATACGATGGCTGTGTAGATGTTGATGAATGTGCTGATCCAAGAGCATGTGGACCTGGAGCGCACTGTACGAACCTGGAAGGCAGTTATCGCTGCGACTGTCCTCCAGGCTACGACGGAGACGCCAGATCTCCCACAGGTTGTATAGATTACGATGAATGTGCCAGGTCACCCTGTGGCAGAAACGCCCAATGTACAAACGTTGAAGGAAGCTTTAAGTGCCTGTGCCCAGAAGGTTTCCAAGGTGACCCAATGTCTGCATGCGACGGTAAGTACCACCTTTTCACACAAAAAACCCTGCCACGCGGCACTAATCGAAAACAAATGCTTTCATTTCCATTTTCATTCCTAAAAAAAAAAAATACGAATTTAACTCACGCCGGGATTCAATTGCACTCACATGCTCACACAAAAATATACACACCGCCTGCAATCCAACACACCTTAAAAATAATAATTAAATGAAAAATAATGCGCCAAATCGAACTTAAGACCTCGATGAGTGCGCTCAAAGTCCCTGCGAAGAGGGTGCACTCTGCACGAATATGCCAGGTGGCTTCGAATGCGCCTGTGCCCAAGGATACATCTCAGATGGACAAAAATGCATCGACGTGAATGAGTGTAGCAAACCTAACGCTTGTGGGGTGAATGCCAAATGCATCAATTTTCCAGGCTCGTACAAGTGCCTCTGCCCGCCAGGATTTTTAGGGCAAGGGGATTTGTACTGCGAAAGTTAGTAAAACGCTTTTTACACATTATTTTGCACTAATCGAACACATCGTCCTTGATATTTGTCCACATTGTTTGACTTAATTTTGTTAACAATATTTTTTCTTTAGATGTTAATGAGTGCCGAGATAATCCGTGCGGTGAGAACGCTATCTGCACGGACACCGTCGGCAGCTTTATATGTTCTTGCAAACCTGAGTATACAGGGGATCCGTTTAGAGGATGTGTGGACATTGACGAATGTACTGCTCTGGAAAAACCATGTGGAAATCATGCGATATGCCAAAATGCAAAACCTGGTTACACCTGTCTGTGTCCACAAGGTTTTCATGGAAAACCTGACCCTAAAGTTGCCTGCGAACAAGTCGATGTGAACATTCTTTGTACAACAAACTTTGATTGTACGAACAATGCCGAATGTATAGAAGGACAATGCTTCTGCCAGGATGGGTTCGAACCCATAGGGTCTAGTTGTGTGGATATAGATGAATGTAGAACGCATACAGACGCATGTGGACCACATGCCACCTGCGTTAATACACCTGGCTCATATAGATGCGAATGCGAGGCAGGATTCGTTGGTACTCCACCAAGGATACAATGCAAGCAACCATGCGAAGATGTTAAATGCGGAGATCACGCCTATTGCAAACCAGACGGCATTGAAGCGTACTGCATCTGTGAGGATGGTTGGACTTTCAATCCGCACGATGTTGCTGCAGGTTGTATAGATATCAATGAATGTGATCGTGTCCACGGTCCATTTGGACTTTGCGGATTAAATGCAACATGCACAAATTTACCTGGTTCATACTCATGCAAATGCCCTCCAGGATACACTGGAGATGCAACCAGACAATGTATTGATATTGATGAATGCGCAAAACCCAACAAATGCGGAGAAGGAGCTATTTGTATCAATCAAGATGGAGGATACACTTGCAAATGTCCTGAAAACTCAATTCCAGATCCTGATCCAACTGTACGTTGCGTTGCAATTGTAACATGCAGTTCAAATGCCGATTGTCCTGGAAATGCTATTTGTGATGATCAGAAGAGATGTCTATGCCCTGATCCTAATGTAGGAAACGATTGTAGACATCCTTGCGAGACAATTTCTTGCGGACCGAATGCTCACTGTATGTTGGTGAATGGAGCTGCACAATGCCTTTGTGGTGAAGGCTACACAGGCAGTGCAAACACAATCGGGGGATGCAATGATATTGATGAATGTGTCGGAAATCCTTGCCCTAGTGGAGCCATATGCACGAATACACCTGGTGGATACTTATGTCAATGTCCTGGAGGGTCATCAGGCGATCCTTATCGAGGGGGATGTGCTAGAATTAACGTGCCTTTCAGCTGTAGTGAATCCGAACCTTGTCCTCTTGGAGAGAACTGTGTAACAGACTCATTCTCCGGGACAGGAGTTTGTATTTGTAGACAGGGCTATGAAAGGGATCAGGAAACAGGAAAATGTAGAGATGTTGATGAATGCTCCTCGAACAGAGATAAGCCAGCTTGTGGACTTAATGCACTATGCAAAAATCTTCCTGGCAGTTATGAATGCCAATGCCCACCAGGATTTAACGGAAACCCTTACAATCTCTGTGAGGAATGCAATAGTCCTGAGTGCCAATGTTCGCCACCATATAAACTTGTGGGCAACAACTGTATCCTTACAGGTTGCTCGAATGGCGAAAAATGTGGCAAAGGAGCTGAATGCATTTCAATTGCTGGAGGAGTCAGCTACTGCGCTTGTCCGAAAGGGTACAAAACCTTATCTGATGGGTCATGCGCTGATGTTAATGAATGTGTTGAACGACAAAATGCTTGTGGGTATGGAGCTCAATGTATCAACAACGAGGGTGGGTACACCTGTGTCTGCCCCCAGGGTTACAGTGGAGATCCATTCCACGGCCTCTGTGCTCCAGCTCAAAGAAGATGCTCGGCTGACAAAGAATGTGGACCAAACGAGAAATGCGTCCAACCTGGCGAATGCATCTGTCCACCACCGTTCTTCCTTGATATCTCCGATGGTAATAAATGCAAAAATCCCTGCGAGCGATTCCCATGTGGAATCAACGCCAAATGTACTCCGAGTGATCCACCACAATGTATGTGTGAAGTAGGCTTTAAGGGCGATCCTCTTTTGGGTTGTGTTGACGAAGATGAGTGTTCAAACACCCCCTGTGCCTATGGAGCGCACTGTATCAACAAGAAGGGCGGGTATCAATGCATCTGCCCGAAGGGCTTTACCGGAGATCCCTACAAGGGAGGGTGTATTTTGGAGGAAGGATCTGTAAAGAGTCAATGCCATGTGAATGAGGACTGCGCTAGTAACTTGGCTTGTGCTCAGGGAACTTGTGTTAGTCCTTGTGCTAGTTTGTTATGTGGACCTAATGCGTACTGTGAAGCTGAAGACCACGCTGGATGGTGTAGATGCCGCGTTGGATACACTGAAGGACCCCATGGAGAATGCGTTTCTCGTAAGTTTCTAATTCTAGTAAAATTTTCGTACAAAAATTACTTTTTAATTTAGAATTATTTCTGGTATAAAAAAATAAAAAATAAAAAAAAAATAAATAAATAAATATTATCAAGTTCTTCACTTCATTATTTCTTATAATATGATTTTTTATGAATTTTCTAAAGTAAAGAAAATGCTGCCGTTAAACCAGACGGATAATTTTAAACAATTGAAATAAACCTTTAGACACGTTCTAAGCAACAAATTGTATTTGTTGATCTTGTTTTGTTAGTTCTAAAGCCTAAAAATTCAACTTAAATTTTTCACAGAATGCAAAGATTTCCTTTGTGGAGAAGGTGCCCTCTGCATACCAACAGCCGATGGCCCTACTTGCAAATGTCCTCAAGGGCAACTTGGAAATCCATTCCCAGGAGGAGTTTGTTACACCGATCAATGCTCAGCAACAAGACCTTGTAGCGAGCCCCAAGTTTGCATCAGCGGACGTTGTAAAGAACGATGTGATGGAGTTGTTTGCGGAGTTGGAGCTACTTGTGACAAAGCAACGGGTAAATGTATTTGTGAGCCATACTTTGTCGGAAATCCAGACCTCTTGTGTATGCCACGTAAGTACCATTTATTCCAATCACCTAGAACTCTTTCTTTACTCTATATAATTTTTCAAAAATAGCTATCACCTATGCTAAATGTGAGCCAGACTGTGGAATTAATGCCCACTGTGAATACGGGCTTACGTCTAGTCGTTGTGTATGCAACCCTGGGACTTCAGGCAATCCTTACGAAGGATGTGGGGCTCAGAAAAAGATCACTTGTGCCCCTGATAGCTGTGGACCGAATGCTGAGTGTCATATGGATGCTCGTGGTATTTCATGCGAATGCCCTCAAGGTTACATCGGAAACCCTTATGTAGGTTGCAATGACATTGACGAATGCCTGAACAAACCTTGCGGTGAGCATGCAGTTTGTATAAACACACCTGGCAGCTTTGACTGTAGATGCAAACTTGGATTTGCTGGAAACCCATTCGTCAGCTGCTTACCAGTTGAACCAAACTACTGCGAAGATCCTCGATCATGTCAATGCAACGAACAGGTACAATGTCCAATTGGCTACATCTGCGAGCGAAATAAATGTAAAGATCTTTGCGCTCGCGTCCAATGTGGTCCACGAGCTGCATGTGATGCTGGGAAATGTATCTGTCCTCCAGGATATTCTGGCGATCCAACCGATCGACAAGCTGGTTGCTCGATTAGGGGGCAATGTAACAACGATGCAGACTGTAAAAATTCAGAAATTTGCTTCCAACTTGGAAAGGGGCTTAGAAAGTGTGTAGATGCTTGTAGTAAGATTCAGTGTGGTCCTAACGCACTATGCGTTTCAAATGACCATAGATCGACATGTATTTGCGCTGATGAATATTTCGGAAATCCTAGCAACTTACAAGTAGGATGCCAACCTGAAAAGAAGATTATTGAACCTCGCGGTGAATGTGCAACAGATTTGGATTGTCCTGGTGGATTTACCTGCACCACAGATGCTGCAGGTGTAAAATCTTGCGTAAGCGTTTGTTCCACTGTTGTTTGTGGCAAAAATGAAATTTGTAGAATTGATGGAACTGGACATCCTGTATGCCACTGCCAGGACAGTTTTGTGTGGAACCCAGTTTCATCAAGTTGCGAAAAGCCTTCTATTCCTGATTGTACATCTGATAATGATTGCCATCAAAATGCAGCTTGTCGACCTGATATCTTAGGGGTACTTAAATGCACAGCAGTTTGCTCAGAATTTACATGCCCTGTAAATTCAGTTTGCGTGGCTGTAAGCCACATTGGTAGTTGTGAATGCCTACCTGGATTTATAGGAAATCCTAATGATAGAAATGGTTGCCAACCTGTTCAGAAAAACCAATGTCGAACCAGTGCAGAATGCCCTGAATCTGAATCTTGTATTAAATTCGGACCATCTGATAGTCTAATGTGTCGTCCAGCTTGCGAAAGCTTAAAATGTGGGCCTCATGCTGTATGCATAACAAACAACCACCAGGCTCAGTGCCAATGTCCACCTGGACCATTTGCTGGAGATCCTTACGATCCAATTAATGGGTGCGAGGCTGTACCATGTGTGTACAATATCGATTGTCCTTCAACGCAATTATGCAACCGATTGACTCATACCTGTTTCGATGTATGCGACGAAGAATCTTGCGGAGATAATGCCGTCTGTCTCGCAGAGGATCATAGGGCTTTATGTCAATGTCCCCCAGGATTCAAGGGAAATCCACTGCCTGAAGTTGAATGTATACCTGTTGGTGGTTGCACTCCAAATGCATGCCATCCATCTGCTGTATGCGAAGTAACACCAACTGGCCCAGTTTGCAAATGTCCATTTAAATACGTCGGAGATCCGATCAAAACAGGCTGCCGACCTGAAGGACAGTGTCCTAATGGCGATTCAGATTGCCCTCGCAATGCCATCTGCTCAAATGGACAATGCATTGATCCTTGTGAAAATGCGTGCGGTCAGAATGCAGTTTGTAAGGTCGTTAATCGCCAACCAATTTGCAGTTGCCCACTCAGATTCCAACCAGTTGGTGATGGACCACAGGACGGTTGTACTAGATCAGTTTCTGTATGCATTAACGACATTGACTGTAAAGGTGATGTATGCCACAATGGACAGTGTAAGGTCGCTTGTAGGGACTCAAATGATTGCTCCTTTGGAGAAAAATGCATCCAAAATATGTGCGTTGTCCCATGCTCCGATCATAGTCAATGTCCAAGCGGATTAGCGTGTCTAGGTGGCTCTTGTTTGATAGGATGCCGAAGCAACAAAGACTGTGGAAGCGACGAAGCTTGCATAAATAGTAAATGCCAAAATCCATGCCAAACTGATGGAGTTTGCGGACCTAACGCACTATGCACCTGCCAGGATCATGTTACATTCTGCAAATGTCCTCCAGGATTTGAAGGTAATCCAACACCTGAACAAGGTTGCGTTCGAGTGCCATCAACATGCAAGGCAACAAATCAATGTCCTGCAGGGCATATGTGCATTGCAAACCAATGCAACTTACCCTGCAAGGCAACATCAGCCTGTGCTGTTGGGGAACGATGCTACAACAACATTTGCGCCAAGGTTTGCTACACCAGCAATAATTGCTTACCTGGAGAAATTTGTAACAACGATGGTACCTGCCAACCTGGATGCGATTCTGATGCAGATTGCCCTGCCACAGAGCTTTGTATTAATGGAAAATGTAAATGCGCTTCAGGATTTATTGGAACACCCTTTGGTTGCTCAGACATTAATGAGTGCACAGAAAATCCATGCCACCCGTCATCGAAGTGCGAAAATTCGCCAGGATCCTACAAATGTTTGTGTCCAGAGGGAACTGTTGGAGACCCATACTCAAATGTTGGATGTGCCGCTCCCAAGGAATGCTACAAGAATGAAGACTGTGCAGACAATTTGGCTTGCTTCGAAGGAAAGTGTCTAGACCCTTGCTTAAAAAGCAGTTGTGGCCCTAATGCAATCTGCCAGGCTAGCAGCCATAGGGCCATTTGCCAATGTCCAGCTGGACACCTCGGAGATCCTGCAGATACATCTGTAGGATGCTTCCGTGTTGAATGCATCACCCATGAAGACTGTGCCCGCGATAAACACTGCCATTCAGAAACCAACAAATGCATAAGTGAGTATAGGGTGCTTATAAAAATTCTTTATTGTACTGAAAATTTTTTTTATATTTCAATTTTATTTTTAAATTTATTTGCTATAAAGGTTAAAGTGGTGTTCAAGAATTTCATTTAGAATTCCTCAAAAATCTTTGAACTTCAAATTTATATTTATTCGACTTTATTTTTTATTGTCTATCGGGCGATTTTATTATTTTAATTTTAAAATTTAGATTTTCTACTGAAAATTAAAGATGGCATAAGTAACGATTAGACTTTAGTATTTTAGTATAGAAAGCTAAGTTTTTCGTAACTTATTTAAATTGCGCAATGTGGTATTAAAAACAAAAAATGTTTTATACATAAATTAACTTTACTTTGCAGATCCATGCGATGTTGTTAACTGCGGAAAGGGTTCTTGCAGTGTTGTAGATCATGGAGCCGTTTGTTCATGCTACCAAGGTTACTATTTATTCGACGGAATCTGCGAAGATATTGACGAATGTCTTAATCATCCCTGCCATTCCACTGCCATTTGCCAGAATATTCCTGGCAGTTTCATTTGTACATGTCCAGAAGGTCTGGTTGGTGATCCTGTTTCAACAGGATGTAGAAATCCCAACGAATGTCTTACAGACTCAGATTGCCCAACTACTGCCGTATGTGATAATTCTCGATGTAAAAATCCATGTGAAAAGCCCAATGCTTGTGGAATTAATGCTGAATGTTCAGCCGTTGGTCACACAGCCATTTGTAGATGTTCTGCTAATTCACGTGGTGATCCTCACACCGAATGTGTTCAGATCGAATGCTCATACAACAACGACTGTCCTAATTCAAAAACTTGTATCGACGCCAAATGTGTCGACCCTTGCTCACTGCCTAATGCTTGTGGACATCAAGCGGACTGTATCCCTCAAAATCATGTTGGGGTCTGTACTTGCCAGCCAGGCACTACAGGAAACCCACTTTTGGGATGTATTGCTCTACAGTACTGCAACAGCGACTCTCAATGTCCTTCAGGAACTATTTGCAACAATGGACTTTGCTGCTCTCTATGTACAACCAATCGCGAATGTATCGCTGATCAACTTTGTATACAAGGAGTATGTCAACCAACCTGCAAAACTAATTCCAGTTGTCCAGAATTTCAGTATTGTCTCAACAATATTTGTACGCAAGAAGTTCGTTGTCGTAACGACAATGATTGCGAATTTAATGAAAATTGCGTTTTGGACAACTTTGGTCGTGCTAGCTGCCAAGACTCTTGCGTTGGACGAGTCCTTTGTGGACGAAATGCCGAGTGTACGGCTCGAAATCATAGTCCCGATTGCACATGCAAAGATGGATTCTTCGGAGATCCTAAAACTGGATGTCGTAAGATTGAATGCCAAACAGACAACGATTGCAGTCACGACAAAACATGCGAAGGACATATGTGCAAGATTGCTTGCTTGATTGGACCCCAATGCGGAGAGAATGCCTTGTGCTCAGTTGAGAATCATAAACAAGTTTGCTACTGCCAGCCTGGATTTACAGGTGACCCTAAAACTCGTTGTGATCTCATTGATTTCTGCAAAGATGCACCTTGTGGTCCTGGAGCGCGATGCAAAAATTCACGTGGAACATTCAGGTGTTCATGTCCTCCAGGAACTGTTGGAGACCCATACAACGAAGGCTGTCGCACTGCTGTTGAATGCGTTAAGAATGACGACTGTCCAATTGGAGCTGAATGCAGTCAACTTAATGGAGTTCCTAAATGTAAAGATGTTTGTGAAGGAGTTCGATGCGGACCAAATGCTGACTGCCTTCCAAAGGGCCACCAGGCTTACTGTGCCTGCCGAACTGGGTTCGATGGAAATCCAAATGAGCTCACTAGTGGATGCCATCCACTTCCTGTACCTTGCCAATTCACAACTGATTGTCCCCCAAGCTCATATTGCTCGGAAGGTATTTGCAAACGTAAGTAGTAAAACTTTTATAAAAATAACAAAACAAATACCAATTGAATTTTATTTTTGTATTTAACTACTTCACACACTTATATATTTGTTATTAAATATTTTAGCGGCTTGCGTATTGGACACCGAGTGCAGTTCTAGCGAAATTTGCCGAGGTGGTCAATGCCTCAATCCTTGTGAACAACCCCAAGCTTGTGGAATGAATGCCCAATGTTTGATCTCCAACCACATTAAACAGTGCATATGTCCAGCAGGTTTCACCGGAAGTTCAGATATGGAATGCGTTAGAAGTAAAAAATATAAAAAAATTAATTTTTAAATGTTGTAATAATTCACCTTATTTCTTTAGTTCCAATTTCTTGTTCACTCGATCGAGATTGCTTGCAAGGACATTCCTGTCGCGATCACATGTGCTTGCCACAATGTGGAACTGATCAGGATTGCGCTTTGAATGAGAAGTGCTTGAGAGGAAATTGCATGTGTAAGTACCCTATATATTTTTTTATATTTAGTAGAATATTTAGAACCTAAACCAAATTTAAAAACAGTAACATGCCGTGTTGACAACGATTGCTTCCTGGGTCATATTTGTCTTCGTAATAAATGCGTATTCGGTTGCCATACAGACGATGATTGTAGCGCTTCCGAGTCCTGTAGAAATAACAAATGCACAAATCCATGCTCTGAAAATCCTTGTGGTCCAAACGCAGTATGTACAGTTTCGAACCATCGGGCGTCTTGCTCTTGTACCGTAGGAATGGTAGCCAATCCAACTGCCAAAATTGGATGTGTTCGATCACCTCCATTGGCTTGCTTGGAAAATAGAAATTGCCCCGATGGCTTGGCCTGCATCGATTCATACTGTAGACCACTATGTGCTGGCGATGCTGGATGTCTTAGCAATGAAAGATGCGAAGCCGGAACTTGTAAACCGCTATGTCGACGTGATGATGATTGTCGTAGCAATGAAGTTTGTGTGGGTCTTACCTGCCTTTTGGGATGTCGATCAAATCAAGGTTGTCCTGACAATTTGGCTTGTATCGATCAGCAATGCAGGGATCCTTGTGCCGAGCCAACTGCATGTGGTATTAATGCCAGATGTCATGTGCTCCATCACGAACGACAATGCACATGCCCAGAATTGCTTATTGGAAATCCTGAAATTGCTTGCAAGACCCCACAAACTACATGTGCTGTACATGAAGACTGTCCTCCAAATTATTCATGCTACGGAAATATTTGCCAGAGCAAATGCGTTAATGATCAGAATTGCTTGAATGATGAAAGATGTATTCGAGGAACTTGTCGAGCTATTTGCAACTTAGATGCATCCTGTCCACAAGGACAAATTTGTGAAGGACGAGTATGTCAAGTTGGATGCAGAAATGATTTCGTTTGCTCAACTGATCAGGCTTGTATAAACAAAAAATGCCAAGATCCTTGCCAGAATGGTGGACAATGCGGATCTTGCGCCAACTGCCTGGTTGTTAACCACGGAGTACAGTGCAGCTGTCCAAATGGATTCTTAGGAGATGGTTTAAGTGGCTGTTCTCAACCACCAGAACGATGCAACTCTTACTGCCAATGCGACGAAATGGGCATATTCTGTGCACCAAATTGCAACTTTAATGAGGAGTGTAGTTGTGGGCAGATATGCTCCCAAGGAAAATGTCGTCATAAGTGTGAACAAGGAGTTTGTCCTCCAGGGCAACTATGCGAAAATGGAGCTTGCATTGCTGGGTGCAGAGCTAATTCTGATTGTTCAGCAGAGCAAGCTTGCATTAATGGACAATGCTTGGATCCTTGTGCCCGTGAAGGTGCTTGTGGTCTAAATGCCCTTTGCAGAGTGTCTGATCACCGAGTACTGTGCTTCTGTCCTGATGGATACCGTGGCGAACCTTCTGAACGATGTGACCAATTTGAATGCCAAACTGATAACAATTGCAATATCAACAGCAAATGCGTTAAGGGTACTTGCAAAAATCCATGCCTTGAAATTGGAGCTTGCGGAATTAATGCCCAATGCCGTGTGGTCAACAGGCGACCACAGTGCTCTTGTCCACCTGACTACTTCGGCAATCCTGAAGTTGAATGCCACCCACTTGCTATCCCAGGTTGTGCCAAGAATCCCTGCGGAGTTAACACTAAATGCAGAGATGTTCCCGGCGGATACGAATGTTCCTGCATGGCTGGTTGCATGGGCGATCCTCATAAAGGATGCGTCTGTGGTGAACACCAAATCAACTCATGCCATGATCAACCTTGTGGAATCAACGCAGCTTGTAGAGTTCTTGAACATAACGAACCGCAATGCTACTGCCCAGATGCTTTCCCATTTGGTGATGCTTATGTTGAATGTAAGTTTCTATATAAATTATATAAAAGGATTTATTTTTAACTAAATTATAAAATTAATAAAGGTACTGCAATCCATCCGCATGAAGATTGCCGAACAACTGGCTGTGCTATTGGTGAATGTGTCCGTCAAGGTATCGAATACATTTGCAAGCAAGGTAAGTACCTTTGGATAATTTTACTAGGTCCAGGCCTTGAAATATTATTTCCGATAGAAGCGATTATTATTCGAACTAAAAAAAGTATTAAAGCACGTTGTTAAAGAACGGATTTTAATTTTAATTTATTTTGAAGTTGTTTTTATACCAAAGTTTTGTGAGAATTAATTTTTTTTTATTAAGTTGATAAAGAATTGTTGTGAGTAACATTAAAACCATGTAATTGATGTAGCCGTAGGCTAGACTCATAACATGGAGGAAGTTATTTTTTTGATTTAATATATTTTTTTTTAATTATCTAAACAAAACAATTCAGTTGATTTATATTTTTGATAGTTTAACAATTTTTACGGTCATTGTGTTGTTGCTGTTATTTTTAATTAAACACAAGTATCACTAAATTTAATGCTATTTGATTTGTTAATGAAATTGTCTTTTTATTTTCGTGGAGGAATTTTAATAGGTTTAATCTTACATTTTGATATTATAATTTTCAAAAACCATTGGAATTTTGTGTCGAAGAAATTTCTTGAAAAAATAACGATAGCAAGAAGTTCTTGGTCAGAACCAAAAATTTCATATTTAATTTCAATATTTTGCCCTATAAAGCTCGTTACGAAGTATGTGAATGGAGAATGAATTTTTTCGAATAATTCAAGTTATATGTAAATAAAATAGTATTTTTTAAATTTAGCGCGCCATCCACTAGTTTAGTTTAGCGAATATAAAAAGGCATGATTGAAGTTCATGTGAGTTATGAATGTGGGGAGAACATAAGCAGTGAATGAATGTGATAGATTTATGATTGGAAAAGGAAAAGTGCGTTTTGTAACGAGTTTTATATTGCATTACTAAACAATGATTAATATCAATTAGATCAATTTTTGGAACTAAGTAAAATTAAGCTAGTTCTTTAAGATACGGTGGCAAAATTTGATTAATACTTTTCTAACATGATTATTTTTAAGAATGTTTATATATCCTCAAATATTTAGACTGTATGTTATTTAAAGTCAATTCTTCTTTCATCCAGCTCCAGATAAAATTTCTCCATGGAATAGTTTATTTAAATAAATATAACATTAACAAATCGGACAGCAACTAATTGTAAAAACTTAGTATTCACCCCGAAGACAGAAGATAATTTAGTGTGTGTATATAATCAAACTTATCCTCAGATTTTCGACACCATTTTAGTTTAAAAATAAATGTCATTACCATAAAAATCGAAAAATTGAAAATTTAATAATTTCAACCATACTCTCAAAGCAATAATATCCCTTATATAATTTTTTAGACGTTTATAGACGTTTGCATTTTGTAAATTATCACACAAATTACACAAAACCCACAAAAAACATGATTTATACACCAAAGAAGAAGGTACCTGTTTTGTTCTATTCATTCCGAACAATTATTTACTTTTTTTATATATTAATAGCCAAATTATGCACATTTTCTTGCTCTTCTTTTTTATATACATACATACATTACCAGCCATTGAAATCTTTATTTTACCAAAAAATATATGCCTTTTTTTTTGTTTTAATATTTTATTCATTAATTTTAAGTTAGTTCTTAGTGTGTTCTTATTTATTTTATTTTACATATTTATTTTTGTTTTGTATAACGAATAAATTTGATTTTATTCAGTCAAAGCGCAGAATTAGTGGAATGTCGCTGTCGCTATCGCGGTCTCCCAATCTGTGCCTTTTTCTATCTTATCCTCCTTCTTGCCTTTTTCCTTAGTTGATTATGTATTGCTCATTATGAAAAAAAAAGCAAAAAGAATCATCATCATTTCCATTCCACATATATCCATTTTTCAAAAACAATTCTAACAAAAAACAACTACCATCGCCACAATTATGGCAACATTTCTTAATTTCAACCATCATGCACCCCCGCCCACCAATTATCATACACATTAAACCAATGTTAAAGTACAAACCAATTAATCCATATTCCTAGTTGTTTGTCAAAAATTTAAAGTTCCTACAAAAATGTATTGACTTTTCGGAATTCAAATATTTAGCATTAATAAAATAGGTGTCTGCTCAATTCAACGTTTTTTTGTGTTTTATTGTGTTAATTATGTCAAGGATGATATTTTTAAATAAGTAACTAACACTATTTGAAGATAAGTTTTTTTCAAAACGAACACTCATATTACTCATATCCTATTTGGAGGTGTTATTTCTAATATTTATCATGGACCGAAACCATTTTCCCACTAGCGAGGGGAGTCTCTCCTGTTTGAAGGTTCCGCAAAGAACTTCGTTTTGAGTATTCTCCAAATATGAAATTAACGATACTTTGAATTATTCAAATCTTATCATACATAATTGGAAATAAATAATATACTTATAAATTGTTTATTACCCTCATGTGCCATAGGTTTTTCAAATTCTTGAACAGCAACTTATTAATAATTTCTATTTCGACTATTGCGTTTCATTTGAAGATAACAATTTAAAAAAAAACTTCGATAGCGATACGTCATAAAAAAGCCATATTCAAAATTTGTTTAAAATGTTCATCCTTGAGAAATTTATCACCCTTACTAAGAAAATGAGTAGACACTATAAAAGTTAATAATTGAAACCCCCTTATTTCCAGGAAAACGAACGAATATACCCATCACCTCCCCACCCCTCTTTATGTTATTTCGATGTGTGTTTTTAACTAGCTTTTGTGCTGTTTTTGTATATAATTTTAAGATAATGCGACAGTAAAAACTTTGCAGAGATTTCTCTCATTTATGATTTCTTTTTGTTTTTTCTTTTTATTTGTTGGAAAAAAAAATAAATGAACGAATCTTAAAAGTAAAAACTTGAAAATCTGAAAAAAAAATAAATAATTTTGAGAAAGGTATGTCAGATTGGGAACTGTGGACGGGACAATTCTCACATAGTTCAATGCTTGCACGGATTGTAACTTAACATTTATATATTTATATATATATATATATATAAAAAGCAGTATTTGATTACTATTTATGCATAAACAAAAAATAAACAGGACTCGGGCTGTGTACAGAATGTCGTTGCTAATGATTGTTTTGGATGCAAAAACTATTTTCCTATGGGCTTGCCGTGCTCCTTTATATAGTTTTTATATTTTTTCAAAACCTCTAGAAAATCCTTTTTTTCCCACCTTAAGCTTAAGTTGTAAATAGACAGAATTATTACTGCTACTTATTTTTAAAAACTATTTAACATTTTCCATCTATTTTTTTTGTTTATCTTCTGATTGAATTAGAAACTTGCTGAATGTTTTTTTTTTTTGTTTTTTGTTTTATGCTGCTGCATACTCGCAAGGATAATTGAATTGCTTTATAAATTCGTTTGACTGTCGACCAAAATGTCCGCAATAGAAGAGAAAAAAATTGCAGTCAGTTGTTTCTTTCCTATTTTTATGTTTTTTCCTTTATATTTTCTTTTATCTTTTATATTGTGAGTATTTTTTTTTTTTTAAATGCACAAACGATATACCTCCTACCGTGTCTCTCCCGGGCAGAGCGCATGTGCTGGATGTTTTCAACAGTACGATTAATAAAAATAAAACAAGCAGAATATTTAGGTTTTCGTAGCTTTTTTTTTCTACTATTATAAATTAAAAAAGAAGTAACAGTTTATAAAAATGAGTTAAAACCTTCCTTATAGTTATAATGTACAATTAACTCGTTCATTGTGAGAAGAATTTCCCTTTCACAGTTCTCTGAAGTTCGTGTATGTTTTTAATTTGCTTATGATTTTTATATTTAACCTTAACGCTTTCTTTGTATTATTTTTTTTTAAAATATTTTGTTTTTTATTCAAATACGAAACTACCGGCTGATCTCAAAATTATTTTATTTATTGTTTTTATTATTTGACTTGTATTTTTATCACGCCTATCACGCTTCCAGTTCGTGTGTTTTATGTTAAGATTATATATAAGAGCACAAATCTTTAGGATTCTTTTGTTCCTAAACTTTCTACTTATTTTAATTAAATGTAGTTTCTCACTTTTTGTGTAAGATAGGTCGATGTTTATGGATGCAGAATGGAAGCATTGGTTTTTTTTTTATTTAATTTTGGTAGTTTAAATTTAAAATTTTAGAAATAATATGCCTAATAGTAGGACATTCAATACAAAAATGAAAAGCAATACGTTTTGATTAAAAAAATATTCAAAAACATTATTATAATTGGGATACCTACGACAATATTCAAAAATATGTAATTTGAGTGTCAACTATAACGACAATAATTTTAAAAGCCATATTAATCAAAGTATGATGTTAAAACATAACATTTATAAAAGAACTTAATACTTGAGGCTAGATATAAAAAAATTGAGCTGCAGTGCAATTTTCTCACTTCTAAAATATTTTCAATATAAGCAATTTCATTTAGATTGCATTTTCAGCAGCGATTTCCACTAATTTTGAAGTGTAAAAGAAATATGTGAAAAGAAAATATAATTTAACAACAAATTTGCCCATTTCTTAATTAAACTATGAACAGAATTAAACATGCAGAGCAACCAAAACAACTACTTGTATAAGAAAATGAACTTTTACAAGAGTACTTTAGTAAAGTTGCTAACGGATTAACATTTGTTTCATATATTCACTGCGCCTATTAAATCAGCTAATTGTTCTTTTTATATCTTTTTCCATTCTTTTCTTTGCAGTTTTCATGCTCATGAATTTTCAATGGGCATAAAAACAGTTTTTCCTTAAACAAAACATTTAAAAGAATAATCTTACGACATTTTTATTTTTTTGAAAACAGCCTTTCGTACCTTAATTTTCTTAACATTTATCCATAAAATCATCAATACCAAAAGATAGCGATAAAAATATTTTTGTTTTATGTTGGATTAGCAGTTAGATTGGATTGCGGTAGTGAAAAAATGACAAAAACAGCGATAAAGGTAGAAAGTTTTCTTTTGGCCTCCTTATTAAATTATTGCTAAGTGAAGTTATTGTCTTGCTATTAGATATATGAGCATATATCACTTCTATGATAGTTTAATGCAAACTTGCAAATATTTTGTATAAATAAGATTTTTAGTCCCATTCTAAGTCCAAGCATCAATTTAGTTATTTAAATTTAAGAAATTGTACGATCGATCTTAGATCAGTTACCCACAACTTTTGAACAAAGTAGAGAAAAAAAAATCCAAAAAGCACAGAAAAGAAATTCCTACTCTAAAATAATAAAAAAAAAAAAACAAATACCGCCAAAATAGCCCAACCAAAAAAAAAACTATATGTGTATAATATATTCCTGGAATTTAGACAGAGAATGCAACTCAGATACGGAATGTCCCAGCGAGAAGGCATGCATACAAGGACACTGTCAAGATCCTTGTGCAATGCGTGGTGCGTGCGGTACAAATGCACTTTGTCGCACTGTACTACATCGTCCGCGATGCTCATGTCCAAATTGCTATATTGGCCGGCCAAATATTGAATGTAAACCAGATCCGAAATGTGATATTGAACCAACGCCAAGACCCCGTGATCCAACCGTACAAGTGCCATGCAATATAGACGATGACTGTCCAGAAACACTGAGGTGTGACCGATTTGGCCAATGTATTGATCCCTGTCAAAATCCAACATACGCCTGTGAAGGTAATAAGAAGTGTGAAACTCGGCGCCATCGTCCAGTTTGCGTTTGTAAATCTGGTTTTGTTGTAAACGAATACGGCGAACTAACATGCGCCCCTGAAAAGCGTGAATGCTATCGTGACGACGACTGTGCTTCGAACATGGCCTGCATAGACAGCAAGTGCCGAAATCCATGTATGGCGCAACTGAGCCGCGGCCCAGTATGTCCTGCTAACAAGTCGTGTCAGGTGCAGGACCACAAGGCGGTTTGCATATGTCTCAAAGATTGTATGCCATCTATATCGATCTGCTTAAGGGATAATGGGTGCCCTATCGGGCTCGCATGTAGGAACTATCAGTGCATAAATCCATGCGATTTTGCAACTTGTGCCGCAAACTCACCATGCATTGTCGAGGATCATAAGCCAATATGTAAATTCTGCCCGCCTGGATTCGTAGCAGATTCTCGAAACGGATGCCAAAAAGGTAACAACACAAGTACATTAACTAAAGCAATAAGTCTAGGTAAAGTGTTTTTTGAATTTTCAAATATTAAATGAACTTTTATGAGTTAGTCCTGTACTACCAGAGGAAGGAACAAGAGCTTTTTGTAAACAAACTCCTATGCAGCGTTCTTTGTAATTTTAAAATGTATAACAATTCCCGTTGATGTTTAATGGAAACAATGTCTTTCAATACCATTTTCCTCTCTCTATCTTTTAAACTTTAGCGAAACCTAATCAGAATCAAAACGCAGATTAAAAATGCCTTCAGGCCACGGCCTCTAATAATGCCAGCAGCTACTTCCGACAACAACTTCTAAACCAATTTTTCACCTAAACGAAGTCTTCTTAGGCAATTTAAAAAATAAAACAAGCTCCTTACGTTTCTGAAGTCAAAATTTGCTGACGTTTATCTTTTTATACATTCACACACGCTCATGCTCACTTTAATGATCACTAAAATATCTGCTATCTGTCTTACTACTCTTAACTCTCCAGCTAGACTCCTAACTTCTACTACTCTTATTAGCTTCTATCCTGTAACACCTTTAAGACTGCATTTTGGATCTTAACCCGAGTGGTCGTTTGTTAGCGAAAACTAATAAAATTCGACCATAATCGATTAGGTATTTGGATGATTGTGTACAGTTTAATTCAGAAAGGTTCACTAATTGTAAATAGGTAACATTTCTTTATTGTTTTGTTTTTGTGTATATATTTTTACAACATTAAGAAAAACACAGCCAACATGTTATATCCACAGCCAATGAAACACAGATGATCAGCTGTACAAAACACCAAGACTGCAGTGAAACTCTCCAGTGCTTCGGGGGGTATTGTATAAACCCATGTCGCACTGGATGCGGTGAATTTGCAATCTGCGTAGTAAAAGCACACAATGTCACATGCAATTGCCAAGAAAATTATACGGGGGACCCAAAGACAAAATGCTACCCTATCGAACCACACAGAATAGACACTACTACAGAACTTGGACAAACGACAGAAACAGAACCCATTACAGAATTTACAACAACATCTCCAGTAAAAAGTACTGTCTTTGAAGGCAGATCGCGCGCGACAGTTTTTCCAATAGACCATGAAAACGAAACTGTAGAAACAGATCGGCGTATTACTGCGCCTACTATTAAAAGTGATTTTACTGAACCTTCTACAACAGAAACAATTGAATTGAATTCTCCGATTTTGGAAACAGTTGAAACTTTTCTCACAACCAAATCTTCTCCACTTGAAAGTAGAACTGAACCAACGATAACGGAAATAATAACCCAAAGGGTAACAGATTTCACTAAAGACATGCTAACTACTATTTCAGGTTATTTCCCTTCAACCACCCCTCAGATTGATAAAAAAATAAATGAGGCCCTCCCTACCACAACCCAAATTGGAATACCCGAAGGAATAACTCCAGCTGTCCAAGACACAAGTATTCCTTCGTTATCTCATACTGAAATCAATGCAACAATTCCAGCAGCGTCTAGAACAGTTTCACCTGATGAGACTGAGGTACCCATTGAAACTGAAAAAACCACAACCGTAAAAACTCAAACAGAGCAAATTCCGGTACCAACGAAAATTCCACTCGAGTCAGTTACCACCTCACCCGAAATAGGGATAGGGACTGTTCCAGAAACTTCCCCTCCAGTATATGCAAAAACATCAGAAGCAACTCTAACTACTTCAAAAATTACTTATCCCGGTCCTTCCTCCACTGAAGCTGGGCCAACAATGGTCCCAGAAACTTCTACTTCCTACGTCCGAACCACTTTGCCTCACGAAACAACTTCAGCTGAAGCATCCACAAACGTGGATTCTCCAGGATCTACTTACCCTAGTCCTTCCTCCACTGAAACTACGCCAACAATGGTCCCAGAAACTTTTACTTCCTACGGAGGAACCACTTCGACTTATGACACAACTTCAGCTGAAGTTACTGGAGCACCCACAACTGTGGCTTCTCCAGGATCTACTTATCCTGGTCCTTCCTCCACAGAAGCTGGGCTAACAATGGTCCCAGAAACTACTGCTTTGTACGGCAGAACCACTTCGCCTCCCGAAACAACTTCAGCTGAAGTGACTAAAGCACCCACAACTGTGGCTTCTCCAGGATATACTTACCACGGTCCTTTTTCAACTGAATCTGGGCCAACAATGGAGCCAGAAACTTCCACTTCCTATGTCAGAACTACTTCTCCTCACGAAACAACTTCAGTCGATGTGACTGGAGAGCCGACAACTGTGGCTTATCCAGGATCTACTTACCCTGGTCCTACCTCAACTGAAGCTGGGCCAACATTGGTCCCAGAAACTACTGCTTTGTACGGCAGAACCACTTCGCCTCACGAAACAACTTCAGTCGAAGTGACTGGAGCGCCCTCAACTGTGGCTTCTCCAGGATCTACTCACCCTGGTCCTACCTCAACTGAAGCTGGGCCAACATTGGTCCCAGAAACTACTGCTTTGTACGGCAGAACCACTTCGTCTCACGAAACAACTTCAGCTGAAGTGACTAAAGCACCAACAACTGTGGCTTCTCCAGGATCTACTCACCCTGGTCCTACCTCAACTGAAGCTGGGCCAACATTGGTCCCAGAAACTACTGCTTTGTACGGCAGAACCACTTCGTCTCACGAAACAACTTCAGATGAAGTGACTAAATCACCCACAACTGTGGCTTCTCCAGAATCTACTTATCCCGGTCCTTCTTCCGCTGAAGCTGGTCACACAATGGTCCCAGAAACTTCTACTTCCTACGGAAGAACCACTTCGCCTTATGAAATAACTTCAGCCGATGTGACTGGAGCATCCACAAATGAGGCTACTCCAGGATACACTTACCACGGTTCTTCCTCCACTGAAGCTGAGTCAAAAATGGTCTCAGAAACTTCTACTTCCTACGGGAGAACCACTTCGCCTTATGAAACAACTTCAGCCGAAATAACTGGAGCGCCCACAACTGTGGCTTCTCCAGGATATACGTACCACGGTCCTCTTTCAACTGAATCTGGGCCAACAATGGAGCCAGAAACTTCCACTTCCTATGGCAGGACTACTTCTCCTCACGAAACAACTTCAGTCGAAGTGACTGGAGCGCCCTCAACTGTGGCTTCTCCAGGATCTACTCACCCTGGTCCTACCTCAACTGAAGCTGGGCCAACATTGGTCCCAGAAACTACTGCTTTGTACGGCAGAACCACTTCGTCTCACGAAACAACTTCAGCTGAAGTGACTAAAGCACCAACAAATGTGGCTTCTCCAGGATCTACTCACCCTGGTCCTACCTCAACTGAAGCTGGGCCAACATTGGTCCCAGAAACTACTGCTTTGTACGGCAGAACCACTTCGTCTCACGAAACAACTTCAGCTGAAGTGACTAAAGCACCCACAACTGTGGCTTCTCCAGAATCTACTTATCCCGGTCCTTCTTCCGCTGAAGCTGGTCACACAATGGTCCCAGAAACTTCTACTTCCTACGGAAGAACCACTTCGCCTTATGAAATAACTTCAGCCGAAGTGACTGGAGCATCCACAAATGAGGCTACTCCAGGATACACTTACCACGGTTCTTCCTCCACTGAAGCTGAGCCAAAAATGGTCTCAGAAACTTCTACTTCCTACGGAAGAACCACTTCGCCTTATGAAACAACTTCAGCCGAAATAACTGGAGCGCCCACAACTGTGGCTTCTCCAGGATATACTTACCACGGTCCTCTTTCAACTGAATCTGGGCCAACAATGGAGCCAGAAACTTCCACTTCCTATGGCAGAACTACTTCTCCTCACGAAACAACTTCAGTCGAAGTGACTGGAGCGCCCTCAACTGTGGCTTCTCCAGGATCTACTCACCCTGGTCCTACCTCAACTGAAGCTGGGCCAACATTGGTCCCAGAAACTACTGCTTTGTACGGCAGAACCACTTCGTCTCACGAAACAACTTCAGCTGAAGTGACTAAAGCACCAACAACTGTGGCTTCTCCAGGATCTACTCACCCTGGTCCTACCTCAACTGAAGCTGGGCCAACATTGGTCCCAGAAACGACTGCTTTGTACGGCAGAACCACTTCGTCTCACGAAACAACTTCAGCTGAAGTGACTCAAGCACCCACAACTGTGGCTTCTCCAGGATCTACTTATCCCGGTCCTTCTTCCGCTGAAGCTGGTCACACAATGGTCCCAGAAACTTCTACTTCCTACGGAAGAACCACTTCGCCTTATGAAATAACTTCAGCCGAAGTGACTGGAGCATCCACAAATGAGGCTACTCCAGGATACACTTACCACGGTTCTTCCTCCACTGAAGCTGAGCCAAAAATGGTCTCAGAAACTTCTACTTCCTACGGAAGAACCACTTCGCCTTATGAAACAACTTCAGCCGAAATAACTGGAGCGCCCACAACTGTGGCTTCTCCAGGATATACTTACCACGGTCCTTTTTCAACTGAATCTGGACCAACAATGGAGCCAGAAACGTCCACTTCCTATGGCAGAACTACTTCTCCTCACAAAACAACTTCAGTCGATGTGACTGGAGCGCCCACAACTGTGGCTTATCCAGGATCTACTCACCCTGGTCCTTCCTCAACTGAAGCTGGGCCAACATTGGTCCCAGAAACTACTGCTTTGTACGGCAGAACCACTTCTCCTCACGAAACAACTTCAGCTGAAGTGACTAAAGTACCCACAACTGTGGCTTCTCCAGGATCTACTTATCCTGGTCCTTCTACCGCTGAAGCTGGTCCAACAATGGTCCCAGAAACTTCTACTTCCTACGGAAGAACCACTTCGCCTTATGAAATAACTTCAGCCGAAGTGACTGGAGCATCCACAAATGAGGCTACTCCAGGATACACTTACCACGGTTCTTCCTCCACTGAAGCTGAGCCAAAAATGGTCTCAGAAACTTCTACTTCCTACGGAAGAACCACTTCGCCTTATGAAACAACTTCAGTCGAAATAACTGGAGCGCCCACAACTGTGGCTTCTCCAGGATATACTTACCACGGTCCTTTTTCAACTGAATCTGGACCAACAATGGAGCCAGAAACGTCCACTTCCTATGGCAGAACTACTTCTCCTCACGAAACAACTTCAGTCGATGTGACTGGAGAGCCGACAACTGTGGCTTCTCCAGGATCTACTCACCCTGGTCCTTCTTCAACTGAAGCTGGGCCAACATTGGTCCCAGAAACTACTGCTTTGTACGGCAGAACCACTTCGTCTCACGAAACAACTTCAGCTGAAGTGACTAAAGCACCCACAACTGTGGCTTCTCCAGAATCTACTTATCCCGGTCCTTCTTCCGCTGAAGCTGGTCACACAATGGTCCCAGAAACTTCTACTTCCTACGGAAGAACCACTTCACCTTATGAAATAACTTCAGCCGAAGTGACTGGAGCATCCACAAATGAGGCTACTCCAGGATACACTTACCACGGTTCTTCCTCCACTGAAGCTGAGCCAAAAATGGTCTCAGAAACTTCTACTTCCTACGGAAGAACCACTTCGCCTTATGAAACAACTTCAGCCGAAATAACTGGAGCGCCCACAACTGTGGCTTCTCCAGGATATACGTACCACGGTCCTCTTTCAACTGAATCTGGGCCAACAATGGAGCCAGAAACTTCCACTTCCTATGGCAGAACTACTTCTCCTCACGAAACAACTGCAGTCGAAGTGACTGAAGCGCCCTCAACTGTGGCTTCTCCAGGATCTACTCACCCTGGTCCTACCTCATCTGAAGCTGGGCCAACATTGGTCCCAGAAACTACTGCTTTGTACGGCAGAACCACTTCGTCTCACGAAACAACTTCAGCTGAAGTGACTAAAGCACCCACAACTGTGGCTTCTCCAGAATCTACTTATCCCGGTCTTTCTTCCGCTGAAGCTGGTCACACAATGGTCCCAGAAACTTCTACTTCCTACAGAAGAACCACTTCGCCTTATGAAATAACTTCAGCCGATGTGACTGGAGCATCCACAAATGAGGCTACTCCAGGATACACTTACCACGGTTCTTCCTCCACTGAAGCTGAGCCAAAAATGGTCTCAGAAACTTCTACTTCCTACGGAAGAACCACTTCGCCTTATGAAACAACTTCAGCCGAAATAACTGGAGCGCCCACAACTGTGGCTTCTCCAGGATATACGTACCACGGTCCTCTTGCAACTGAATCTGGGCCAACAATGGAGCCAGAAACTTCCACTTCCTATGGCAGAACTACTTCTCCTCACGGAACAACTTCAGTCGAAGTGACTGGAGCGCCCTCAACTGTGGCTTCTCCAGGATCTACTCACCCTGGTCCTACCTCAACTGAAGCTGGGCCAACATTGGTCCCAGAAACTACTGCTTTGTACGGCAGAACCACTTCGTCTCACGAAACAACTTCAGCTGAAGTGACTAAAGCACCAACAACTGTGGCTTCTCCAGGATCTACTCACCCTGGTCCTACCTCAACTGAAGCTGGGCCAACATTGGTCCCAGAAACTACTGCTTTGTACGGCAGAACCACTTCGTCTCACGAAACAACTTCAGCTGAAGTGACTCAAGCACCCACAACTGTGGCTTCTCCAGGATCTACTTATCCTGGTCCTTCTTCCGCTGAAGCTGGTCCAACAATGGTCCCAGAAACTTCTACTTCCTACGGAAGAACCACTTCGCCTTATGAAATAACTTCAGCCGAAGTGACTGGAGCATCCACAAATGAGGCTACTCCAGGATACACTTACCACGGTTCTTCCTCCACTGAAGCTGAGCCAAAAATGGTCTCAGAAACTTCTACTTCCTACGGAAGAACCACTTCGCCTTATGAAACAACTTCAGCCGAAATAACTGGAGCGCCCACAACTGTGGCTTCTCCAGGATATACTTACCACGGTCCTTTTTCAACTGAATCTGGACCAACAATGGAGCCAGAATCGTCCACTTCCTATGGAAGAACTACTTCTCCTCACGAAACAACTTCAGTCGAAGTGACTGGAGCGCCCACAACTGTGGCTTATCCAGGATCTACTCACCCTGGTCCTTCCTCAACTGAAGCTGGGCCAACATTGGTCCCAGAAACTACTGCTTTGTACGGCAGAACCACTTCGTCTCACGAAACAACTTCAGCTGAAGTGACTAAAGCACCCACAACTGCGGCTTCTCCAGAATCTACTTATCCCGGTCCTTCTTCCGCTGAAGCTGGTCACACAATGGTCCCAGAAACTTCTACTTCCTACGGAAGAACCACTTCGCCTTATGAAATAACTTCAGCCGAAGTGACTGGAGCATCCACAAATGAGGCTACTCCAGGATACACTTACCACGGTTCTTCCTCCACTGAAGCTGAGCCAAAAATGGTCTCAGAAACTTCTACTTCCTACGGAAGAACCACTTCGCCTTATGAAACAACTTCAGCCGAAATAACTGGAGCGCCCACAACTGTGGCTTCTCCAGGATATACTTACCACGGTCCTTTTTCAACTGAATCTGGACCAACAATGGAGCCAGAATCGTCCACTTCCTATGGAAGAACTACTTCTCCTCACGAAACAACTTCAGTCGAAGTGACTGGAGCGCCCACAACTGTGGCTTATCCAGGATCTACTCACCCTGGTCCTTCCTCAACTGAAGCTGGGCCAACATTGGTCCCAGAAACTACTGCTTTGTACGGCAGAACCACTTCGTCTCACGAAACAACTTCAGCTGAAGTGACTAAAGCACCCACAACTGCGGCTTCTCCAGAATCTACTTATCCCGGTCCTTCTTCCGCTGAAGCTGGTCACACAATGGTCCCAGAAACTTCTACTTCCTACGGAAGAACCACTTCGCCTTATGAAATAACTTCAGCCGAAGTGACTGGAGCATCCACAAATGAGGCTACTCCAGGATACACTTACCACGGTTCTTCCTCCACTGAAGCTGAGCCAAAAATGGTCTCAGAAACTTCTACTTCCTACGGAAGAACCACTTCGCCTTATGAAACAACTTCAGCCGAAATAACTGGAGCGCCCACAACTGTGGCTTCTCCAGGATATACGTACCACGGTCCTCTTTCAACTGAATCTGGGCCAACAATGGAGCCAGAAACTTCCACTTCCTATGGCAGAACTACTTCTCCTCACGAAACAACTTCAGTCGAAGTGACTGGAGCGCCCTCAACTGTGGCTTCTCCAGGATCTACTCACCCTGGTCCTTCCTCAACTGAAGCTGGGCCAACATTGGTCCCAGAAACTACTGCTTTGTACGGCAGAACCACTTCGTCTCACGAAACAACTTCAGCTGAAGTAACTAAAGCACCCACAACTGTGGCTTCTCCAGAATCTACTTATCCCGGTCCTTCTTCCGCTGAAGCTGGTCACACAATGGTCCCAGAAACTTCTACTTCCTACGGAAGAACCACTTCACCTTATGAAATAACTTCAGCCGAAGTGACTGGAGCATCCACAAATGAGGCTACTCCAGGATACACTTACCACGGTTCTTCCTCCACTGAAGCTGAGCCAAAAATGGTCTCAGAAACTTCTACTTCCTACGGAAGAACCACTTCGCCTTATGAAACAACTTCAGCCGAAATAACTGGAGCGCCCACAACTGTGGCTTCTCCAGGATATACTTACCACGGTCCTCTTTCAACTGAATCTGGGCCAACAATGGAGCCAGAAACTTCCACTTCCTATGGCAGAACTACTTCTCCTCACGAAACAACTGCAGTCGAAGTGACTGAAGCGCCCTCAACTGTGGCTTCTCCAGGATCTACTCACCCTGGTCCTACCTCATCTGAAGCTGGGCCAACATTGGTCCCAGAAACTACTGCTTTGTACGGCAGAACCACTTCGTCTCACGAAACAACTTCAGCTGAAGTGACTAAAGCACCCACAACTGTGGCTTCTCCAGAATCTACTTATCCCGGTCTTTCTTCCGCTGAAGCTGGTCACACAATGGTCCCAGAAACTTCTACTTCCTACAGAAGAACCACTTCGCCTTATGAAATAACTTCAGCCGATGTGACTGGAGCATCCACAAATGAGGCTACTCCAGGATACACTTACCACGGTTCTTCCTCCACTGAAGCTGAGCCAAAAATGGTCTCAGAAACTTCTACTTCCTACGGAAGAACCACTTCGCCTTATGAAACAACTTCAGTCGAAATAACTGGAGCGTCCACAACTGTGGCTTCTCCAGGATATACTTACCACGGTCCTTTTTCAACTGAATCTGGACCAACAATGGAGCCAGAAACGTCCACTTCCTATGGAAGAACTACTTCTCCTCACGAAACAACTTCAGTCGATGTGACTGGAGCGCCCACAACTGTAGCTTATCCAGGATCTACTCACCCTGGTCCTTCCTCAACTGAAGCTGGGCCAACATTGGTCCCAGAAACTACTGCTTTGTACGGCAGAACCACTTCGTCTCACGAAACAACTTCAGCTGAAGTGACTCAAGCACCCACAACTGTGGTTTCTCCAGGATCTACTTATCCTGGTCCTTCTTCCGCTGAAGCTGGTCCAACAATGGTCCCAGAAACTTCTACTTCCTACGGAAGAACCACTTCGCCTTATGAAATAACTTCAGGCGAAGTGACTGGAGCATCCACAAATGAGGCTACTCCAGGATACACTTACCACGGTTCTTCCTCCACTGAAGCTGAGTCAAAAATGGTCTCAGAAACTTCTACTTCCTACGGAAGAACCACTTCGCCTTATGAAACAACTTCAGGCGAAGTGACTGGAGCACCCACAACTGTGGCTTCTCCAGGATATACTTACCATGGTCCTTCCTCAACTGAAGCTGGACCAACAATGGTCCCAGAAACTACTTTGTACGGTAGAACCACTTTGTCTCACGAAACAACTTCAGCTGAAATGACTGGGACACCTACAACTGTGGCTTCTCCAGGATCTACTTACCCTGGTCCTTCCTCAACTGAAGCTGGACCAACAATGGTCCCAGAAATCACTTCTTTCTACGTTAGGACCACTTCTCCTCACGAAACAACTTCAGCCAAAGTGACTGGAGCGCCCACAACTGTGGCTTCTCCAGGATATACATACCACGGTCCTTTTTCAACTGAATCTGGGCCAACAGTGGTCCCAGAAACCACTTCTTTCTACGGCCGAACAACTTCGCCTCCCGAAACAACTTCAGCTGAAGTGGCTGGGGCATCTACAACTGTGGCTTCTCCAGGATCTACTTATCCCGGTTCTTCCTCAACTGAAGCTGGGCCAACAATGGTCTCAAAAACTACTTTTTCCTACGGCAGAACCAATTCCCCTCACGAAACGACTTCAGCCGAAGTAACTGGAGTGCCCACAACTGTGGCTTCTCCAGGATCTACTTACCCTGGTCCTTTCTCAACTGAAGCTGGACCAACAATGGCCCTAGAAACCACTTCTTTTTACGGCAGAACCACTTCGCCTCTCCAAACAACTGCAGCTGAAGTGACTGGGGCACCTACAACTGTGGCTTCTCCAGGATCTACTTACCCTGGTCCTGCCTCAACTGAAGCTGGGCCAACATTGGTCCCAGAAACTACTGCTTTGTATAGCAGAACCACTTTGTCTCACGAAAGAACTTCAGTCGAAGTGACTGGAGCGACTGAAGTTGTTTCGGCTGCTGTAACATCTTCTACCGAAATGAACGAAGTACCCGCAACTATATCATCTCCGAGTTATATATACCCTCGACCTCTAAACTCTACTATTACAACTAACTCTCCAACTACGACTGAAATGGGTCCCACTTTGACCACTCTGGCACCAACAACTCCTTCGTTCCACGGCAGGACCACTTTTTCGCATGAAACAACTTTAGGCGAAGTTTCCACGACTGCGAATGTGCCAAGAGTTACTTATCCTTTGACTGAAGCTGAATCAACAGTGAGTCCAGAAACTACTTCCACTTTTTACGGAAAAACTACTTCTTTTCATGAAACGACTTCAGTTGAAGTGACTGGTGATCTTACTACTATAACTGGGTCAAGAGTTACTTATCCTGGTCCTTTCTCAACTGGGGCTAGACCAACATTGGTTCCAAAAACTACTTATGCCAGACCTTCTACATCTTCGCTTCCTGAAACAACTTCGGGAGAGGTCACTGAAGCTCCAACAACCGTACCCTTTTCAGGATATACTTACCCTAAACCTTCCTCAATTAAAACGGAGTCTATAGTGACCGAGGAAATTCCAACAACTGTAGAGGGTGTAACTAAGCCTTTCTCAGAGAAAACAACTGCTAGTCTGCCTTCTACTGTTGGAGAGGTTGTAACCGAAACAACATTAGAATTTGAAAGTAGGGAGATCCCGTCTACTCACGAGGAGTTCACGACCCTGGTCCCTCCGGCCGCTCCGACCGTTCCTATCTTTTCTATGGTTACTCAAAACTTGACTGTCGTTCCTTCACGCGCCTCAAGTCTTGCCACAACTGAAATGGGAGAGAGACAGACTTTTACAGAATCAAGTGCCCTGGTGACGACGACTGTAAAGTCTTCGGAAACAGGGGCGCCCGTGGTCACCATGGGTCCCCATGTTACGGAAGTGAACACGTCGCTCCATTGCCTTGAAGACTATAACTGCCGCGACCATGAGACTTGCATCCGCAACTTCTGTGTGGATCCCTGCGGTCACTTTACGCCGTGCCATAAATTTGCCATTTGCCGATCATTTAACCATACGGCTGTGTGCTTTTGCCATCCAGACGCAGATTTGAGCACGCCAGATTGTCACGAAATCGCAGGTAAAAACTGAGCCACTTTCGTCATATGAAAAAAAAAAAAAAATCAGATTCGTGGTTAATGGGTGACTCGCGTTGGGCCAGAAATTGTGCAGATGAACCGCAGCCTTGGCCCTTCTGCGAGCTGCTACTCTTCCTTTTTTTCTCGGCTGGACACCCACAGCTTTATTGGGTGGAGTGTCTATGGCAAAATATAGAAAAAAAAGTTATAAGATCGCAAACCGATCTGAAACTGCAATAGGGCGACAAAGGCGCATTTACTTCGTCATATCCTTGGAAACTTTTGCACCTGCATCTTTGGACACAAATGACTTATCGATGTGGCTAGATCGCCGACATTTACGCCCATTGTACTGCAGCAGATCTGCTGGCAGTTGCATGACTCTTTACGTTTTTTTTTTATCTAAAGTTTCTTGACTTTTTATGTTGGGGGAAAATCTTGAATCTTCTTAAGATTTTTTGGCGGATGAATTTTTTTTTGTCGATGATACGCTACTGCTGCTCTCCAAGGATTGTGTATTAAGCTGGGGCTCTGTCAAGCATGTGAATGAATGTGTTTTTCTCATTTTTGGCATCTTGTAAAATAGTTTTATCATGCTTTGTATTATACATCACCTGATGACTAACACCCGTAGTGTAGAAATTTCTTGATGCTTGAAGCCTACTAAGTGGGTAGCATGAACGGTGGTGGGGAATGTGTTTACTTAAAATGTTTTCAGAAAATGGATCACATCTGCCTGATTTCGCCGGCTAATGCATTCTTCTGTAAAATTCCAGAAATTTCATGTGCATCAAACAGCGATTGCCCGTCCCAAAGAGCCTGCATAAATGCGCTCTGTGTTGATCCTTGCTCCTATGCTAATCCTTGCTCCCATGAGCAAGAGTGTCAGGTTCAAAATCATCAAGCTGTTTGTGCTAGAGGTTTGTATAAGTCTACCAATTAATGATAAACTTTCCCGTATTATTTCATTATTATAAATTTTTATTTTTTTGTCAATAGTCTGTCAATGTCAGAAGAATTTGGACTGTCGAGGAGGATTGGTTTGTGATGGCTGCAACTGTGTACCACGTAAGTACATATTTTTAATATTGATCTGCATTGACATAAAAACACAGGAACAATAAATAAAGGATACTTTTGTTAAAAAGACTATTTGAATTACATCCTTTTTCCAGTCATATCTTCTCCATAAATTGACTGGCTTGTTTATAATGAATATTTTAACAGAATAACTCGAAAAAGGCTAATTAAGTAGATTCACAAACTTAAAAGTTTAAGTATACTCGGAGTTTGATAAATGCGGTCAGAGATACAAAGAGAGACAAAACATGAGTTTACTAAATTTGCTTCTTAGCCCCTACGGATTTCATTTTGTTGTAGCCTTGTTAAAGTTGAATATGAAAACATTTTAAAAATTAAATACTCTGCAGCTAAGATAAAGCAAACAAATAATCAAAACAAATACGCGCAAATAGAATGAGGTTTTGTATTTTTCCAGGCATTTTTATTTGATCGTTTGATAAAATTAAGCGTGTTTATTATTTTCACTATAACTTACAGTAATATTGAGGTAGATTAACATTATTTTAATTATATCATTAATTTTTTTTTTACAAATATTTGAATACTGACCAAAAATCTAATTAATTCCTTTTTTTAGAACGTGACCAAGTCTTTGTAGGCTGTGAGCACTGTCCACCAGGCGTATCCTGTGATCCTACAACTGGTGCATGCGTAAAAGGTATGTATAATCGACTTAGTAATTTAGCAATGTTTTCCCTCGAAATCGAGGCTAGCACTTGTTGTAAACACAAATGCGCACAAATTTAACGAAATTTGAAATTAAAAGCGCTTTTCATTTAATCGATAATCTTCTATTATTAATGAATGTGTATATTTTTTCAAAATTGCTAAAAATCCAATAAGAAAAAAGCGCTTTAAATTTCATGCAGAAGCAGTTTAGAACGCAAAGAATTTTAGTATCTTTTGTAAATATAAAATTTCTTTGCAATTTATAATTTTAACTGTTTTCTATTACACCAATTTACGTTAAGAAATAGAAAAAAATTAGAAGAAAAAAAAAACAAAACAAAACAAAACTTTTTGTAAATAATCCTAGACACGATTTCAACTACCACGAAACAATTAACCGATGTAACAATTGAAAGTACTACTTCTACTATACCTCTAACTTCTCTATCTGAAACAACTACTGCTACTAACTTAGTAACAACAACTACATCAACTACGACAACAACACCAATTACGTCATCGAAAGCGAGCACAAGTGAAAAAGTAGAAAGAACAACTTCAGCATTAACAACTGAGAGAAGCACAGGTGTCACAGAAACAACTGAAACAAGTTCAGTGCCAACGACGACAAAAACTGGTCCACCAAAGGGTTATAGAGATGGTGATAATAATATTACGGGAACATATCCGTTTACAACATCCACTGAAGAATCAGTGGCAAGTACAACTGGTGTTGCTATGAATTTGAGAACAACAAAACCTGCTACTACAGAAGGAACAACTGTTGAAACAACGCCACAAGTTTCAACGATAACTTTAGGAGAAAAGTCAACTGAAACGATTTTAACAACATCTTCAACTCCTGAAACTACAACAGAATTTGTTTCAATCACAGAACCTATTACGAAACCTCTACTTGAAATAACAACAAAAACAACTAGAACAACAGAATCAGTTACCCCATCTCAAGTTGTTTCAACAACATCAGCTGGCACTGCATCTACTGCAGGTATTAAAACCACAACTGAATTTTCTGAAACAACAACTAAACCAACCACTGAAAGTTCAACAAGTTCTGTAACTGTTGAAAATGAATCACTGACAACAACAACAACAACACTTTCAGAAAGTACGACAACTTCATCAACATCAACACCATTTGTTGAATATACTAAAAAACCCTCAACAAGAGGCGATACCTCTTTAGAGTATGACTATCAAAACATTACAACTGTTGGTAATTTATCAACAAGCACTGAACAGTACGAAGCAACAACATCGGCTTCAACAACAGAAACTAGTACTCAGGAAATGGACTATAATGTCACCGTAACAACAACAATGACCGTATCAAAAACCTGTGACACCATAAAAGATTGTGCCTCAAACGAAACTTGCACTAATGGTCGTTGCCTGATCTTATGTCGGGATGATATTTCTAACATCAATTGTGTTAAAGGTATATTTTTTTTTACTAACTGGCTTGATCTAATGTAAATAATTTTTTAATAATGTATATATATATAAATGTACATAATTTGGACTAGTATACGCTTTTTAGATGCATAACTACATATTACTTTAAGTTGTTGCCGTTTCATTCTTATTTTATTTGATATCTGCCTTATTTCCAACATAAACTTGGAAAAGTATAAGCTTTCAAAAATTACATTTTCATTATTCATAAAACACATTTTATAAACATTTTGGCTTACTTATTGAATGCAATTGAAAATCGCTTTACATTTTGCATTTGTTGATGCGTTTACTTCTTGTGAGAATTTAAACAAATTCTGATAAATTATAATCTGATTATTTCCTACGGAATTAACACATATAGGACTTGTGGATTGTAAATTTCTGCGAAATCAATTTAAAGTATAAGAGCCTAAAAGACCGGTACAATCATCAATGACAATTTTGTAAATAAATAAAAAACAATCTCGACAAGCGACGAAATTCATTTCATATTCAAACTAAGGCATTATTAGCTTTACAATTTTCACTTATTTTCAAAATTATTCAAAATCTTAATAATTTCACTTATCTGCAAGAACGACGATTTTAAGACTTTTAAATTTTTTTCACCACATCCAATTTTAGATAGCTTGCTTATAAATTTTAATAGATAGACTTAAAGCAACAAAATAAGCTACTCCGAATGAACTATAATAAAATTGCATTTATTTCATCAATTTCATCAATTTATCTCATATACATTTATTGTAAAAATAATTCATAAACCATCAAATAAATCAGGAATGAAACATATTCACACAAAACCTGCTTGCTTAAAATATATTGCTCGTATACTAAGAAAATAACAAAATATAACCAAAACACTATTAACTTATATCAAGTAGAACCTGGAGGATCCCCGAAAATCCCAGAGCCATGTCAATCGGATAAAGACTGCATCGAAAGCGAGGCATGTTACATGGGTCTGTGCCAGGATCCGTGCGAATTTGCAAACGTTTGTGCCCCAACTGCAAATTGTCAAGCTAAAATGCATAGACCAATTTGTTCATGTCCACCTGGAAATGAAGGAAATCCAACAGTGAAATGTACTCCAGCAGGACCACGTAAGACTTTAATCCTTACTAATTTAACGTTCTATTTGAAAGAACAAATTAATCAAGTTAATCAATAATAATAACACAAAATTAATCAACAAGTGTCGAAAAAAAGTTTTGGTTGTAATTTTTGAACACATCTGAAAGGGGATCTTAAACTTTTAAGACTATCCTTTCTTACAAAAAAAAAATATATATATATCAAAAAATGTTTTTGTACGATACACTTTTCGCAAAATGTATAATATAAAGAAAATCATTGTTTTCGCCGCACCTACACTCAAAATATTGTCTTATACACAAAACAAAAATCTTTCAATGTTTTGCACAGTTATATGCACTATCAATGAGGATTGCCCACTGACAGAAGCGTGCATTGGAGGCATGTGCCAACGGCCGTGTGACGTGCGTAATCCTTGTGCACATAACGCCGTCTGTATAAACACAAACCATGGCTCCGATTGTAGTTGTTTAGAAGGATACAATGGCAATGGTTACAAAGGATGCCAACCAGGTTTGTATTGAAACGCCGTTTTTCGAGCACACAGATTATGTACAGCATTGTATAACACTTGTAACATCCAACAGTATACGATTATCAGCCCATATGCCAGTATAACGAGGATTGTCCACCAGACAAACTCTGCGACAGACTCAATAGGCGATGCATTAGCCCGTGTCTGGAGGACTCTTGTGGTGACAACGCGGAATGCATTCCGATGAATCATGGCATTGAGTGCAGGTGTTTCGATGGTTACATGGGCAATCCATACGTCGAGTGCTCTAGAACCCAAGGTTGCCGATCTGATGCCGATTGCAATTCGTACGAAGCCTGCGTCAATGGAAAGTGTACTTCACCTTGCCAATGTGGCTCAAATGCCCTGTGCGATGTTGTCAACCACCAAGGAGTCTGCAAGTGCCCACCTGGATACACTGGAAATCCCCAGGATAATTGCCATCCTCCATCAAATCCATGTGATCCAAACCCTTGCGGAATTAATGCTCTTTGTGAACTCGATCGTGGAAATCCAATTTGTTTCTGTCCTAAAGGACTCACTGGAAATCCTTTCAAGAATTGCAGTAAGTATTTCAGTAAAGATATATGACTATGAATTTTTGTTGGGCGAAATTGCATTAAAATAAAAAAAGGGCTCAGAGAAAGTTTAAAAGTTATATTAGAATTTTATTATATACTTTTTCTTACTTAATTTTGTGTGTTTGTTTGAAAAAGTAGTGTAGGGATATGATGTGAAAGTTGTCCTGTAATAAATTTTGGCAGCGTTTAATTAATCGCTTTTGAAATAAACTACAACATTTTGGAGTTTTGACATTTTTAGGCCCAGTACACACTTTTGTAAAAATTGCTTTTAGATTTAATGTGTTCCTTAGAAATTTCGATTTATTTTCATTTAAGAAACGATATATGAAAAAATCCGTAAAACATGTAGTAATGGTGTCATTTTTCTAGTTCCAGAAGGAAGTGAATGTTCTCCAAATCCTTGTGGTCCCAACAGTGGCTGTAGGGTTGTAAACGGTGCCCCAACTTGCTTCTGCCTACCAGAATACGAAGGTCAACCACCGCATATACCCTGCCAACTACCACAAAACCCATGTGATCCTTCACCCTGTGGTCCGAACACCCAATGTTCTATCCTTAGCAATGGATTTTCGAAATGTACATGTTTGCCGGGATATATTGAAAGTCCCAACACAATCAGGGGTTGTATTGAACCCAAGAACGTTTGTGAACCGAATCCATGTGGGTTCGGAGCTGTATGCGACTCCGCACGAAATCCAGTTTGCTTCTGCCCAGAACCTACTACTGGAAATCCTTATAAGCAATGTTCAACGCCTGTTGTCCCACAGGAACTATGCAGACCTGGACCTTGTGGAAGAAACGCTGATTGCTATGTTGCAAACAATCGCGAGCAGTGCTTCTGTCGTCCAGGATTTATTGGAGACCCATACTCAGGCTGTAGAGAACAACCAAGAACCGCCTGCGATCCTAATCCATGTGGACCAAATGCGCACTGTGTCGTCAGCCCATCTGGACAGAGTATGTGCACTTGTCCTGAAGGAATGGGAGGAGATCCAACCAGTACCACCGGTTGCACTGGATACGAATGCCAAGTGGACGATGAATGTCCAGTCGATAAGGCCTGTATGGGATTCAGATGTCGCGATCCTTGCCCAGGAGCTTGTGGTGCAGGAGCAAACTGCAAAGTTGAAAGACATCATCCAGTTTGCTTCTGTGACTTTGGACTTACAGGAAATCCAGCAATTCGCTGTTATTCACTCGATATAATGCTTCCTCCAAACCCGTGCCAGCCCAGTCCTTGTGGTATCAACAGCCATTGCCAAGTTATGGGGGAAAGGGCAGTTTGCTCTTGTCTTCCTGACTACTTAGGCGATCCTCAGTCAGGCTGTAGGCCCGAATGCGTTATTAATTCCGATTGTCCTCCGACGAAGGCTTGCATGAATCGCAAATGCGCAGACCCATGTACTGGAACTATTTGTGGAATTAACGCTGAGTGTAGGGTTACAGCACATACACCTCTATGTGCTTGTGTAGACGGATACACAGGAGACGCCTTCTTACAATGCGCCCCAATTGGGGTTCTGACAAATGTTTCAAGAGACCCTTGTACTCCATCGCCTTGTGGAGCGTTCGATGTATGTTCAGTGCATAGTAATGGAGTTGCTCTTTGTGATCCTTGCTTCGGACCAAATGCAATCCAGAATTCTCGCTGCAGACCAGAGTGCTTATCAAATTCTGATTGTCCATTTAATAAGGCTTGTCTTGGGCAGAAATGTTTGGATCCTTGCCCTGGCTCGTGTGGACACAACGCTATATGCCATGTATATGCCCACAATCCAATTTGTCGCTGTCCAGAAGGACTTGATGGCAATCCTTACGAACATTGTTCAGTACCTTCTGCGGTTACTCCTTCGAGGAGAGAAAATTGCGACACAGTTCAGTGTGGATCGAATGCTGAATGCCAGCAACAGGATGCCGTACTTGCCTGCGTATGCCTTCCAGGATATTTTGGAGATCCTCTAATTGGTTGCCGTCCAGAATGCGTTTTAAATACAGACTGTCCATCGCAAAAAGCTTGTATCAACCTAAAATGCGCTGATCCTTGTGTCGGCGTTTGTGGAGTAGGAGCTGTTTGTAGAACTGTAAATCATAACCCTGTTTGTTACTGCCCAACTGGTTTTACTGGAGATGCTTTTATTTCTTGTACGCCGTACTATCTTCCACCTGATCAACCAATGCCATCAAACCCATGTGAACCTTCACCTTGTGGTCCAAATAGCAGGTGCTTGATCTCAAGAGAGGGATACGCTGCCTGTTCATGCTTGCCAGGATACAGAGGATCACCTCCAACGTGCCAGCCAGAGTGTGTAGTCAACTCAGAATGCCCACAGAATCGTGCTTGTATCAGCAACAAATGTATTGACCCATGCCCTGGAACTTGTGGATTTGCCGCAAGATGCGAAGTTCTAAATCATAATCCGATTTGTAGTTGTGATATTGGATACGAAGGTGATCCATTCATCCAATGCTCCCGTCCACCGACTGATGAAACACCAAGGGAACCAACTAATCCTTGCCTACCATCGCCATGTGGGCCAAATTCGATTTGCCAAGTGAAGCAAGGCCGTCCGGTCTGTTCATGTGTTGAAAACTATATCGGAAGCCCACCATACTGCAGACCTGAGTGTACTCTCAACAACGAATGCCCTCAGGATAAGGCTTGCATACAAGAGAAATGTCAAGATCCTTGCGCTAACACCTGCGGATTTAATGCAAAATGTAACGTGGTCGCTCATTCAGCGTATTGCACGTGTGCTCCTGGATATGTAGGTGATGCCTTCGTTGGATGCTCTAAAGAACCTGAATATCATGACCAACATCGTGATCCATGTAGCCCTAGTCCTTGCGGGGAAAACGCTGTTTGCTCTGTTAGGAATGAACAGGCCAAGTGCAGCTGCATTGAGCCCTACATTGGCGATCCCTATACTACCGGTTGTCGACCAGAATGCGTTTACAATTCCGAATGCCCAAGCAATTTGGCTTGCATCAAACAGCATTGTCGCGATCCTTGCGTTGGAATTTGCGGCTATAATGCAGAGTGTTCTGTTGTTAATCATCTTCCAACGTGCAGTTGCCAGCGAGGCTATCAAGGAGATCCATTCCAAGGATGCAAACGAGAACCAGTTCATCGTAAGTTTTATTTTTAATTTAATTTATTAAATAATACATGAAAATTAACAATTTATTTTCTTATTTAATTTTTTATTTTATTTAGCTTTAGTCCCTGTAAGTCCTTGTGAACCTTCGCCATGTGGCCCGAACAGTGTATGCCGTGTAGTGGATGGTCGACCTGCATGTTCCTGCCAAGTTGGATACATGGGAGCGCCACCATCGTGCAGACCTGAGTGCGTTGTAAGCTCAGAATGTAGTCAACATCTTGCTTGTATCAATCAAAAGTGTGTAGATCCTTGCCCTGGTGTATGTGGATTTAATGCCAAGTGCCAGGTTGTAAGCCACAATCCCATCTGCTCTTGCCCACCGGATTATATTGGAGATCCATTCGAACAATGTTCTCCTAAACGTAAGTAACTTTTATAAATAATTTCCCTTATCTAGTTTAAGAAATGATAAAGTTAATGTTTACCTTTAGCAATAAAAAAATATTACTTTCACACATAGTCTTTGTGTCCTTTTACGACTAGGACTTCTTATTTCATTTTTGGAGAGGAGTAGAATTTTAATTTAAAGATCACAGATACTTTAACTATAAGAAAATCAATAAAATCAGAAAAAAAACTAATTATTCATTTTATTATAGCTTTTGACCCACCAGAAAGAACAAACCCTTGCATTCCAAGTCCATGTGGTCCCAACGCAGAATGCCGTGACATGGAGGGACGAGCTGTATGCTCATGCTCCCCAGGTATGTTTGGAGCCCCACCGAATTGTCGTCCAGAATGCGTAATCCACGAAGACTGTCCATCTAACCGCGCTTGTATACGCAACAAATGTGAAGATCCTTGCGTAGGATCATGTGGATTCAATGCATTGTGCAACACTCAAAATCATAGACCCATCTGTTCATGCATTGAAGGATACGAAGGTGATCCATACGCCGGCTGCAATAAGCGTCCAGGTAAGTCTAGTCTAAGTCATTATATCGTGCACCAACTTTTGTACAATATTTTCTACATTTTCACTTGTTTAAAAAACAAAAACGTGCATGAATTTAAAAAATTTATATATATTTTGTATTATAGTAGAACCGCAGCATTTTGATCCGTGCCATCCTTCACCATGCGGATCGAATGCTATTTGTAAAGAACGGAATGGGGCTGGTTCTTGTGTTTGCATGCAAAATTACTTTGGCGATCCATACATAAACTGTAGACCAGAATGTGTACAAAATACGGATTGTCCTAGACATAAGGCATGCTCAAATATGAAATGCATTGACCCGTGCGCTAATTTGTGTGGTATAAATGCGGAGTGTAGAGTATCTTATCACGTCCCCGTCTGCAGTTGTTTATCCGGTTTCAGTGGCAATCCTTTAAGTATTTGTCACAAAATTATGGAAAGTAAGATCCCTTCATTTTGATTGCTTTAAACAGAATTTTATAAAAATATTTGCTTTGATCAGTCCATCACGATGAACCTCGACGAGACCCTTGCCAACCCTCTCCATGTGGACTTTATAGCTCTTGTAGGGTACTTAACGAACGGGCTGTATGCTCGTGCCTGCCAGATTATATGGGGGCTCCACCGAATTGCAAGCCTGAATGTATGATCTCGTCTGAATGCCCATTCGACAAGTCTTGTACAAATCAAAAATGTAGAGACCCATGTCCTGGAACTTGTGGATATAATGCCCGTTGTCGCGTTACAAACCATTCACCGATTTGCACATGTCAACGTGGGTTTACTGGTGACCCATTCACACAGTGTTTCCCTGTTCGACGTAAGAGAACTGCTCAAACTTTCTGTGTAGGCTCTTTGAAAATCGAAAATATTATTTTATAGCAACTCCATCTCCACCACCTCCACCGACAAATCCTTGCTCTCCATCACCATGTGGACCAAATTCTCAATGTCGAGTTACGAATGGTCGAGCAGTTTGCTCTTGTGCCACAAACTACGTTGGAAGACCACCCAATTGCCGACCAGAATGTACTATCAACTCAGAATGCCCCTCCCATTTAGCTTGCCTGAACTTTAGGTGCACCGACCCTTGCGTGGGCTCATGTGGAGTTTATGCAGAATGCCGTGTTATAAGCCATACCCCTCGTTGCATATGCTCAGCTGGATATACCGGAGATCCCTTTACAGGATGTCACCCCCATAGACCCAGTAAGACCCTTCTAAGACCCTAACCAACATAGACGCACTAAAAAAAAATCAAACTATCTTCCAGTATTAGACGAACCAGTCACCCCCTGCACACCAAGTCCTTGTGGACTGAACGCTGTTTGTGAAGAAAGAAATAGGGCTGCTGCATGTAAATGTATTCCCGAATATTTTGGTGATCCCTACGTTGAATGTCGCCCTGAATGCGTTATTAATTCCGACTGTTCAAAGTCTCTAGCTTGTGTAAATAACAAGTGCGTAAATCCATGCACTGGTCAATGTGGTATAAATGCAGAATGTCGAGTCGTCAATCATGCGCCATTATGCGAATGCTTGCCTGGGCACAGCGGAAATCCTATGAGAGCATGTCATACTCCGTCAAGTAAGCCTATCTGCTTTTTAAACTCTCAAACGTAACGAGATACTTCATTAAATTGTGTTACGTTTGGGTGTTGCTGTATATTGAGCCTGCTGATGCATATTTTGAATAAAAAGAAGGAGCTCAGTAGAAGCAGAAAGAAACGAAAAAATAATATTATTACTGCAAAAGCCGTGCTTTTAAAAAGCTCTTCTTTTGTAGAAAAGTTATTTGCTTCTTCCTTTTTTAGATAGAGAGAATAGTACCAGACGCAGTACAAAGTACTTTTAAAAAATTCTGCGTTAGCATAAGATTTGTTATTATGTTTCTGCATCATTATGTTGAATTGCACAAACGGCACAATATACAGGTTGCTTTTTTCCACGCATTTCTTATTTTCACTTTCGCTTTAATGGAAATTCTTCAAAATCAAAAATCGCAGTTCACCGAGATCCTGTACCTGAAAACCCTTGCCACCCGTCACCATGCGGACAGTACAGCAATTGCAGACCTATAAACGGACACGCTGTTTGCTCGTGCATATCGAATTATATTGGTGCCCCTCCAAATTGTCGTCCAGAATGTATGTCTAGCTCTGAATGCGCACAAGATAAATCTTGTCACAATCAGAAATGTAAAGATCCTTGTCCGGGAACTTGCGGATTAAATGCACAGTGTAGGGTTGTTAATCATAATCCGATATGCACTTGCAACAGTGGCTTTACTGGAGATCCATTCCTACGATGCATCCAACAGAGTAAGATACATCGCACATCGCTTCGCTTTTCTGGTTCTTTTTGCATGAAATATGGTTTTTATTTTAGCTCCTCCGCTTATAGAGAGATATCCAGAAAACCCATGCGAACCGTCGCCATGTGGTCCGAACGCACAATGTCGTACAATAAGCGATCGGGCGGTTTGTACGTGTTTGCAAGGGTATATTGGAAGAGCTCCAAATTGTCGACCTGAATGCACATCAAATTCTGAATGTCCTGGAAATTTAGCATGCATAAATTTGAAATGTAAAGATCCTTGCGTTGGCTCATGCGGCATGTATGCTACTTGCACTGTAAATAATCATAGGCCGCTATGTACATGCTACGATGGTTATTCTGGTGATCCCTTCTCTGAATGTAGTGTTATAAGTAAGATTTTCATATATATTTCTTATATTACTTTTACTGTTCTCTTTCATGCATTACTTTCCAATTTTTCATTTTCATCCTATTTTTGAAGAGACACAAATCAAGAATTACAATTATGATCTGTCTACTTCCTCTTACAGCTTTTTTAAAGGGCGTAAATTATTTTATGTTTACAAAAATTCCTTAAAAGACACTGTGACGGTCTTATTGCTTTGTTGCATGATACGCTTTTTTTATGACAATACTCTTATTTCTTCAAAAACTACAAAAAATCAACTATACTATCCCTTATATTTAATTAGAATTAAAATATTTTCATTTAATGTCTTTTGTGTCCAAAAAAAAATTAGAAAATTTCGAATCTTCTAAAAAGAAGCAAAAGAAAACTTTCGAAAATATTAAAACAGAAGCTTACTTTAAGTTTTGCTTTAGTAATCTGACTATTATGCTTTTGCTACATTTTTGTGCCTTGTCCTATGATCTGCGCTGGTATAGTTAAAATAGAACATCAACAAAAAACTAAATAATTTAGAACTTTTAACAAAAAGTGTTCGAAAAGATCGAAAAACCATCGTAACCTCATCGAAAAAAATTGAGTTCTTGATTTGTGTGCCTTTCTAAACTTCGCCCATAATTGACATCCTTTCCCATCCAAAAATTGTACATTAAATTAAATAATCCTCTAAACAAAAAATTCCTTGAAAATGTTTAGGACCACCGCCAACAGAAGTGGCTGAACCCTGCAATCCATCACCATGTGGAGCAAATGCTATTTGCAAAGAAAGAAATGGAGCAGGCTCTTGTACATGCCTTCCAGAATACTTCGGCGATCCATACAGCGAATGTCGACCAGAATGCGTTCTTAATTCAGATTGTGCAAAAAATAGGGCTTGCGTTGGTAATAAGTGTAAAGATCCTTGTCCCGGAGTTTGTGCCGTTAACGCGGAATGTCACGTTATTAATCATTCCCCAAGTTGCTCTTGTTTAGCTGGATATACAGGAAATCCGTCACAGTCTTGCCACGAAATTCCAAAACGTATGACCATATTTTAATCAATTTTTAAGAAAAGTAGGTACTTACTTTTGTGAAATTTGTTATAGATGATTTACAACCCAAAAATCCTTGTTCGCCATCACCGTGTGGCCCATACAGCAATTGTCGTGCTGTTAATGATCATGCTGTATGCTCGTGCCTCCAAAATTATATTGGTACTCCTCCAGCATGCCGACCGGAATGCTCTGTTAGTTCAGAGTGTGCACAAGATAAGGCTTGTGTTAATCAGAAATGTGTAGACCCATGTCCTGGAACTTGTGCTCCAAATGCAAGGTGTAAGGTCACAAATCATTTCCCACTCTGCACATGTGATGTCGATTACACAGGAGATCCTTTCCTGAGCTGTACTCCAATTCAAAGTACGAATCTTAAAACTTCTACAAAAATTCGTTAATCTAATTATTAAAAAATGAAAATAAAACCTTTTAGGGGACCCAGAACCAAGACCTCAAGCAACCCCATGTGTGCCATCGCCATGTGGTCCCAACTCTCAATGTAGAGCTGTTGGTGAAACACCGGTGTGTTCATGTCTTCCAGACTATGTTGGTCGAGCTCCAAATTGCCGTCCTGAATGCACCCAGAGTGCAGAATGTCCAGCTAATTTGGCTTGTATTAACGAGAAATGTAAAGATCCTTGTCCTGGCTCTTGTGGCTTTAATGCTGTTTGTAATGTTATCAAAAATTCACCAATTTGCTCATGTATACCTGGTTATGAAGGAGATCCATTTTCTGGTTGTCAACCTAAAAGTAAGATTCATTATATTTTTCGGCAAAAAGAAAAATAAATTTCATTCCCTATTTTTTCCCTGAGTAGTTCCCCAACAGGATGAAGTTATTGATCCCTGCAATCCTACGCCTTGTGGCTCAAATGCTGTATGTAAAGAACGAAACGGCGCAGGTTCTTGTACTTGTCTTCCCGAATATTTCGGTGATCCGTACAGCGGTTGTAGACCAGAATGTGTTTCGAACAACGACTGTTCTCGCGACAAAGCTTGCTCGAATAATAAATGCGTAGACCCTTGCCCTGGAGTATGCGGTTTTAATGCTGAATGTAGGGTTAACAACCATGCCCCAACATGCCATTGCATTCAAGGATTCACAGGAAACCCTCTCAGCGCTTGTCATGAACCCCCACCGCCACCAAGTAAATAAATTTTAACTCCGCCAAAAAATGCGAACAGTTCCTAACCAATTTATCAATGTTAATAGAACCAGACCAACAAGTCAATCCTTGTCAACCGTCCCCCTGCGGACCATATAGTCAATGTCGCGAAGTAAATGGCCACGCTGTATGCTCCTGCTTAACAGGGTACAATGGATCACCTCCAAACTGCCGTCCAGAATGCATTGTTAGCTCCGACTGTCCACAGAACAGGGCATGTGAAAATCAAAAATGCATTGACCCATGCCCTGGTACTTGCGCTCCGGACGCTCGATGCCAAGTAATTAATCACTACGCAGCATGCTCGTGTCCTCCTGGCTATAGTGGAGATCCTTTCAATAGATGCCATAGAATTGAATGTAAGCATGATTCTTCTATCTTTTCTAAAACTTCTACATTTTCAGGTTTGTGCATGTGTCTAATCTATTTCTATTTATCTTTATCTTTCTATGTGTCTTTCTTATGTACAAAAAAAATGTAGTAGATCCTAGACCACCAACTGGTGATCCGTGCGTCCCATCTCCATGCGGACCAAACTCAAAATGCATGGAGGTTGGCGGCTCACCTGCATGCTCGTGTTTGCCGAACTTTATCGGTCGACCGCCTACATGTCGACCGGAATGTTCCAGTAGTTCTGAATGTCCAGCAAATTTGGCATGCCTAAATCAAAAATGTGTTGATCCTTGTGTGGGAGCTTGTGGTGTACATTCTATCTGTACAGTTATTAAACACAATCCAACATGCCAATGCGATGTTGGGTACACTGGAGATCCATTCTCTAGTTGTACTCTTAAAGATCCAAGTATGAACATTTTATTAAAAAATAATTTCGCTAAATGTTCTTTGGTCTAACTTAATTTTTCTATTTTCTTCATAAAGCTCCTCCTACAAACGAACCAATTAACCCATGCAACCCTTCACCATGTGGAGCGAATGCTGTTTGCCGTGAAAGAAATGGAGCTGGATCTTGTGTTTGCCTTCCAGAATATTTCGGTGATCCATACAGTGGATGCAGACCGGAATGTGTACAAAATTCGGATTGTGATCGATCTCGTGCTTGCATGAATAACAAATGCCAGGATCCTTGTCCTGGAGTTTGTGGATTTAATGCAGAGTGCCGAGTACTCAATCATGCTCCGAATTGTGTCTGTATAACCGGATACACCGGCGATCCATTAAGAGTTTGCCAACTAATTGAAGATAGTATGTGTCTAATTTTGCTTGATAATTATTGGGAAAAGTTGCAAACTTATAAAATTTTTAATTAATAACAATCTCTATAAAATATCTGTGAAATTGGTCATCTATAAATTACTCAAAATGAATGTAGTCGGAAACTCTTTGCTTTTTCCCAATAATTATAATTTTTTCTATAGAAATAGAAAGAACCCATCTACAATCTTTGTTCTCTAGAACCACCACCACTGCCTGAACATCCCTGCGACCCATCACCTTGTGGACCTCATAGTCAATGCAAGGAAATAAATGGTCATGCAGTTTGCTCTTGCTTAGAAGGTTACATAGGAGCCCCACCCACCTGCAAGCCAGAATGCGTCGTCAGCTCTGAATGCCCACAAAATAAGGCTTGCGTGAACCAGAAATGCGATGATCCTTGCCCTGGAACCTGCGGAAATAATGCCCGATGCCAAGTTGTTAACCACAACCCAATTTGCACGTGTGCTCCTGGCCTCACAGGAGATCCATTTATTTCTTGCTTTGAACCAGAGACACCTCCCAGAGATGTTGGTAACCCTTGCATCCCATCACCTTGCGGACCAAATTCCCAATGTAGAGAAATTGGCAATCAAGCAGCTTGCTCTTGCCTACAAAATTACATTGGACGTCCCCCGAACTGCCGGCCAGAATGCACAAATAACGAAGAGTGTCCAAGTCACATGTCTTGCAGCAATGAAAGATGTGTTGATCCATGTCCAGGATCTTGTGGACAAAATGCCCTTTGCAAAGTTGTTCAACATAACCCAATTTGTACATGTGTTGAAGGATATGAAGGTGATCCACTTTCTGTATGTCTTCCAGTTGTACCACCAACATCCAGGGAGCCTGTGGTCTCACCGTGCGAACCATCTCCCTGTGGACCCAATGCTGAATGCCGTGAAAGAAATGGAGCCGGAGCTTGCTATTGCCATGAAGGTTTTGAAGGAAACGCCTACGATACGGACAGAGGCTGCAGAAGAGAATGTGAAAGTAACGACGATTGCACAAGTGTTCAAGCTTGCGTGCAATTTAAGTGCATTAATCCTTGTAATAATATTTGTGGAACGTATGCGCTTTGCACTGTTGATCAGCACGTTCCAATATGTACTTGTCCACCAGGTCTTACTGGAGATCCATTCTTCCAATGCAAAGAAATACGTAAGATCTTTTGTTATTGTTGTAGCTTGATTTAAATTAAAAGAAAATATTTTATGCAGCTGTACAACGTCCAACTGAAACCCCTTGTGTTCCATCTCCGTGCGGGCCGAACAGTGTCTGCCGCAATATCAACGGTCAGGCTGTATGCTCATGTCAGTCTGGATTTATTGATCAACCGCCAAACTGCAGACCAGAATGTATCGTCAGTTCGGAATGTTCAACAGAAAAAGCCTGCGTTAACAACAAATGCGTTGATCCTTGTCCGCACACCTGCGGCATTGGAGCTCATTGTACGGCCAAAAATCATAGGCCTATCTGCGCCTGTCCAAGAGGACAGACCGGAGATCCGTTTGTGCAATGTGTTAAAATACGTAAGCTCAACTCACCTTATTTTAATATTTTCAATTAATTTTTTAATCAATATTTTCATTTTGAATGCAGCTATAGTACACGATATCGAACCTACTGAAAAACCTCCATCCTGCGTTCCATCACCTTGTGGACCTAATGCAAAATGCCAAATGGTCGGAGGTAGCCCAGCATGCTCTTGTCTACCAGATTTTATTGGAAGCCCACCGAATTGTCGTCCAGAATGCGTTCTGAATTCAGAATGCGGTAGCGAAGAAGCATGCATAAATCAGAGATGTAAAGACCCATGCCCGGGATCGTGCGGTTTTGATGCTAAGTGCCATGTCCTAAATCATTTACCAATTTGTACATGCATTGAAGGATTCACTGGAGATCCATTTGTGCGATGTAGCCCAGTGCCATCAAGTAAGTATTTTTTTATTATTTTTTTTTGGAAGGGTCTAAAGACAGATAAATTTTATTTTGATTTCAAAACATTTTATTTAATTCATATTTAAAATATTCATTAGTTTGATGATTTTCTTTAAAAATTACGCATAAATTGAAAATGGCTCCACGGAAATTTTTCAAAAATATTGTTTTTAATGGCTCACATGATTCTGTGTAAAGAAATTATCTGAAACAAAAATTTAAAAAGTTTATTAATCTATTTGAATATGACTTAAACTTAAGTAGTTTTTTTTATTAATTATTATTAAAGGAAATTCTTTGGCATGTTTTATTATTATTTAGCTTTTCATTTAGTAGTAGGAGTCAATACTGCGCTTCTACTTTAGCTCTTAAAGTATAACAACAATTTATCTACAATTTATTTTTTATTTTAGCCACCCCCAAACCATCAGATTTTGATCCTTGCATACCAAGCCCATGTGGACCAAATGCAGATTGTTTTAACGGAGAATGTCGATGCCAACCCGAATACAGAGGAAATCCTTACGATGGATGCAGGCCAGAATGCACACTTAGCTCAGACTGTCCTAGAGATAAGGCTTGCTTGAGAAATAAGTGCGTTGACCCATGTCCTGGAACCTGTGGAGTAAATGCAAAATGCGAAGTAGTTGCACATATCCCAGTATGCTCCTGCTTGCCAGGATACGAAGGGGATCCATTCTCCAGCTGCCGACTAAAGGATCAACAACCAGATAGACCAGTAGAACCGTGTTCGCCTTCACCCTGTGGACCTAATAGTCAATGCAGAAACATAAATGATCATGCTGTATGCTCATGTTTAGACGAATTCATTGGTACTCCCCCTCAATGCCGACCAGAATGCGTTGTTAGCAGTGAGTGCTCACCGGTTCAAGCCTGTGTTAACAAAAAATGTGTTGATCCTTGCCGCGGCGCTTGCGGAATTGACGCAAGATGTGAAGTTATTAACCACAGTCCGATCTGCGGATGTCCGCCGGGTAAAACTGGTGATCCATTCCAACGTTGCCAGGACCTACCACCACCACCTATTGATAGAGGCGAAGATCAACCTCATGATCCTTGTCAACCGTCCCCCTGTGGTCCTAATTCTTTATGCAAGGCAGTTGGAGATACTCCATCCTGCCAATGCTTACCTGAATTCTTCGGATCACCGCCTAACTGCCGCCCTGAGTGTATTATCAATCCTGACTGCTCCTCCACCCAAGCATGTATTAACAACAAATGTAAGGATCCTTGTCCTGGATCATGCGGCACCAACGCTGAATGCCGGGTCATCAGTCATACTGTGTCATGCTTCTGTCCAGCTGAATATGCCGGAAATGCTTTTGTCCAATGTATTCGACAAGAAGAGCCAATTAGACCTTGTGAGCCCTCACCATGTGGCTCCAATGCTGAATGCGTTGAACGCAACGGCGCTGCCACATGCAAATGTATTGATGAATATCAGGGTAACCCCTACGAAGGTTGTCGACCAGAATGCGTTCTCAGCTCCGACTGTCCTACAGATAAAACTTGTATCAGGAATAAATGCAAAGATCCATGCCCTGGAATTTGTGGGCAAAATGCCCAATGTTATGCTGTAAACCATGTTCCAAACTGCGTATGCAATGATGGTTTTGAAGGTGACCCATTCTCAGCATGCCAACGATCTGTGCCGCCTACACAAGCTACAGTTTTTGATCCCTGTTCCCCATCACCTTGCGGACCGAATAGTCGCTGCAGGGAATCGAATGGTGTTGGCGTATGCTCATGCTTAGAAGATTTTACTGGATCTCCACCAAATTGTAAACCAGAATGCACCGTAAATGCAGAATGCCCACAAAATAAGGCTTGCCATAAACTGAAGTGTGCGAATCCATGTTCTGGTACATGTGGTATCGGAGCTAAATGCGAAGTCATCAATCACAATCCAATTTGCAGTTGTCCGCTTGGAATGACTGGAGATCCATTTACTAGATGCTATCCTGCTCCTCCTGTTGAGCATGATACACCAAAACCAGTGAATCCATGTCATCCATCCCCATGTGGACTTTATTCTGAATGTCGACCTATAGGAGACTCACCATCCTGCTCTTGCCTTCCTAATTACATTGGACATCCACCAAATTGCCGACCAGAATGCGTTGTGAATACTGATTGTGGTTCAGACATGTCTTGCATTGCTGAGAAATGCAGAAATCCGTGTGATGGATCCTGTGGAATTAATTCTGAGTGTAGGATTCAAAATCACATCCCGATTTGCATTTGTCGATCAGGATTCACTGGAGATCCATTTACTCAATGTTTTGAAATTATTGATGAACCACCAAGGCCAACCCAACCAACAGATCCTTGCGAATTGCAGCCATGTGGAGCAAATGCATTATGCGACAATGGAATCTGCACATGTATTCAGGACTATCGCGGCGATCCTTACTCGGGATGCCGACCTGAATGTACTTTAAGTACAGATTGCTCCCCGAACAAGGCTTGTCTCAACAAACACTGCGTTGATCCTTGCCCCGGAACTTGCGGAGATGGAGCTGAATGCGACGTTAAGAACCATATTCCGATCTGTAGCTGTCCTAGGGGATACACAGGGGATGCGTTCATCAGTTGTAGAAAAGACATCAAACAAGGTAAGCCTTAGAATTAAAAATTTTGGACATTGCTGATACATATATTTAATAATTCTGTTTCTATAGTCGGTTGCTCAATTAAGCTTATTAAAAACAATTTCTGAATTCCATTGTCGATTGGAGAAATTGAATTTTTAACAATAAACATTTAAGCAAATTAGAAATATTTTTATAGCGAATTAAATATATTTTGTTTATATTAATTTCAGATAAACCAAGCGACCCCTGCAATCCATCTCCCTGTGGACCAAACAGCATTTGCCATGCGACACCTTCTGGTGCTGTATGTGCCTGCCAAATGGGAATGCTGGGCACTCCTCCAGCCTGCAAACCTGAATGCGTCGTTAGTGCTGAATGCTCTTTGCAAACGGCCTGCCTTAACAAAAAGTGCGTTGATCCTTGTCCAGGTGCTTGTGGTCAGAACGCCAAGTGTCAGGTGATCAATCACAATCCAATATGCATCTGTAATCCAGGACATACCGGAGATCCATTCACGAGATGCTACGAGACACCAATGGATGTTATAAAACCAGCAGGAGATCCATGTATACCATCACCATGTGGTCCGAATTCAGACTGCAGAGTTGTGCAGGATAGTCCAGCTTGTTCCTGCTTGCCCACGTTTATTGGAACCCCACCGAATTGCCGACCCGAGTGCACAATTAATCCTGAGTGCCCATCAACTCAGGCATGCATGAACCAAAAGTGCGCTGATCCTTGTCCAGGATCATGTGGTCTTAACGCGAGATGCATTGTCGCAAATCATATGCCAGTTTGTTCTTGCGATACCGGATACACTGGAGATCCATTCACAGGATGCTCGCCGATTCCAGGTAGGTGCAAGTTTTATTTATATTCCGCAAAAAGCCTCATTTATGGCGTATGGCTTATTAACGCGCAGGTTTTTTGCTTGGTTTTCGAATATTGTTTGTACCAATTTATGTATAAAATAATAAAATTCAGGTATTGTACAAAATTTGAGCTTTTATGAACAGTATTTTCATCTGTAGCTTATTGCTATTTATGGATGAAAACCAAAATTTATATTCCTTCGTGATGGAACAAAATCTAGGAAACGAAAGTAAATAAAAATCAATAAATGTATGCACTTAATTTATTCCGTTCTTGGAATCTCCATTGGACAGACCATAAATCAAATTTAGAATTGTGCGTAAGTAATTTAAAAATATCTGGCGAATATTCTGTCGAACAAAAATTTTAATTTTGCATTTCCAGAATTCTTTTTATGTTTTTTTTGAAAATGTTAATTGTTGTTGAAAAATGGTAGATACTTCAGTTCTGTACAATAGACTAATTTTTATCATTTCAGTCCTTTCGCCACATTTTTTAAAAAATCAGAGATAGCACACAATATGATTTTGTTTCTATTTTCACTGTCCCTGATTTGTTCCTATGTGCAGCTATCTCAAAACTAAAAAAAAGGATATTATTAATAAATAGTCATATTTTAATTTATGCTTCTTTAAAATTCAAAATTAGGTTAGCTACAGAAAAAGACTGTTCAAAAAGCACAGCTAAAACTTAATATTGATTTAAACGAATATATAAAAAGGGGATCCTAAATTTTGTTTAAAGTCAATTGCAAAAATTCAATACAGCACAGAAAAATTCATTAAAATTGTTTGTTATATATTTTTTTTTTATAAACACCAACATCCACACATGTAATCATTACCTACTATCCTACCTGTAATTTTCTCCATCATTAATGCTGACGTAAATCCGGAATTATGCAGTTTTATTGATGGAAGAAGTATTACATTCATTTTCACATTAAAATATCCTTGCCATTTCCTTAACTTGGATGTAATCACAATAAAGTAAAATTGAAAAGAAAAACAAAGAATTAAAGAATTTGCTTATGTTTATACTTTTAAATTATGCATAAAATGGTACAAAGAAATAATGCTTAGAGTAAGAATTAGTGCATATAAAAGTGATAAAAATTGCTGCTGTTATGAAAATTGGGATAAAATCAGCCTCTGAAGTGCAAAAAGTGTTAGATAATAAGTTCGTAAATTTAGTGAAGCCACTGCTGCCCTAAGCTTAATCATTTAATACTGGAAAAGCGTTTAAAAGTATAATTGCCTACTTACCTATAACCAAAGTAATATCGACTTAGTATTTGTTTGAAATCGCTACAAATCAGCTTTCCGAAAAATTAATAATATTAATACTGAAAAACAATAAAACAAAATTCCCAATGCCACCACCAAATCACATACAACACAGACACCACCAACACCGTTTCATTCTTGCAAATAACTAAAAACCTAATTTATTATCAAGCGTAGTTGAATTTGACTCATTTTGCCAACTAAAACTGAATTTGCGTAAATGGACGCCGACTAATATTGGAATAATATCGCAACCCAAAAATGCCTTTGCCTTATTCAAAATAATGCGTTCGAAAAAACAAAACTTAGAACCACCCTTATAGGGGTTTTTTTTGTAGCCCGTAGGATGCTTAAATGGCTTGCAGCCGTCAAGGAATAATCACAAATTGTTTTATTTTGACTGAACACTACTCACTCTCTAATCGTCTACTAAACCCCACCCAGTAACCGAAGTGCCTTTGTTTTGGAAGTAATATGAATCTAATCCCACCGGTGTGCGGCACCGTATGCAATTTAACTTGACTGACCCAGAATTATATTGGAAAAAGGAGTTGTTTTTGAACTTGAATCTATTGAATCGTACCCAACCAAAGTCTTCTCTCCTTTCAGAAATTGTCTATGACCATATTACACCATGCGAACCGAACCCTTGCGGATCAAATGCAATCTGTCGCGAACAAAATGGCGTTGGATCGTGCCAATGTCTGCCTGAACACTTCGGGGACCCATACCAAAGTTGCCGACCAGAATGTATACATAGCTCTGACTGCCCAACAAATAAAGCCTGTAGCCAAAATAAGTGCCAAGACCCATGTCCTGGTACTTGTGGAACAAATGCTGAGTGCAGGGTGGTAAATCATGTTCCATCCTGCACCTGCCGTCAAGGGTTCTCAGGAAACCCGTACCATTACTGCAGTCCTGTGATCGATCCAAAACGTAAGATCTTAACCCTTCGCTGTGTGAAATCGCCTATTTAACTTTAAAAACCCTATAGCTATGGATTATGTGGCTCATCCTTGCCAACCTTCACCATGTGGGCCGAATAGTCAATGTAGAGAAATAAACGGTCAAGGAGTATGTTCTTGCCTGCCTGATTATATCGGAAGTCCTCCCAGTTGTCGTCCTGAATGCGTTCTTAGCACTGAATGCCCTTCGGACAAAGCATGCGTTAACCAAAAATGTGTCGACCCTTGCCCTGGAGTTTGTGGTAAAAATGCCGAATGCCGCGTTCATAATCATAGTCCTCTTTGTTCTTGTCGACATGGATTTACTGGAGAAGCCTTTACCCGTTGCTACCCCATTCCTCGTAAGATTTTCTTTTTATGAAAAGGAGATCGAAATTGTTAACATAAAATTTTTAGCACCACCACCGTTGTTGGATGAAGTAAAAGATCCTTGTGTTCCATCACCTTGTGGTCCAAACTCTCAATGTAGACAAATTAATGGCTCGCCGTCTTGTTCTTGTTTACCGAATTATATGGGGTCACCTCCCAACTGTCGACCGGAATGTAGTATTAGTGCTGAATGTCCTAGTGATAAGGCTTGCATTCGAGAAAAGTGTATAGACCCATGCCCTGGATCTTGCGGATTCGGTGCAGTTTGCAATGTTATTAATCACACACCTACTTGTACATGTCCACCAGGATACATTGGTGATTCTTTCACCAGTTGCTATCCTGCACCTCCCCCACTGAGTAAGACCTATCTTAATTGCAGCGAAATATTTTTTTACATTTAGAATCTTGTCTGCATAATAGAAGATCCAATTCTGAATGATCCTTGCAACCCTTCACCCTGTGGACAAAATGCAATATGCAACGGTGGGCAGTGTACGTGCCTGCCTGAATACCAAGGGGATCCTTTCACAGGATGTCGTCCAGAATGCGTCCTTAATTCGGACTGCGCCAGGGATAAGGCTTGCATTAAAAGCAAATGTATCAATCCCTGCCCTGGAACTTGTGGCGAAAATGCAATTTGTGAAGTTATTAATCATATTCCTATGTGTCGATGCCCTGAAGGAATGTCAGGAAGTGCCTTTGTACGATGCAGCCCCGCACCAAGTATTTTTACCCTTTAATTTAGCTGCGAGGATCAATCTACTACTTTTAAATATTTTAGAACCCCCAATTACGAACCCTTGCCATCCTAGCCCATGTGGACCAAACAGCCAATGTAGGGAAGTACATCAACAAGCCGTCTGCTCATGCTTACAAGGATACATCGGAAGTCCACCAACATGCAGACCTGAATGTACAACAAATTCGGAATGTCCACCTAGTCAGGCATGCCTAAATCAGAAATGTAGAGATCCTTGTCCAGGAACCTGCGGTTTTGGTGCCAAGTGCTCTGTAGTGAAGCATAATCCCTTCTGCTCATGCCCAGAGGGATATTCCGGAAACCCATTTGTTAGTTGTCAAAAAATAAGTATGTCCTTTTGAAGTCCATACCGGTTGAAAAATCGCTATAATTCAAATTTAAAAACATAATTAGTTGCACCACCTATGGATGTACCTCCATCTGATCCTTGCATACCATCACCATGTGGTCCGAACTCCCAATGTAAGTCGATCGGAGAAGCTCCATCTTGTTCGTGTCTACCAGAATTTCTTGGAACTCCACCAAATTGCCGACCAGAATGTGTTAGCAGCTCTGAATGTTCAAGCCATTTGGCGTGCATTAATCAAAAATGTAAAGATCCTTGCGCAGGACTATGCGGATCTAATGCAGAATGTCGCGTTGTTAGTCACACCCCAATGTGTGTATGTCCTGCAGGATATACCGGAGACGCATTCACGCAGTGCGATATCGTAAAAGAAATCCATGAATATTTGAATCCGTGCAATCCAAGTCCTTGTGGCGCCAATGCTGAATGCAGGCAGCAGAACGGGGCTGGAGCATGTCAATGCTTATCAGAATATTTTGGCAATCCTTATGAAGGTTGTAGACCTGAATGTGTATTGAACTCAGACTGCCCATCGAATAAGGCTTGTATGCAGAATAAATGTAAGGATCCTTGTCCAGGAACCTGTGGAACAAACGCAGATTGCCAAGTTGTAAACCATTTGCCATCGTGTAAATGCAGAATTGGATATATTGGAGATCCCTATAGACTGTGCACTGTCCTTCCAGATAAACGTAAGATAATTTGTCTTTTTCTAGACGTTTAATGGGCCTTTTGAAAAATGTTGGTCTAGCCCAACAGTTCCATTTAAAAATTTCCAATTAATAATTCATCTACTTCTAAATATTATTCACAACCAAAACTTAACTTAAAAAAGTAGATAATGATGGTTATTTAATGATTTTATTTTTTGAAAAATCTCAAACCTCAAAAATTGAGGCAATTTCAATTTTCCGTAGATCTATATTACATTCTAAGGCCTATGCAGTTTTATAAATTTTTTATTCCTTAATCGTAAAAATCAGAAATATTCAAAAGGCCTCATTAAAGTTCCATGATTCGAAATTATATCGTAATTTTCACAACCTTGTTCGAACAGCCGTGATACCAGACTACGTAAATCCTTGCCAACCATCACCATGCGGACCAAATAGTCAATGCAGGGAAGTAAATCAGCAAGCAGTTTGTTCTTGTTTACCAACCTACCAAGGAACACCACCAGCCTGTCGTCCAGAATGTACCATAAGTTCAGAATGTCCATCTGAGAAAGCTTGCGTCAACCAAAAATGTGTAGATCCCTGTAAAGGAGGTGTTTGTGGTAATAATGCTCTATGTCGTGTTCGCAACCACAGCCCTCTCTGCTCTTGCAAGCCTGGACATACTGGAGACGCATTTACAAGATGCTACCCAATACCTCGTATGCGAAATTATGGCATTTTGCCAATATTCATTTTATTAAAACCCAAAATATTTTAGCTCCAGTACTGCCGTCAAGAGATGAAGGTCCTCCAATTCCGATAGATTCATGCTTACCATCGCCTTGTGGACCAAATTCCCAATGTAGGCAAATAAATGACGCACCATCGTGTTCATGTTTGCCAAATTATTTGGGATCCCCTCCAAATTGTCGACCAGAATGTTCAATTAACGCTGAATGCCCCAGCAATAAAGCTTGTATTAGGGAGAAATGTGTTGATCCTTGCCCTGGATTGTGCGGTCTAAATGCCGAATGCAATGTAGTTAATCATATACCAAACTGTGTATGTGCTCAAGGTTATACTGGGGATCCATTTACACAATGCATTCCAGCTCCACCACCAAGTAAGATAGATTTAAAGGGGCTATATCCATTTACAATCCTTTGAAAATTTATAGATTTTTAGGAAATCGCATCATTTATCTTAAGTTACTTTTTAATAAAGTTTTATATCTAAGAAACCGATATTTCTTACAAAGGCTCTCTTAGAAACAAAGCAATACTAAATTTAAAAATAAAATTGCTATAAGAACAAGATTTTTATGTCCTTAGTCAGTTCTGCTTTCTTTAAAGCTTTTAAAATTTTATAAATTCTGTCTAGAAAATAAATTACATAAAATAATTATTCGACTGCGATAAAAAAAAATAAAAGTCAAAGAGACAAATTTTGCCAACAAGTTTCAAAGGATTAAACTGGCTATAGTCCTTTAGCACAATAACCTTTCGTCATATACTGATGAATAAACCCTCCCAAAAACAGCAAATATTCTTGAAGAGGACCCTTGCAACCCATCGCCTTGTGGACCTAATGCTTTATGCAATGCTGGAGTTTGTACTTGTCTACCAGAATATCAAGGGGATCCGTACTCTGGCTGCCGTCCAGAATGTGTGTTGAATTCAGACTGTCCACGTGACAAAGCCTGTATAAGGAGTAAATGTACGGATCCATGTCCTGGAACATGTGGCCACAATGCCATTTGTGAGGTCATAACGCATATCCCAATGTGCAGGTGCCCTGATGGAATGTCTGGAAATGCCTTTATTCAATGCAACCCCGCTCCAAGTAAATTAGGCATCAAAGTTATAAACCTTATTGTCGTATTAATTTATGTTGTTATTAGAACCCCCTGTAACTTTCCCCTGCCGACCATCGCCATGTGGCCCCAACAGTCAGTGTCGCGAGGTAAACCAACAAGCGGTTTGCTCTTGCATACAAGGATATATTGGAGCCCCGCCAACGTGCCGACCAGAATGTACTACAAACTCTGAATGTGCACTGAATTTGGCATGTCTAAATCAGAAATGTGAGGATCCATGTCCAGGAACCTGTGGTTTTGAAGCAAAATGTAGCGTGGTTAACCACAATCCATTCTGTTCTTGCCCACCACGATATTCTGGAAATCCTTTCGTTAGCTGCCAACCAATAAGTATGTCTTATCATACCTTTCATCTGCTGAACTACTTCTAAATTGAATTTTCTTGCTAAAAATAAATCTAGTTGAGCCTCCACAAGATCATACACCAACAGACCCATGTCGACCTTCCCCGTGCGGGCCTAACTCTGAATGTCGCGCTATTGGAGATTCACCCTCATGCTCTTGTTTGCCTGAATTTAATGGATCACCACCAAATTGTCGACCTGAATGTGTTACAAGCCCTGAATGTCCGAGCGATAAAGCATGCATTAATCAAAAATGTATAGATCCTTGTCCAAATCTTTGTGGAGTCAATGCAGAGTGTAGAGTTGTAAGCCATACGCCAACCTGTTTCTGTCCACAAGGATATTCAGGAGACCCATTCGTGCAATGCGATGCTGTAAGAGATGAAATTGTTGAACAATTGGATCCTTGCAATCCAAGCCCATGTGGAACAAACGCTGCATGTAAAATACAAGGAAATGCTGGGTCTTGCCAATGTCTTCCAGAATATTTTGGAAATCCTTACGAGGGTTGCCGCCCAGAATGTATAATAAATTCAGACTGCCCGTCAAATAAAGCTTGCGTACAAAGTAAATGCAAAGACCCTTGCCCTGGAACATGTGGACAAAATGCCGAATGTTATGTTGTAAATCATTTACCATCATGTAGCTGCTACCCTGGTTATGAAGGAGACCCATATCGATTATGCAAAATACCTGAAAAACGTAAGAAATCTCGAAAGTACTAGCAGATCATTTAAGCTAATTATTGAAATTTTTAATGATGTGACAGCACCTATCTACGACTATGTTAATCCATGCCAACCATCACCCTGCGGACCTAATAGTCAGTGCAGAGAGATCAACCAGCAGGCAGTATGCTCTTGTCTTCCAGAATACGTTGGAAGTCCACCAGCATGCAGGCCTGAGTGTACTCTAAGCACTGAGTGTCCTTCAGATAAAGCATGTATCAACCAAAAATGCGCCGATCCCTGTCCAGGAGTTTGCGGAAGAGATGCAAATTGCCACGTCCGAAATCATAGCCCACTATGTTCTTGTAAACCTGGATTTACTGGAGATGCCTTTACAAGATGTTATCCAATTCCTCGTAAATACTTTTATTATGTTAAATTATTAGTCGATATTTTATACAGCCCCTTTTATTGTAGCTGCCCTTCCCCCTCCACTACATGACCCTGAAAGAGATCCATGTGTACCATCACCTTGTGGTCAAAATGCCCAATGTAGAAATATTAATGGATTACCGTCGTGCTCGTGTCTTCCTGAATATATCGGAACCCCGCCTAATTGCAGACCAGAATGTACTATTAATTCAGAATGTATTAGTGATAAGGCCTGTATTAGACAAAAATGCGCTGATCCTTGTCCAGGATCATGCGGAATTGGTGCTACATGCTTGATAAACAATCACACACCAATTTGTATTTGTCCAACCGGTTATACAGGAGATCCGTTCACCAGTTGCCAACCATTGCCTCCAGAAAAGCGTAAGAATATTTATTAATATCCTAAATCTGTCGAGAGGTAAAATTAATCGAAAATATTAAATATGCAGCAGAAATATTCGAAGAAGATCCGTGTAATCCTTCACCGTGCGGAGCAAACGCTGTTTGTACAAATGGCAATTGTGCCTGTCTTCCAGAATATCAAGGAGATCCTTATTCAGGATGTCGACCAGAATGCGTTTTGAACTCTGATTGTCCCCGCGATAAGGCTTGCATAAGAAGTAAATGTGTTGACCCATGTCCAGGAACTTGTGGACATAATGCAATTTGTGAAGTCATAAATCACATCCCAATGTGCAGATGTCCCGATACAATGTCTGGAAATGCATTTATACAATGCAACCCTGTTTCAAGTAATTTATAAATTTTATTTAAAGAAAAGCTTTTGTCTACAAATTCATAAAATTGTAGAGCCTGAAATTGAGAACCCATGCCATCCTTCTCCATGTGGTCCAAACAGTCAATGTCGAGAAATACAGCAACAGGCTGTTTGTTCTTGCGTACAAGGGTACATTGGAAGCCCACCGTTATGCAGACCTGAATGTACAACGAATTCTGAATGCCCTCCAAATCAAGGCTGTCAGAACCAAAAGTGCAGGGACCCATGTGTGGGAACTTGTGGTATCGGTGCTAAATGTACTGTAGTAAACCACAATCCGTTCTGTAACTGTCCACCTCGATTTACTGGCAATCCGTTTATTGCTTGCCGAGAACAAAGTATGTTTTAACATCTTTTATTTGTTGTTTATCGTTAAAATTTACATGTTCTATAAATTTAGTTGAACCACCGAGCGATGAATTACCCAAAGACCCTTGTAGACCATCGCCTTGTGGACCTAATTCCCAATGCAAGCCAGTGGGTAACTCTCCATCATGCTCATGCCTTCCAGAATTTATAGGATCACCACCAAATTGTCGACCTGAATGTGTTACTAGCTCAGAATGCGCCAGCAATTTGGCTTGTATAAATCAAAAATGCAAGGACCCTTGCCCAGGACTTTGTGGAAATAACGCGGAATGTAGAGTTGTGAGTCATACAGCAATGTGTATTTGTACGGCTGGTTTTACTGGAGATCCATTCAATCAATGCGAACAAGTTAGACAGCCTCAAATTGAACACACAGATCCTTGCAATCCAAGCCCATGTGGAGCAAACGCAGAATGTAGAACGCAAAATAAAGCTGGAGCTTGTCAATGCTTACCAGAATATTTTGGAAATCCTTATGAAGGTTGCAGACCTGAATGTATCTTAAACTCTGATTGCCCTTCGAACAAGGCTTGTATGCAAAATAAATGTCGTGACCCATGTCCAGGAATATGCGGACAAAATGCTGAATGCCACGTTGTTAAACACCTACCGTCATGTACTTGTTTCAGTGGATATACAGGAGACCCTTATAAGTATTGCAGTATTCCAGAAAAACGTAAGATCATTAAAAGTTTTGCCTGTAAGCAAGATCCTTATTTTCTACTATCCTTATAGCACCTGTGCATGAGTATATAAATCCTTGCCAACCATCACCTTGCGGACCTAACAGTCAATGCAAAGAAATTAATAATCAGGCGGTATGTTCTTGTCTGCCAAATTATATTGGAACACCTCCAGGTTGTCGTCCAGAATGTACTATTAGTTCGGAATGTCCAAGTAGTAAAGCATGCATAAATCAAAAATGTACCGATCCTTGCCCTGGACCTTGTGGCAGAAATGCCGAATGTCGAGTTCGAAATCATAGTCCACTGTGCTCTTGCAAAGTTGGATATACAGGAGATCCGTTCACAAGATGCTACCAAATACCTCGTAAGATTTTCGAATGCTAAGGCCTAACTCATAAATTATTAAATTTTTTTATTAAATACAAATAGCCGCTCCACCTATGATTTCTCATGAGGAACAAAGAGACCCTTGTGTACCTTCTCCTTGTGGGGCAAACGCTCAATGTCGACCTATTAATGGGGCCCCGGCATGCTCTTGTTTGCCAAATTACATCGGAACACCTCCAAATTGTCGACCTGAATGCTCTATAAATGCGGAATGTCCTAGTGATAAGGCTTGTATTCGGGAAAAATGTCGTGACCCATGCCCAGGATCCTGTGGTCTTGGTGCTATTTGTAATGTGATTAATCACACTCCAAATTGCGCTTGTCCTCCAGGTTATACCGGAAATCCATTCGAAAATTGCAATTTAGCTCCTCCGCCACCAGAAAGTAAGAATCTATTCTTTGTTCTTTTTTACCCTTTTTATTTATTCAACATAAAAAATATTTGAGCAGCCGATAAAATCAGAGATGATCCTTGTTACCCTTCACCTTGTGGACCAAATGCTCAATGCAAAGATGGACACTGCACTTGTCTACCTGAATACCAAGGAGATCCTTTCATCGGTTGCCGTCCGGAATGTGTTTTGAACTCTGATTGTCCACGCGATAAGGCCTGTATAAGAAGTAAATGTATAGACCCATGTCCAGGAACTTGTGGGCACAATGCCATTTGTGAGGTCAATAATCACATACCAATGTGCACATGTCCGAATGGAATGACTGGAAACGCCTTTATTCAATGCAGCCCAGCTCCAAGTACTACAGCATTTTGTTATCCAAACTTACCTTAGCTAATTTTATAAATCCCAGGACCAGAAATTACAAACCCTTGTCATCCATCACCCTGTGGCCCGAACAGTCAATGCAGGGAAGCAAATCAACAGGCTGTTTGCTCATGTATTTTAGGATATATTGGTACACCACCAACATGTCGACCGGAATGTACAGCGAACTTTGAATGCTCATCGAACCAAGCTTGCCTGAACCAGAAATGCAAAGACCCTTGTCCAGGAACTTGTGGCAATCATGCAAAATGTACGGTTGTTAATCACAATCCATTCTGTAGCTGCCCAAGTAGATACACAGGAAATCCATTCGTTAGCTGCCAACCTATAAGTATGACCCTCAAAGTCGTAAATGTTATTAACAGTCTTAAAAAACCAAAACCTTTTACTATCAGTCGAACCACCACAAGCCGAAGAGAGACCGAAAAATCCATGCTACCCCTCACCATGTGGTCCAAACTCTGAATGTAAGCCAGTTGGAGATTCTCCTTCGTGCTCATGCCTTTCAGAATTTGTTGGATCACCACCAAACTGTCGTCCAGAATGTATAACAAGTTCAGAATGTAGCAGCAATTTTGCATGTATAAAGCAAAAATGTAAAGATCCTTGTCCAGGACTTTGTGGCGCAAATGCTGAATGTAGAGTTATCAGCCATACACCAATGTGTATTTGTCCAGCTGGATATACTGGAGATCCGTTCACGCAATGTTCACCATTTATACAGCCAACCGAAAATCTGAGCCCTTGTTACCCAAGCCCTTGTGGAGCCAATGCAAAATGCGAAGAACGAAATCAAGCTGGATCTTGTCAATGTCTTCCAGAATATTACGGCAACCCTTACGAAGGTTGTCGACCTGAATGCATATTGAACTCTGATTGTCCATCAAACAAAGCTTGCATGCAAAATAAATGTAAAGATCCTTGCCCTGGAATATGTGGAGAAAATGCCGAATGTAACGTAGTTAACCACTTGCCGTCTTGTACATGTTTTGTTGGATATGAAGGAGATCCATACCGTCTTTGTAAACTTCCCGAAAAACGTAAGATTATTGAATTCTCACTCCTACCACAAAAAACTAAATTCCCTTATTAATTTAGCTATAATCCATGAGTACGTAAACCCTTGTCAACCTTCACCATGCGGTCCGAATAGTCAGTGCAAAGAAATAAACAGTCAAGCTGTTTGCTCTTGTTTACCGACTTATGTGGGTACACCACCTGCTTGCAGACCTGAATGTACCCTGAGCTCAGAATGTCCCTCCGACAAGGCATGTCTAAACCAAAAATGTGCTGATCCTTGCCCGGGAGTTTGTGGTCAAAATACCCAATGCCACGTTCGAAATCATAGTCCGATTTGCTCATGCATAAACGGATTTATTGGAGATCCATTTAGCCGATGTTCTCCAGAACCTCGTAAGATATTTTTTGGTTGTCGATTAAAAATGAAATTTTTACAAAAGTAAAACTTTTAGCACCATCTCGTGAGCCCCCAACAAACGAATACCGTGATCCATGTGTACCGTCGCCTTGTGGTTCGAATGCAGAATGTCGCGTGATAAATAATTCGCCTGTTTGCTCGTGTCTTATAAACTATTTGGGATCCCCGCCAAACTGCCGACCGGAATGCTCTATAAATGCTGAATGTCAAAGTAACAAGGCCTGTATTCGCGAAAAATGTACTGATCCTTGTCCTGGATTGTGCGGCTTAAGCGCTATTTGCAACGTAATTAACCACACCCCGAGCTGTACATGTCCTACAGGATATGTTGGTGATGCGTTTACAAGTTGCCAACCTGCTCCACCTCCGCAAAGTAAGATCTCCGCGAAAACTTTTAATTCATGAAATTTATTGAAAAATTGTAAATATAGGCGACCCGATTGAAGAAGATGATCCATGTAATCCATCCCCATGCGGACCTAATGCCGTGTGTAACGATGGAAGATGCTCTTGTCTACCTGAATACCAAGGAGATCCGTTCTCTGGTTGTCGCCCTGAATGTCTACTTAATTCGGATTGTCCGAAAGACAAAGCTTGCATTAGAAAGAAGTGCAAAGATCCTTGTCCAGGAACATGTGGATTTAATGCTATATGCGAAGTTTACAATCATATACCAATTTGTCGTTGTCCGGATGGAATGAACGGAAATGCCTTTATTCAATGCAACCCTGCACCAAGTAAAATTTTATAAAAATCTTCCTTTAGAATCTTTTCGAATTTTGACAACTTTTATAGAGCCACAAATTACGCATCCTTGCCAACCTTCGCCATGTGGACCTAACAGTCAATGTAGAGAAGTAAATCAGCAAGCAGTTTGCTCTTGTTTGCCAACCTATATCGGAAGTCCGCCAGCTTGTCGACCTGAGTGCACTACGAATTCCGAATGTCCTGCGAATAGAGCTTGCTTAAATCAGAAATGTACTGATCCTTGCCCAGGAACTTGTGGAAATCGCGCTAAATGTTCAGTGGTAAATCATAGCCCATTCTGTGTTTGTCCAGACAGATATACAGGAAATCCATTTACTAGCTGCCAACCTATAAGTATGTCACCCTTCAAAATTAGATTTAGACAAAACTTTAAAAACAAAATATTTCTACAGTTGAACCTCCAAGTGATGAACTACCTAAAGATCCATGTAATCCATCACCTTGTGGACCAAACTCACAATGCAAACCTATCGGCAATTCTCCGTCATGTTCATGTTTAGCTGAGTTTATTGGAACTCCGCCAAATTGTAGACCTGAGTGTGTTACTAGCTCAGAATGTGCAAGTAATTTAGCATGCATTAATCAAAAATGTAAAAATCCTTGTCCAGGACTATGCGGTGATAATGCCGAATGCAGAGTTGTCAGTCACACTGCAATGTGTATTTGCAATCCTGGTCATACAGGAGATCCATTCACTCAGTGCATTCTGCAACGTGACGAGATAGTTGAACACTTAGATCCTTGCAATCCAAGCCCTTGTGGCTCAAATGCCATTTGTCGAGTACAAAATGGTGCAGGATCATGCCAATGCTTGCCAGAATACTTTGGAAATCCTTATGAAGGTTGTCGACCTGAATGCGTCTTGAATTCAGATTGTCCTTCAAATAAGGCTTGCATGCAAAATAAGTGTAAAGACCCATGCCCAGGAATATGTGGACAAAATGCTGAATGTCATGTGGTAAATCATTTACCATCTTGCAACTGCTTCCAAGGATATACAGGAGACCCGTACAAATATTGCAAAATACCTGAACAACGTAATACAATTTTAGGAACTTTAAAAGTACCTTTAATTAACTTGTTTTTATATTTAATTAGCTCCTATTTACGATTACGTAAACCCTTGCCTGCCCACTCCATGCGGACCAAATAGCCAATGCAAGGAAATAAATAAACAAGCTGTTTGCTCATGCTTACCGGAATATGTTGGAAGTCCTCCAACATGTAGACCAGAATGTACAATTAGCAATGAGTGTCCAACAAGCCAGGCTTGTATAAATCATAAATGCAAAGACCCATGCCCTGGACCTTGTGGCCAAGCTACAGAATGCCGTGTACGAAACCATAGTCCACTGTGCTCTTGTAAGCCCGGACATACTGGAGATCCATTTACACGTTGCTATCCTTTGCCTCGTAAGATTCTAATGACCTGGTTACGAAAAAATCTTTTATAAAATAAACAAATATTTATTTTAGCACCCCCTCCCTTAATTGAACGTGACCCTGTACGAGATCCTTGCATACCCTCACCTTGTGGAGCAAATGCCCAATGTCGTAACATCAACGGTTCACCATCTTGCAGCTGTTTATCAACATACATTGGAAGTCCACCAAATTGTAGACCTGAGTGCGTCATTCATTCTGAATGCCCGAGCAATAAAGCTTGCATAAATGAGAAATGTCGGGACCCTTGCCTTGGATCATGTGGTTTTAACGCACTTTGTAGTGTTGCTAATCACGTGCCAAGTTGTAGTTGCCAGCCTGGATATACTGGTGATGCTTTCATTAGTTGCCAACCTATTCCCCCTCATCGTAAGATTTAACTTGTCCCAAATTGTAGAAACCTTAAAAAATTTAACCTTATTTTAATAGTGGAAATAGCAGATGAGGACCCATGCAATCCATCACCCTGTGGACCTAATGCAGTTTGCCGTGAAGGACACTGCACATGTCTACCTGAGTATCAAGGAGATCCTTTCGTAGGATGCCGTCCAGAATGTGTTCTAAACTCAGACTGTCCTCGTGATAAGGCTTGCATTCGACAAAAATGTATTAACCCATGTGAAGGAACTTGTGGCCGTAATGCTATATGCGAAGTTCTAAATCATATTCCAATGTGCAAGTGTCCTGAAAATATGTCTGGAAATGCTTTTGTTCAATGTGACCCAGTCCGAAGTATTTGCCTTACCTTTATTTTATATTACAGCTCTTTTAAATGTATACCTCTTTAGAACCAATATATGAAAATCCTTGTCAACCGTCCCCTTGTGGTCCGAACAGTCAATGTAGAGAAATAAATCAGCAAGCAGTTTGCTCGTGCATACAGGGATATATTGGAGCTCCTCCAACATGTCGACCTGAATGTACTACAAATTCTGAATGTCCACCAAACCAAGCGTGCCAAAATCAAAAATGTCGAGACCCATGCCCGGGAACTTGTGGCCATAACGCTAAATGTAATGTGGTCAATCACAGCCCATTCTGTGCATGTCCAGATCGCTATACTGGAAATCCATTTGTAAGCTGCCAACGTATAATTGAACCTCCACAAGATGATGTACCCAAAAATCCTTGCCGCCCATCTCCATGTGGCCCGAACTCTCAATGCAAAGAAGTTGGTGAATCGCCATCTTGCTCTTGCCTTGAAAATTTTATTGGAACACCGCCAAATTGTAGACCTGAATGCGTTATTAATTCTGAATGCCACAGCAACTTTGTTTGCGTAAATCAAAAATGTAAAGATCCATGTCCAGGATTATGTGGAGCTAATGCTGAATGTAGAGTTGTTAGCCATACAGCGATGTGTGTATGCTTACCAGGATATACAGGAGATCCATTCACACATTGTGAAACTGTTAGGGCTCCTCTGTATGATGATATAAATCCCTGCAACCCAAGTCCTTGCGGAGCAAACGCTGTTTGCAGAGTGCAAAACAAAGCTGGATCATGCCAGTGTGAACCTGAATATTTCGGAAATCCCTATGAAGGATGTCGACCTGAGTGTATTTTAAATTCGGATTGTCCATCTAATAAGGCATGCATGCAAAATAAATGCAAAAATCCTTGCCCTGGTACTTGTGGGCAAAATGCAGATTGCCATGTTCTCAACCACTTACCTTCGTGTACTTGTTACGTTGGATATACCGGAGACCCCTATAGAATTTGTACAATTCCTAGAGAACGTAAGATAAATTTGCAACATATTCCGACAATTTTACCAACAACATATATTTTTTTTATAAAATAAATAGCACCAGTCCATGATTATGTGAATCCCTGCCAACCTTCACCATGTGGTCCAAACAGTCAATGCAAAGAGCTAAATAAACAAGCTGTATGCTCTTGCTTACCAACATACATTGGAACCCCACCAGCGTGTCGACCGGAATGTACTATAAGCTCGGAATGTCCTTCAGACAAAGCATGTATAAACCAGAAATGTGCTGATCCATGTGAGGGAGGCGTATGTGGTAGAAATACCGAATGTCGTGTACGAAACCACAGCCCACTTTGCTCATGCAAAACAGGATATACAGGCGATGCGTTTACCAGTTGTTCTCCTATTCCTCGTAAGATACAATACTCCTTTCGCGAATATTTCCCTTTCTGAACTTAGTTATAAACCTTTTAGCGCAACGACCACCATTGATCGATTACGATGAACCACGTCACCCTTGTACACCATCACCTTGCGGACGATACTCAGAATGTCGCGAAATAAACCAAGCACCCTCTTGTAGTTGCTTACCAAATTATATTGGATCTCCTCCCAATTGTCGGCCAGAATGTACTATTAATGCTGAATGTCCTAGTGACAAAGCATGCTTACAAGAAAAATGTCGCGACCCATGTCCTGGATCATGCGGTTTTGGAGCAAATTGTAATGTAATTAATCACACACCAACTTGTTCATGCCCTGTTGGTTATACCGGTAATCCATTTACAAACTGTCAACCAGCCCCACCGTCACGTAAGAATAATATAAAAATCTTTTCTTTAGAAATTTATTAAATTTTATATGCCCTACCTTATGCAGCTAAACCTGAAATGGATGATCCTTGCAATCCTTCACCTTGCGGATCGAATGCCGTTTGTAATGCGGGCAAGTGTACGTGTTTGCCGGAGTATCAGGGTGATCCTTATTCTGGATGTCGTCCAGAATGCGTTTTGAACTCTGATTGCTCTCGGGATAAGGCTTGCATTAGAAGCAAATGTATCGATCCATGCCCTGGAACTTGTGGTCATAATGCCATTTGTGAAGTTAACAATCACATACCAATGTGCAGGTGTCCTGATGGAATGTCCGGAAATGCATTTTTCCAATGCAATCCTGCGCCAAGTACTATTTTATTTAAAAACTCTTAAGACTTTTATATAACTTAAATTCCCCAAATTTAGAACCACCAGTACAAAACCCTTGTCAACCGTCCCCTTGTGGTCCAAACAGTCAATGCCGAGAGGTAAATCAACAGGGTGTTTGCTCTTGTATTATAGGTTTTATAGGAAGCCCACCAGCGTGTCGTCCTGAATGTACCTCAAATTCTGAATGTCCACCGAATCAAGCCTGTCACAATCAAAAATGTAAAGATCCTTGTCCAGGAACTTGTGGTCGTAATGCTGAATGTACTGTTGTAAATCACAGCCCATTCTGTAGTTGCACAAATCGATACACTGGCAATCCATTTGTTGCCTGCACACCTATAAGTAAGATTAAGAAATTCAAAACACTTTAAACAAATCAATTATATACACACATTTTCTATAGTTGAATATGTACAAGACCCAATACCGAAAAATCCTTGCCACCCATCACCGTGCGGACCAAATTCTCAATGTAAGGAAGTGGGTGAATCACCATCTTGTTCATGTCTACCAGAATTCGTTGGATCTCCACCAAATTGTAGGCCTGAATGTGTAACTAGTTCAGAATGCGCTAGCAATATGGCTTGCGTAAATCAAAAATGCAAAGATCCTTGTCCTGGTTTATGTGGACGCAACGCCGAGTGTCGAGTAATTAGTCACACTCCAATGTGCATTTGTCCAATTGGAATGACTGGTGATCCATTCACCAGTTGTGATCCTATGCGTGACCCAATTACAGAACAGTTGGATCCATGCAATCCAAGTCCTTGTGGAGCTAATGCAATTTGTAAGGTCCAAGGAACGGCAGGATCTTGTCAATGTCTTCCAGAGTACTTCGGTAACCCTTACGAGGGATGTAGACCTGAGTGTGTAGTGAATACCGATTGTCCCTCAAATAAGGCTTGCATGCAAAATAAGTGCAAGGATCCATGTCCTGGCATTTGTGGACAAAACGCTGAATGTCATGTTTCGAATCATTTACCATCTTGTATTTGCTTCGCTGGATATACCGGAGACCCATACCGCTTTTGTAATATACCGCCTGAACGTAAGAATTTTTTTGCTCAATATTTTTTTTACTAACATCCAAATCCATTTTGTGCTTGCTTTTATCTTTAAAAGTTAGGGCGGAATTCAAAAATGCATAAAAACTGCTTAAATATATAATTCAGCTTTACATAATGCTTTATTTGAATTAAGGCCGTGATACATTATAAACAGAACAATAATAAAAACTGTAATAAAAGCCTGACAGAAATTGTTGAAGCTTTTCCGACAGTTTTATATTTTTTTTCTGGCGTCTAAGAGGTGTTCTAGTCTAAGATGGGTTATGTTTTTTCTAGTTTATATATTTTTTTTTAAACTTGAAATCTCCAAATTTCTATTCAATATAGAAAATTCAGCAGAAAATCATTTTAAATCAAATCTTTAGACTAGAAAACCCTACGTAATGTGTCTGGCTTTTAAATATTGCTGCGGTTTTGATGTATATTTGACTTCTTGCCATATTTAGTCATCAATTTTGATCTAAACATAAACTTTTCCTCCAAAAACAACAGCACCTGTACAAGAATATATCAACCCTTGCCAACCATCTCCGTGTGGTCCAAATAGTCAATGTAAAGAACTTAATAGCCAGGCTGTCTGTTCCTGTCTACCAAATTATATAGGAAGCCCTCCTGCATGTCGACCTGAATGCACCATCAGCAGCGAATGTCCTTTGGATAGGGCTTGCATAAATCAAAAATGTGCAGATCCTTGTCCCGGAACTTGCGGTCGAAATGCCGAGTGTCACGTCCGAAATCATAGTCCATTATGCTCCTGCAAATCTGGTTTTACAGGTGACGCCTTTACGAGATGTTACCAAGCACTACGTATGTCGCAAAATAGCTTCGGAAAGGGATATAATATAATTTATTTAAAAATATAATTTTACAGCACCTCCACCTCCTCCAGAAAGAGAAGAATATCGCGACCCATGCGTACCTTCACCTTGTGGCCCCAATTCCCAATGTAGACCAATTAATGGTGCACCGTCTTGTTCATGTTTACCAAATTATCTCGGAACTCCTCCAAATTGTCGACCTGAGTGTGTAATTAATCCAGAATGCTCTAGTAATATGGCTTGCATACGTGAAAAGTGTATAGATCCTTGTCCAGGAGCTTGTGGAATTTCTGCAATATGTAGCGCCATAAATCACATTCCAATTTGTTCATGCCCTTCAGGATATACGGGTGATCCGTTCACTTCTTGCCAACCAGCTCCGCCAATAAGTATGATTTTTCTACTGCTAAATTTTCCATTCAGACATAAATTAGATATTCCTAACACAGAAGAAACATTCAAAGAAGATCCTTGTAACCCATCACCATGTGGCTCTAATGCTGTTTGTAACAACGGGGAATGTAGTTGCATTCCCGAATATCAAGGGGACCCTTATTCAGGTTGCCGTCCAGAGTGTGTATTAAATTCAGATTGTCCTCGCGATAAGGCTTGTATACGTAGTAAATGTATGGATCCATGTCCTGGCACTTGTGGCCAAAACGCGATTTGTGAAGTTATTAATCACATACCGATGTGTAGATGTCCGGACGGTATGGAAGGAAATGCATTCTACCAATGTACCCCAGCAAAGAGTAATTCTACATACCCCTTTACATAATTTTTATTTTCTAAACCCATATACCTTATAGAACCCGATCTTATATTCCCTTGTCAACCATCACCATGTGGTCCCAACAGTGAATGCAGAGAAATAAATCAACAAGCCGTCTGCTCATGTATACAGGGATATATTGGAGCCCCTCCATCATGTCGACCAGAATGTACCACGAATTCGGAATGTCCACCAAATCAAGCATGCCAAAATCAAAAATGTCGAGACCCATGTCCTGGCACTTGTGGCATTAGTGCTAAATGTAACGTTGTAAACCACAATCCATTCTGTTCATGTCCTGACCGATATTCTGGCAATCCATTTATAAGTTGTCAACCAATTGTCGAACCTCCGCAAGATTTTATTCCTAAAAATCCATGCCAACCAGACCCTTGTGGTCCAAATAGTCAATGTAGACCTGTTGGTGATTCACCATCATGTTCATGCCTTGATGGTTTCCAAGGATCTCCTCCAAACTGTCGCCCAGAATGTATTACTAATTCTGAATGTTCAAGCAATCTTGCCTGTATTAATCAAAAATGTAAAGATCCTTGTCCAGGATTATGTGGTCAGAATGCAGAATGTCGAGTTGTTAGTCACACGGCAATGTGCTTGTGCAACTCTGGCTATACAGGCGATCCATTTGCTTATTGCACTGAAATACCTAGAGATGTTGAATATTTTGATCCATGTAATCCAAACCCATGTGGTGCCAATGCCTTGTGCAAAGTTCAAAATCAAGCAGGATCTTGCCAGTGTTTGCCAGAATACTTCGGTAATCCTTATGAGGGCTGTAGACCTGAATGTGTCTTAAATTCTGATTGCCCATCAAATAAGGCTTGTATGCAAAATAAATGTAAAGATCCTTGCCCTGGAATTTGTGGACAGAACGCGGAATGCCACGTTGTTAATCACCTTCCATCATGTAGCTGCTTCCCAGGATACAGTGGAGATCCATATCGCCTCTGTAAAATCCCAGAACAACGTAAGACCTCGTTTTATTAGTTTCTAATCCCAAAATTAAAACCAAAATCTAAACAGCGCCTGATCAAGGATATGTGAACCCTTGCCAACCAACACCATGTGGTCCCAACAGCCAATGCAAAGAACTCAACGGTCAAGCTATTTGCTCATGTCTTCCAAATTATATGGGCACTCCGCCAGGATGTCGTCCAGAATGTACTATCAGCAGCGAATGTCCTTCCGATAAGGCTTGTTTAAATCAAAAATGTGTCGACCCTTGTCCAGGAGTATGTGGATCACTTGCAGAATGCCGAGTTCGAAACCATAGTCCTTTGTGTTCTTGTAAACCGGGTTACACTGGTGATGCATTCACAAGATGCTATCAAGCCCTACGTATGTCTTAGGCTCTTAAAGACGAATGTTTCCTAAATTAAATTTTGTTTTAGCACCACCTCCACCTGCCGACGATGAATATCGCGATCCTTGTATACCTTCTCCTTGTGGACCATACTCTGAGTGTCGAAGAATACATAATCAGGCTTCTTGTAGTTGCTTGCAAACTTATATTGGAAGCCCGCCCAATTGCAGGCCTGAATGTACTATCAATTCTGAATGTTCTAGCGATAAGGCTTGCATGAGGGAGAAATGTAGAGACCCTTGTCCAGGATCTTGCGGATTAAACGCCGAATGCACGGTTGTAAATCATATACCAAACTGTGTTTGCTCTTCAGGCTACACGGGAAATGCATTCGTTAATTGCATTATGACACCACCACCACGTAAGGACTGTCTTAAGACTATATATAGGTGTTTAACTTTCAAATTTTGTACAGCTGACCATCAACAAGAGGACCCATGTTACCCATCTCCTTGCGGACAAAACGCTATTTGTAAAAACGGGCAATGCTCATGTCTCCCAGAATATCAAGGCGACCCATTCGTTGAATGCCGCCCTGAATGCGTTCTAAATTCAGACTGTCCAAGAGACAGAGCTTGTATCAAAAATAAATGCGTTGACCCATGCCCAGGAACTTGTGGAACAAATGCTATTTGTGAAACTTACAACCATATTCCAATGTGCACATGCCAAGAAGGAATGACTGGAAATGCTTTCATACAGTGCAATATTGAACAAAGTATATTTACTATCGATGAAAAAAATATCTACCATACCTCAACAAAATATCTTTATAATTTCACAGAACCTTTAGATGATGAACCGTGTCAACCATCTCCTTGTGGACCAAATAGTCAATGTCGTGTATTTAATACACAAGCTGTATGTTCTTGTTTACCATCGTACATGGGAAGTCCCCCATCATGTCGACCGGAATGTGTTTCAAATTCTGATTGCTCACTTAGTCAATATTGCTCAAATCAAAAATGCCAAGATCCATGTCCAGGAACTTGTGGGCGAAATGCTGAATGTAAGGTGGTTAACCACAATCCATTCTGCACTTGTCCACCTGGTCATACTGGAAATCCATTTATAGGCTGCCAAATCATAAGTATGTCCCAAGTTATTTTTTTTTTTTTTGAAAGAGGATAAAAAATATTACCGGGGAGATTTTTAATGAGTACGAACTTCTTATCTGAAATTAAAAAGCTTTCGCTATTTATTTTTGGTAGAAGATTGTTATGTTCCATGAAATTTGTTCAGTAGATTTCAAAAAATTTTAAATACTAATTTGAAGAACAGATGCGGTAAACTATTTGAATATATGAATTTTAAATAAAATGATTATTTGAAGCTCTAAACTAAATTCAGGAAGTTTCTTACGTCTTCTTGATTTCGTGCATATACTTTAAGAATGTATAAACATTTTAATTGTTATACCTAATTCTAAAAGGGCTATACTATCACAGAGATCTACAAAAAAATCAAATTTGCCATTGATGGAACATACATATGTCTAACAAGACTTCCATCTATGGAAACTTTATAAAAAAAAAGCCCGATCGTATTTTTCATCCTCTCCTTAGATGGTACCAATTCCAAAACTAATTTTATTTCTTATAAAAAATTAGTTGAACCACCTCACCACGATATACCAAAAGAACCGTGTCGACCCTCACCCTGCGGACCAAACTCCCAATGTAAACCAATTGGCGATTCTCCGTCATGCACCTGTCTACCAGAATTCCAAGGATCACCTCCAAATTGCCGCCCAGAATGCGCTTCTAATTCGGAATGTCCAAATCATCTTGCTTGCATGAATCAAAAATGCAAAGATCCTTGTCCCGGACTATGTGGTGTGAATGCAGAATGCAGAGTTCTAAGTCATATACCAAATTGCATTTGTGCTCCTGGTCATACTGGAAATCCATTCTCGCAATGTGACGCCGTCAGAGATGAAATTGTAGAACATTTGGATCCTTGCAACCCAAGTCCGTGTGGTGCAAATGCAATTTGTAAAGTTCAGAATAGAGCTGGCTCTTGCCAGTGCTTGCCTGAATTCTTTGGAAACCCATACGAAGGATGTCGTCCTGAATGTATACTTAACACAGATTGTCCATCGAATAAGGCTTGCGTACAAAATAAATGTAAAGATCCTTGTCCAGGAATATGTGGACAAAACGCTGAATGTCATGTCTCGAACCATTTACCGACATGTAATTGCTTCCCTGGTTACGAAGGAGATCCCTATCGGTATTGTAGCGTGCCTGCTAAACGTAAGAACTCCCTTAAAATTCTTAACAGCAAATAACTAAATTATTAAAATGTTATTAGCTCCTGTCCAAGATTACGTAAATCCTTGCATACCTACGCCTTGCGGACCTAACAGCCAATGTAAAGAGTTGAACGGACAGGCTATTTGTTCATGTCTTCCAGAATACATAGGCACTCCGCCGGCCTGCCGACCTGAGTGCACTTTGAGTTCGGAATGCCCTCAAAATAAAGCCTGCATTTCCCAAAAATGCGCCGATCCTTGCCCTGGAGTTTGCGGACAAAATGCCGATTGCCGAATAAATAATCACAATCCTATCTGTTATTGCAAATCTGGATTTACGGGTGATGCATTCACAAAATGCTACCCTATACCTCGTAAGATTAATTCGTTTTTTATATATTTCGTGCATCGTTAAAAAAAAATAAATGCAATGTTACAGCACCACCACCAGAGAGGGAAGAGTACAGAGATCCTTGCATACCTACACCTTGCGGCTCATTCGCGCAATGTCGAAACTTAAACGGGAATCCATCGTGCTCTTGTCTTCCAACGTATATTGGTTCACCGCCAAATTGTCGACCTGAATGTTCCATTAATTCGGAATGTCCAAGCGATAAGGCTTGTATAAGAGAAAAATGCGTAGATCCTTGCCCAGGATCTTGCGGACTTTATGCTACATGTACCGTTATGAATCATATACCTAATTGCGTATGTCCAACAGGATATACTGGTGATCCTTTTACAAGTTGCCAGATCGCACCTTCGCCACCACGTATGATCCTAAAATCTATTACTTGAACCTAATTTAACGAAATTCATATTTGAATAGAACTACCACTCAAAGATGAAGATCCTTGCAATCCTTCACCATGCGGTCCAAATGCTATCTGCAGGGACGGATCATGTTCATGTCTACCAGAATATCACGGAGATGCATATACAGGTTGTCGACCTGAATGCGTTTTAAATTCAGATTGCTCACGCGATAAGGCTTGTATAAGGCAAAAATGTGTTGACCCTTGTCCAGGCACTTGCGGACAGAACGCTATCTGCGAAGTCATCAACCATATTCCGATGTGTCGATGCCCAGACAATATGTCCGGCAATGCCTTCGTACATTGCCACCCAGTTGAAAGTAAAAAGCAATATAAATTTAATAATTTTGAAATTTTGTTAAACATCAAAAAAATTTTCTCAGAACCTTACGATAAAAATCCCTGTCAACCTTCCCCTTGCGGACCAAACAGTCAATGTAGAGAGACCCATCAGCAGGCTATATGCTCTTGTCTTCCTGGATATATGGGCGCACCACCTACATGTCGACCTGAGTGTACTACGAATTCAGATTGTCCTTTAAGTCATGCTTGTCTAAATCAAAAATGTACCGATCCTTGCCCAGGAACTTGCGGTATAGATGCTAAGTGTAACGTAGTAAATCATAATCCATTCTGCAGTTGCCCAAGTAGACATACAGGCAATCCGTTTGTATCCTGCCGACCTATAAGTAAGATTTTACGTTTGTATAGAAAAGTACAGGTTTTTAATGTTTTTAAAACAAACACCAACAGTTGAACCACCAATTTATGATCAAAAACCTCCGACGAATCCTTGCTCACCATCGCCATGTGGCCCGAATTCAGAATGCAAGCCAGTGGGAGATACACCGTCCTGCATTTGTCTTCCAGAATTCTTGGGAACACCACCAAATTGTCGTCCAGAATGTGTTACGAGCTCAGAATGTGCCAGTAACTTGGCCTGCATTAACCAGAAGTGCAAGGACCCATGTCCAGGCTCTTGTGGTTCCAATGCCGAATGTCGAGTTGTTAGCCATACTCCGATGTGTGTGTGCCCAGTTGGTTATAGAGGTGATCCATTCACGTACTGCGTTGTCCAGCAAGACCCACCTACGGAAGTTGTACTACCTTGTAACCCAAGCCCATGTGGGTCAAACGCTATTTGCAAGAATCGAAACAGTGTTGGAGCGTGTCAGTGTCTACCTGATTACTTCGGAAATCCTTATGAGGGATGTCGGCCCGAGTGCATCCTAAACTCGGACTGTCCTTCGAATAGAGCATGCGTACAAAATAGATGCCAGGATCCTTGTCCTGGTACCTGTGGATTTAATGCTGAGTGCCATGTTGTAAATCATATACCTTCTTGTACTTGTTTGCATGGTCACAGCGGCGATCCCTACCACTACTGCAGTATACCTGCTGATCGTAAGATTATTTTTCTTTTATATTTGTTTGATTCGCTTTTATTTGTAAATGCTTGCTTTTTTTAAATGGGAAAATTCTTTAGAAGTAAAAAAAAAGTGGCACAAGCAGGACTTTAACCACATTGGAGTGTAGAAGTCAACACTGTCTTTTTGTATTAAATTGCAATTTAAAAAGTATATATATAAAAAGGTTTAACTCGAAAGTTTGTGGTCACAACGGTTTAAGCCCTTTTTAAAAGTGATTAAAATTAACTTTATTTTCAATTAAAAAACACAATTGTTATGAAAAAAATTTGTTTTGTTTGTTTCCAATTTCATGAACAAAAAACAATTTTTTACTACTGTCTACAATTGTTTTTTCTCAGCTCAATAAATTTTAGTTTTTTTAAATTTCTCGTAAATATTCAAATTAAAAACTTACTTCGAAAATTCAGAAAATTTATCGCGATTGATTTATTTTTTACTTAACGACAATTACAGAACATTAAATTAATAAAAAGATTATTTTCAAATATGTAACATTACCGATTTCTATTTTTAACATAAACAAGATCTTATTTTTGCTACTTTCCGCTTCTAAGGAATTACTACCTTGAGTCTGTTCTGCTAAGTACTCTTTGCGCTTATTTGCTTAATACTTGAGAGTGCAGTACCCTTAAAAAAATTCTTCTTCAACAGCTATTGTACCCGATTATGTGAACCCTTGCCAACCCTCACCGTGCGGACCGAATAGTCAATGCAAAGAATCAGATGAAAAAGCAATCTGCTCCTGTTTACCTCAGTACGTAGGAGCACCACCGGCCTGCAGACCAGAATGTGTAATTAGCTCTGAATGCCCCTCGGACAAGGCTTGTATAAATCAAAAATGCCAAGACCCATGCCCAGGCTCCTGTGGTACAAACGCGGTTTGCCACGTTCGAAACCACAGTCCTCTTTGCTCTTGTGAAGCTGGATATACCGGGGAGGCATTTACAAGATGTTACCCAATACCACGTAAATAGGATGAAACCTTTACTTCGGCGCCTACCATTGATACATCTTACTTTTCAGCACCACAACAAGAACCCCCAGAATATAGGAATCCTTGCAACCCATCCCCTTGCGGCCCATACTCACAATGTAGAGATATCAATGGATCACCGTCTTGCTCCTGTCTACCAACTTACATTGGAGCTCCTCCCAATTGTCGACCAGAATGTACTATTAGTGCAGAATGTTCTAGCGATAAGACTTGTATTAGAGAAAAATGTATAGACCCTTGCCCCGGTTCTTGTGGATTTGGAGCAATCTGTACAGTTATCTCTCATACTCCGAGTTGTTCTTGTCCAACTGGTTATACAGGGGATCCATTTACGAACTGTAGACCAGCCCCACCACCATCGCATGATGACAGTAAGAAATTTAAAAAATTTTCAAAACAACTTCTATATTTTATTTTTAAAATAAAATAGGAGTACCTCAAGACCCTTGTCATCCATCACCGTGCGGTCCAAATGCTGTTTGTTCCGCCGGGTCTTGCACTTGTATACCGGAATACCATGGTGATCCCCACTTCGGATGTCGTCCAGAATGTGTCCTTAATACCGATTGTCCAAGGGATAAGGCTTGCCAGAGAAATAAATGCGTCGATCCATGTCCAGGAACTTGTGGACAAAATGCTCTTTGCGACGTTGTTAATCACATTCCAATGTGCAGGTGTCCTGAAGGAATGTCAGGAAATGCCTTTATTGAGTGTAGACCGTTTGAAAGTATGCCTATAAAATTTAATAATTCGCAGATTTTAACTGCAATAGATAACTTTTTAGAACCACCTCCAAGAAATCCATGTTCACCCTCACCATGTGGCCCTAACAGCCAATGCCGTGAATTAAATGGACAAGCGGTTTGTAGTTGTATATCAGGGTATATGGGAGCTCCTCCCAACTGTAGGTTGGAGTGCTATACCAGCTCTGATTGTGCCCAAATACATGCTTGTATTAATAACAAATGTATCGATCCTTGTCCTGGAAAATGTGGAATTAATGCCGAATGTCAGACTGTCCAACATAGGGCTGTCTGCGAATGCTCTAGAGGATTCACAGGCAATCCGTATAGCTCTTGCCAGAGAATAGGTAAAATTAGTTTTAATATTCTCCTTTAAATAGAAAATCAAAACCCTTGAAATTATAGAAACTCGTCCACCATATTACGAACCACCACAAGATCCTTGCCGTCCATCCCCTTGTGGTTTGTACGCTAACTGCGCCAATGATGGTGGTCAAGCTAAATGCACCTGTTTGCCAGAATACTTAGGTGCCCCACCAAACTGCCGTCCAGAATGTACTAATAATGACGAATGTCCTAACAATTTGGCTTGCATTAATCAAAAATGTCAGGATCCTTGTGTCGGTACGTGTGGTGAAAATGCCAAGTGCATTGTCTCTGTTCACATTCCAAGCTGCGTATGCATCAACGATTATGTTGGCGATCCATTCTACAGATGTCATGATAGACCACAACGTAAGACTTATATCTTAGATTTAAACTTAGTTTGTAAGACAACTATCGCTACATATTCTAATAAATGTTTTTTTCTAAAACAAATTTTCAGCTCCACCAGTAGACCGAGTTGAACCTAAGAATCCATGCAGTCCAAATCCGTGTGGAACAAACGCACATTGCAATGTACGTGGTGCCAATTATGAGTGCCAGTGCATTCAAGACTACATCGGGAATCCCTACGATGGCTGTCGTCCAGAATGCGTAGGAAATTCTGAGTGTCCTTCGAACCAGGCTTGTATAAAATACAAGTGTATAGACCCATGTCGAGGAACTTGCGGATTCGAAGCAGTGTGCACGGTGACGAACCACATTCCTGTATGCTCCTGTCCACCTGGTCTAACAGGAAATGCTTTCCGCGAATGCAAGATAATTGAGAGAGAACCTTCGAGGGAGGTTGAGAACCCATGCTACCCATCACCATGTGGTCTAAATTCAGTTTGCCGAAACATCAAAGGTGCCGCAGTTTGCGAATGCCTTCCTGGATACTTTGGCAGTCCTTCGGGATATGGATGCAAACCAGAATGTACTCTCAGCTCAGACTGTGCACGAGACAAAGCATGTGTTAATACAAAATGCGTAGATCCCTGCCCTGGTGTATGCGGATACGGAGCTGAATGCAAAACGATCAATCACAATCCGATCTGCACATGCCCATCTCCAACAGTTGGCAATCCATTTGTGGAATGTCACAAACAAGAAAAACCGGTAGACCCATGCAATCCATCACCATGTCGAGCCAATGGAATTTGTAAAGCCATCAATAACGTAGCCACTTGCTCCTATCCAGAGTGCGTAGTCAACGAAGACTGCAACAGGGATAGATCTTGTGTAAACCAGAAATGTCGCGATCCCTGCATCAATGCCTGTGGTGTTAATGCAATTTGCAGAACCATCAATCATAAGGCTGTATGCTCATGTCCACCTAGCTACTATGGATCACCGTACATTGAATGTACTAGACAAATGGATGTTATTGTTCCCCAAGCAGAATGCATCTCAGACAACGATTGCACCAACGATAAGGCTTGTATCAACCAGGAGTGCAAAAATCCTTGCAGCCAACCAAATATTTGTGGGCACAATGCCAAGTGCCATGTTCAAATGCATCGACCTTTATGCGTATGTAATGAAGGATATACTGGAAATGCCCAAACGCTTTGTCATCTAAGTAAGTATAATTTTATTTTTTGTATGTTAAAAAATACAATTCAGATTTAGGTAAATACTCTAAGTCACTATGAAGGTGACTCTAAAATAGTATTTAAAAAATTTTAAAACTTAAAAAAAGGATTCTATTCAGCCACGTACTCAGCTATTGAAAGTGGCCTATAAATACACCTATGTGCGCATAGAATTACAAATCATAAGAACTCTCCTAGAATTATAAATCATAAGAATTGTTTTCTAAAAAAAAATCTAAATTTTATTAAAAGTTCTAAATTTATTAAATCTTGATTTTAAAAAAATGCACAATACTGCCAACATTTTGTCAAAATTTTTATCATATCCAACTTTTCAAGGATATATTTTAAAATTTTATTTTTGCCAATTTTCTTGAAATAGTTGGATGTCGCTCAGACGAAGAATGTCCATCAAATGAAGCGTGTGTTAACCAAAAATGCATGGACCCATGCATATTTACTCAGTGTGGAACTGACGCCACTTGTCGAGCTGACTATAACCATAAGGCTAGATGTCACTGTCCAACTGGCTACCGTGGAAATCCTCTCGTCCGTTGCGTACGTCCTGAATGTACAACTGATTCAGATTGTTCATTCAACTTGGCTTGCGTCAACGAACGCTGCCAAGATCCTTGCAACTGCGGAATAGGTGCTCAATGCCGCGTAAACAATCATCGCGCTCAATGCAGATGTCCAACAGGATACACAGGAGATCCACAAGTTCAATGTTCACCATTTAAACCATCACTAGATAGACCAGAATGTACAACGGATGCAGACTGTCCAAGTAAATTGGCCTGCTTTAGTAACGAATGTAGAAATCCATGCACCACAACTAAACCTTGTGGCGCTCATGCCACATGCACGGTTGTTGATACTTTGCCTCTAAGGACTATGATTTGCCAATGCGAACCTGGTTACATCGGAGACGCTGATGTCGGATGTAGACGGGGTAAGTTGGATTCAATTAAATTCAAGTTATTTTTCGAAATAAAACAAATTTTGGTACGCTTAACATTTTTATATTATATTTTCAGGAATTTTTTAAATAGTATTGTAAATACCTTTTTTTATGTAAATATTGAAACACATTGCGAAATTAAAATTTACACACATGTTATACACCATTGTAGAATAACGCCTTTTTACTTTAATATCGCGGACAAATACTAAATATATTTATTTTTTCCTCCTCCTGTAGAAGAACTGAAGGAACCAGGTTGTCATTCAAATGATGAGTGTCCAAATCCTGATGTCTGTCGAAATGGAGCCTGCGTAAATCCATGCCACGATAATTCACCATGTGCACGAACAGCCGAATGTTTGGCTCAAAATCATCGTGCAGTTTGTAAATGTCCAGCGGGATTGCAAGGCGACCCATTCAGAAATTGCTACCAAGGTAGGAAAATTTAAGAATACCAAGAAAATAATTTTTTTTAATTAGAATAACAAATTGCAAAAGACACAAATACATTTTGTTTAACAAAAAACATTTTATTTGCAGTTCCAATATCAACAGCAGAATGTACAACAGACTCAGAATGTTCAAGCTCAATGGCATGCTTTAACCAGCGGTGCCAAAATCCTTGTGCAGATAGTAATCCTTGCGCAGGAAATGCTGAATGCAAGGTATCTCAACATAGACCACTTTGCTACTGTCCAACTGGTTGGGGTGGCGACCCACAAGTGCAATGCTACAAACGTAAATATTTGTTAATACTTTTTTGTGGCATATACAAAACTAATAACTCTTTGATAACTTTTTCAGCCGAATGTAAAACAGATGCAGAGTGCCCCTACGACAAGGCTTGTCTTGGTGAAAAATGCTTAAATCCATGCACTTATGGTGCTCAATCTTGTGGCGCTGGAGCTAAATGTCATGCCCAAAACCATCAAGCAACATGCGTTTGTCCACCAGGAACTCAAGGAAGTCCATTCATATCCTGTATAACAGGTCTTTGCCAATATAACGAAGACTGTGCTGATAATGAGGCTTGCGACAGACTGAATCGTGTATGCAGACTTGTTTGTGATGATGATACTTGCGCCACAACAGCCATATGTATTGGAAGAAACCATCAACCAGTTTGCGAATGTACACCTGGAACGCACGGAAATCCTTACGTTGAATGCACAGGTTATAGGGAGCCATCACTTCCAGAACCTGAATGCAGAGTAGACGCCGACTGTCCATCTCAATTGGCTTGTATCAGTAATAAATGCTCGAATCCATGTCATCAACCGAATGTTTGTACTCCACAACAAACTTGTACTGTCCTGGACTCATTACCACTGAGAACGGTGATATGCAAATGCCCAGTTGATATGATAACTGACGGATCAAGAAATTGCATCCCGATTAAACATGATGTTCCAGGATGTCAAGTTAATGAGGATTGCCCCAATCCAGAAGTATGCAGTAGAGGAAATTGTGTGGAAGCTTGCCATTTAGAACATTGTGGAGCAAATGCCCAGTGCAGATCATCCAACCACTACGCACAGTGTAGTTGTCCTCCTGGATACGAAGGAAACCCACGAATCGCTTGTAACCCAAGTACGTATCCTTTAGTTATCTTTTATAGCTTTCAATATCAGGTCTATGTAATGATAATAACGCAATTTTTTACTATAACCACGAACTATCTAAGTCATTAGAAGCCGAATTATAACAACCATAGTCTGATCTAAAAGATAGAAAATAAAAACATTTCCATTCCAGTTTCATGTTTATGAAAAAAATAGGGTTTTAAAAGTTCTGAAGCCATACTTTTTTTATTATTCGGGAAACCGCCAGTTCGTGAAAGGTTTTAGTGTTTTAATTTAATAGGTTAAAGCTCAAAATCTCATTTAAGCTAAGAAACAATCATGGGAATAATTTATCTAATTTATTTTACGTTTACAGTTTCAAAGGTACCTCCATCAGTACAAGCAGAATGTTACCAGAACGATGACTGTCCATTTGATCGAGTATGCCACAACGAAAGATGCATCAATCCTTGTAGAGAAACCAATCCTTGTGGAAGAGGAGCTTTCTGCCATGTAGAAAATCGTCAAGCAATCTGCAGATGTCCAACTGGCTACACTGGAAATCCTCAAGTTACTTGTATACCTCGTAAGTTTAGAACTTCCTTTTCAAGGAGACCCATTTATTTATTTATTTATTTATTTTTAAATAGCATCTGAACCTTCCGTCGGCTGCAGATCAAATTCAGACTGTCCATTAACCGAATCATGCATAAACGAAGCCTGTGTTAATCCATGTAATTGTGGACCTAATGCTGAATGCTCGGTTACAAACCATCATCCAGTTTGTTACTGCAAGCCTGGCTATTCTGGAAATGCCCAATTTGGTTGCTTCAAGGTTGGATGCCAATCTGATGCAGAATGTTCTGATGATAAACAATGCCTGAATAATGAATGCATTAATCCATGTGTGATTAACGACCCATGTGCTGTAAATGCTGAATGCTACGGCAGAAGTCATAGAGCAACTTGCAGATGCCCAGTTGGTCTAGAAGGAGATCCTTTCACAAGATGCGAACGTGTAGAATGTCATTCTGACTATGATTGCGCTTCTAATCAAGCGTGTGTGCGAAATAGATGCATAAATCCTTGTCTAGAAAATCCTTGTGCCCACAATGCTAATTGCTTTGCAATTAACCATGCAGCAGTTTGTAAATGTCCAGAAGATATGCCACTTGGAAACCCATTCTCCTACTGCGAAAGGAAACCTATACCACAAAATGAACCAGAATGTCGAAGTGATCCAGAATGCCCAAGTAAACAAGCCTGCATAAATAATAGATGTGTAAACCCATGCCTTGAACTATCGCCATGTCCATCCAGCGCCAAATGTAGCGTATTAGATAGTGTTCCAGTAAGGACGATGGTATGTGAGTGTCCGAACTTGTATGTACCAGACGCAAATGGAGAATGTCGACCTATAATATTACAAGGACAACCTGGATGTACCTCTGACAACGAATGTTCTGATAAGGAAGCCTGTATTAATAGGCAGTGCAGAAATCCATGTAATTGTGGAACAAACGCTATTTGCACTATCCAGAATCATAGAGCAACATGTTCATGTGAAGATGGTTTTGAAGGAAACCCTTACACCATCTGTAGAACTGTTGGATGCCGCATTGATACTGAATGCGATTCTGGAAAGGCATGTATTAATGGAAACTGCGTAAATCCTTGTCTGATCAATGATCCTTGTGGATCGAATGCCGAATGTTTCGTTGTAGGCAACCGTGCCAATTGCAAGTGCCTCTCAGGATATCGTGGAAATCCATATGAACGGTGCACGATTATTGGATGTAGAACAAATAGCGACTGTCCATCAGATAAGGCTTGCGAAAACGCCCAGTGTGTTAATCCATGTATCTACAGCAATCCATGCTCACAGCGGGCTGAATGTAGATCACAAAATCACATGGCTGTATGTAGATGTCCAGCTGGATTTATGGGTAATCCATATATTGACTGTAGACCTGAAATTACACCTGAATGTACATATGACACAGACTGTCCCTCGAAATTGGCATGTATCAACAACAAATGCCAAGATCCTTGTCTGATTCTAGAGCCATGCAACAGACCGTCTCGATGCGAAGTAACACCATCATCACCAGTTCGAACAATGATCTGTATATGTCCAGATGGATACATCAGCAGCGGAAGTGGAACTTGTAAACCAACTAAACCAGTTCTTGATATCGGCGGCTGTATCGCAGATTCAGACTGTGGCTCAGATAAGGCTTGCATTAATGGAATTTGTCGAGATCCTTGCAATTGTGGAATCAATGCTGAATGTCGTATTAAGAGCCACAAACCTGTGTGCTCTTGTAAGCAAGGATTTGAAGGAAATGCAGAATTTGAATGCATTAAGATTGGATGTAGATCTGATGATGAATGCTCAACACAACACTCTTGCATCAATAGACAATGTATCCCAGCCTGTGCGGCTGATGGAGCTGCTTGTGGACTTCTTGCCGAATGTTATGGTATAAATCATAGAGCTGTTTGCGAATGTAGACCTGGCTTTAGTGGTAACCCGAGGGTATCTTGTGTTCCTCTTGGCTGTCGAACAGACGGAGATTGTCCCAGTGATCAGGCCTGCGTTAATGGAAAATGCCAAAATCCTTGTGATACAACAGCTGCTTGCGCAATTGACGAAATTTGCAAGGTTTATAATCATAGACCGGAATGCGCTTGCCCTCCAGGATACATTCCACATAGAAATGGATGTAGAGTTGCACAGTACGAAATTTGTACGTATGATTATGACTGTCCACCACAAACTGCTTGCATTGGAGGAGAATGTGTTAATCCTTGCAACGCAACTAGATCTTGTGGAGTAAACGCTATTTGTAAAGTTTTGGACACAATACCTGTAAGGACTATGATTTGTACCTGCCCAGAAGGATATCAAGGAAATGCTGCTGTACAGTGTGATAAGAGTAAGTACTGCTCATAGTTTTACCTTTTTTTTTTTCAACAAATTTTTAATAACGTTCGACAGCGAATAAGTTTGGCAAGAAATATTTAATATTATCATTTTCAGTGTCACTCTGCCACTTCGATAAGGGCTTTGTCCGTGACGTTGATGGTAGATGTGTTTGTCCACCTGGAAAAGCGCTTGATATCTACGAATTCTGTACACCTTGTCTACCAGAAAAGGGCTTCAAAATCGATGAGACTGGACATTGTAAATGCGACATTGAACGAGGAATGGTCGTCGATGAAAGAGGTAAATGTCGCTGTCCAATTGAACATGGCTATAGACAAACTGAAAGTGGTAGCTGCATACCTTTGGACAAACCAGAATGTGTACGAGATAGCGATTGTGCAGACAATAGATACTGCAATTTGGAAACGAACACTTGTGACGATCCTTGCTTGACCAAAACGTGCGGAATAAATGCGTTCTGCAATGCCACAAACCATATTGCGATCTGCCAATGTGTCTACCGATACACCGGAAATCCAGAAATTATGTGCAATGAAACCGGATATAGACTTGGAGAATTCCCGAAAGCCGACATGGTAGTTAGTTGTTTGGCTGATGGAGTTCAAGTTGAAATACATATTAACGAACCGGTCTTTAATGGGGTACTGTACGTTAAGGGACACAGCAAAGACGAACGATGCCGTAGAGTTGTTAACCTATCAGGTGACAATAAATCACAAACGGAAGTATTTAAAGTACTATTTGGAAGCTGTGGACTTATCCACGTAAATGGAACTGCCAGCTTCGTGCTGGTAATACAGAAACATCCGAAATTAGTAACGTACAGAGCTCAAGCATATAATATCAAATGTGTCTACCAAACTGGAGAAAAGAACGTAACTCTTGGCTTTAATGTATCTATGTTGACTACAGCAGGTACAATTGCCAATACCGGACCTCCACCAATTTGTCAAATGAAAATAGTAAAACACAACGGACAAGAAATTGATTCAGCTGAGATTGGAGACAATTTGATGCTGCAAGTTGACGTTGAACCCGCAAGTATGGATTATAAAATTAATTTTTTTTAAAAATACACCTAAAAATTAACTTGAATCTCTTATATTTCCAGCAATTTATGGAGGATTTGCCCGAAGCTGTATCGCCAAAACAATGGAAGATAGTGTAGAAAACGAATATATAGTAACGGATGAAAACGGCTGTGCCACCGATCCAACAATATTTGGCGAATGGGAATATAATCCCGAATCGAACAGCTTATTGGCCAGCTTTAATGCATTTAAATTCCCATCTAGCGATAATATAAGATTCCAGTGTAATATTCGTGTATGCTTTGGTAAATGTCAACCTGTGAACTGTAGAGGATATAATGCTTTTGGAAGGAGGAGAAGACGTGCAATAGCTGATCAAAATTCGACCGATCCCACCACAGCAGTTGCTCCGAATGGAATTGGTGTTGAAGGACAATTGCGAGAAGAAATTACGATACAATCGAATGCTATTCTGACGTTAGAGAGAAGAGAAGGAAGATATGCAGATTCACAGAACAGTAAGTACAAATTATGTTGTGGTTTTTGGAATAGTACCTATTCTTACAAAGTGGGATGAATAAGTCGAAAAAGGTAAACAAAAATTAGCCTTCACAAAGCTAATTCGGTTTAGCTTCTTGGGATATCAGGTGTAGGTTCGCAAAAAACTCATTTAAACTTTTCTTATTTAGTACGATACGCTGAAGTTAATTCCTCTGTAACTTTTACAATTTTTGAAATGTTAGTTTCACACGTAGTAAAAAAAAAGAGTTAGTTTTTTACAAAATAAATATTGATTGAGTACATTTGAAAAATTGTCGACTCAATTTTTCTATTGAAAATAACGACTTTTTCCAAAAATACATAAAAAAGGTAAATATGTGTACTGGAAGTTTATTTTAATAATGCCTAAAAAATTATTTTTAAAAAACCTACGAACATCTTACTAATGCCACACTCTTAAAATTAAAGTTAAACCATCGGCACAGCGAACGGAAGAAATTTGTGTTCCAACAGTAGGACTTATCATAGCTCTGGTGATAACAGCGCTGTTAGCTTTAGTGGCTGTAGCAGTCGCAGTTTCGTGCTGGCTAATGGCCTATAGAAGACAACCGAAAACGGTAGGACCATTACCACATCCACCAGAATTCCCGAATCCGCTCTTCTCAAATCCGGACGCCGTCCCGGAACCCACACCGGATTATCTCTCATAAGGGTTCGGTCAGAATTTAATTCTAACCGCCCCCGAAAGAAATGAATCGATCTGGTGCTGTAATATACGAGAATCATTACTAATTTGACATAATTTAGTTTATAAGTGTAAAATTAAAGAAGAAAAAATGCTGTAACATGTTGTAAGCATGTGCAAAAAGAAAAATTTAGACATTTTTGTTTTTTTATGAAAATCGCGTTTTTAAAACGCTCCGCGATAATTGTATTAATATTTTTTTGAACAAAACAGAAAAATGTAAAGAAAGAAAATGAAGGAGAGTAAATTACTTTTCGTGGTCTTATTTTTATCAGACTAGTCTTAGTAGAGAACCGCGAGTATTGAAATTCTCATAAAAGTAAGACCATAAAAACGAATATTTTAATGTTAATCGGAACACGGAAAACTAGAAAGATCTGTAGCCGTTATGTACAGAGTAAGGTAAATGTGTAGTAAATAAAGTTAAAAAAAAAACGTAATTTCTTAGCAAAAACTGCCAAAGTCGTATAAAATACAGCTAGTGATCTGTGTTCCCACGCGACATCTCCTCCGCTAGCCGAATATTTGTAAGTTCCTTTAAAAGACAAAAAAAAAAAGAAAAGACAAACAAATAATGGTGAAGGGACTTTAGCAAGAATTTTCTAAACTGCCTTTCCAGCCAGCGATAACGCGGTGGAAACCAAACGTGAGAAAAATAATAAAAGGATCCTGCCATTAAAAATAGGGGTACTAAGAATACCTTTGTATACTATAAGCACTGTGGGTTACTTAAAAGTAATCGAATCTTCACTCGAAACTATGCATTTTTGCTTTTATATTTTTTTTTATTAATTTAGTCTTGTTTTATTTTTGGTTTTTGTTTTTATTTTTACTTTTAATCTCAACGACGACTAGCGGAGGATTTGAATATGAATAAACGTAGAGTATTTAGTCAAACGTTATTTTATTTGTATATTTTTTTTTACATAGAATGCTTGTTGTGATTGAATTAATGATATTTGTTCGAACTATTTAACTAAAATTAGGGTTTTTACTCATTAACTGGTAGATGCGGTCATTAAAAAAAAAAATAAATAAATAATAAAAAAAAAAAAAAATAATAATGTCGCACTACCATCTTGTTGCTTCGATAAATATGGGGAAAAACAACCCAGTGAGAGAAGGATAAAATCTACAAAAGTTTATGGAACAAATGCAGCGAAACAATCGTTCTATTAACTTTTTCCGATTTTGCCTTATATTTTTGCAAGCAAATGGTTACTTATAAAGCTAACGAATATTAAAAGAGAAACAATGAAAATGTATAGTCACTACTGTAAGTCATGTGAATAGGGCGTATTTATCCTGTTAGATATTCGTATCTTTGCTAAAGAAGGTAAATTGTATCTGCCAAAACTCCTAATATAAATATTTCACCGTAGTTTTACATAGACTGGTATTCCCGTGTTCTTTTCAAATTATTCTTTTTAAATACTCCTTTTATGATTTAATTTGCACAATGAATTGCATTCATTAAGAAAAATTTCTTTTTGCACTGCATTTCTGTAAAACAAATATCTGACAAATGGTTATTGACAGTAAATGTAATTAGACGAATACGGAAAACTAATGTAAATTTTTTTTATATCAAAAATAATTTCGCCTAAATAAACTAATAAATTACAAAAAAAAGAAAAAATAATAAAATTAAATAGTGTTTTCAATACTTACCCTAGTGTCCTCTTTCAGCAGTGAAATGATTTTTCAGTTTGAATTGACAACAAAATACATACATAGCATGAAAACAAGGACCAAACCAAAGAAAAAAAAAAGAAATATTAGATGGATATAAACTCGGTTAATATAGCAAAAAATCAACTTATAGTTTATCATTTATTTATTTTCTAGAGCTCCAAACTTTAAAGAATTTCATGGATTACCTGGTTGCATGGTTTCTCAGGGTATTTTATTCATTTTTTACTCAATTAAAATTTATCAGAAATATCCCAACAACGGGAGATGAAAAAATATCTCATATCGGTAAGTAGACCTTGACCTTAAAAACAAATTAAAAATATAAATATATGGGAATTTTTTCTGAATTAAATAAAATTAAGAGCAACCCCACACCTTAAAAAGTTTTAGTACCATACATGCATATGTTTAATTAACAAAGAAAAATTTTAAAATATAAACTGTGCCATTAGATAATGCTAAAAGTAAGGATGGAAATATTTTTATATTAAAAAGGTGTTTAAAATGAAATATGTAAACATCAAAACCACATGTGTTAAAAGAAAAATATTTAATTAAAATAAATCAGATTATGTACTGTTGTTATCTTACCCTTGAAATTTAAATTTATTTTCTCTCCTTAACAACTTCAAATATAGAAACAAATTAATGTATATCGATTATTTATTGCTTTATCAATTTTACCATTTTAACAGATAAGTTCTATTTTGAATATTAAGTATACACCAACCTCACAAATAATTTTATATACTTCTAATGACTTGGTCATTTACCTTTTCTAAAATTGCGTGCTGCAAAAGTGTTCTCGACAAGCCTAATTACAGTTTATCAAAAATTTTCATTATTGTTACTTGGAGTCCTAAGCGGTGCGTCATAGACTCTCAGATAGTCACCAGAGCTAGGGAGGCTGTACGCGTCCACGATCAATCATTCTACTTACCTACGCTACTCAAATGTGAGCCCATTTTAATCTCGTTCTCAACATCTTATCGCCGTTTATCTCTCAAATTTATGATATCATAATTAATCGTGCGGAGAGATAGTATCATTCACGACATCAAATGCACCATCAACATCTATAGATTCTGTAGTGTGTATGGCACATATTTAGCCCCTAGATGCGATCAGTGATCTTCCGTGTCAATCTGTCTAGTTAGAAAACGGCCGGTGTACTCGTGGTGAACATGTAGATAAAAACGGTTACATGTCGCGCGAATGCTACTTCTCAACTATTCATTTTTTTTTGTCCATGTTCTATAATACAAGATAAGTAGCGCTTGAGTACAATACGCGATCAGTTGACATTTGACAGCGAAAGCAGCCACAGCCCGCGAAGGTGGCTTGATCATAAGTTGACGTCGTATCTACAGCTTCATTTGTCGGTTTCCGCAAAAGTTGCGTGCGCACTACTAATTGAATTAAATACTGTAGTTTCTGCTTTCATCAAAAATCAGTTCACAATTTGGTTGATTTCGGTTAATCGTGATCGGGTAAAAGAATCGATTTCGAAAACGTTACATACAAAATATATCGATATCGCTTTTAAGGTGTGTTCAATAGAGTGATAATGGCACTTGTGTGCAAAATAAGAACAACAAATCCATTTTGATGATCATACTTAAAGTAAAGTGATCCGAACACGATGTATTGCCTTATCTCGTGAGAAATTTTCACTGGTCGGCAACTTTAACTAGACCAAATGAAATTTCTATATGAATGAACATAAATCAAATTTTTCCGGATGCGACTATCATAAGCGTTAAAAGTTTACAAATTGTTTGAAGTGAAATAAGACCGTTTATTTAATCCGTATGATGAATTTATGTTCTGCCTTTTAAATTGAAGATCTGACCCTTTTAGATGATAATCAAGAATAACGATCAATTCCACCTGATAATAATTGTTTCTACATTTAGATCAAAAGAAAAATTATTAATCAGTTTCTTAACCTTTAAATTAGTTCAAAATTGAAAGAACTGTGTGGTAGAAAAGACGAAATAAACATTTTTACAGATAGGAATTCTAACTTTCAATTAGCCTGAAGGTTATCAAGAACTCATTATAATATTCGCCGAAAAAATGACTCAATGAAATTAAAACCTTTTATCATTGCGTCTATTTGTTAGGAGGAATGATCACGCAATTGATAGAGAATACGGACCAGAATTTGATTTTGAAAAATAAATAGAAGATATTGAAAAATTTTGTTTCTTCCACAACTACAATAATTAAAATTTAATAAAATATAAAAAACCTACAATTATTAGATTCAAAGTCTACTATCTATATATATGCCTATCTTTCTTTTTAAAGTATAGAGTTTATCTGCAATTAAAGCTTTTGCCACACTGTCTTTCTCCTGTTCTTATGTTTACCTCACTCAGTTTTGAGAAAAACCTAAAAACGAAAGCTATATAAATTTATATTTTTTTTAAACAAAAAATTAATAACTATAAAAAACAACTCCGTAAAATATAATTGAGTCTTAACGCCTGTAAATCATCGATTAGTGTCTCAAACATTGCATATATTTAATTAACACAAATTCTTTAGCTCCGCTTCATAGGAATTAAACTCACTTTCCTTGAAAACAAATCAATATTCGTAAACATGCAACGTTCAATTTATGTAATAATTTACATTTATTACATTAGTCTACCTTAATAGTCAGACAGACTAAAAATAAATAAAAATCATCTCTTATCTAAGAATTTTTATGATGATCGAGTATAAAATTTATTACCTGATCAAAAGCGTTTTTTTGATTTTAAATGGTATTAATACCGAAAATTAGGCTGCAATACAAATCAAATTCCCTGTTGAAGAGGTTGATTTAGATATGCGAAAGTTTGATATATTACAAACTTGAAAATAATTTTTATTTAAGTATGTGACATTAGTTAATGTGTGTTAAAAATAAAAGACTTTAAAAAATTAATTATGTTAAGTAGTTGTTTAATGCCTTTTGAGGAATTATCAGTTTTACAATGTTTACTTTAAAAGCTAACAGGTTGTTAAATACATTCCTATATCGAATTGATTTTTTAATAGATGCTAATATAAACCGCATCTAATTTTTTACGAATAACAGAAGGTAACAGAAATGTTTTAACCCTCTTTATAATATAAAAAATGTTGTTAAAAATAAATTACTAACTGACTACGTTTTACATCTTTTATATTTACAAGAAATCGTACAATTAAAAAACAAGATTAAGTCAAGCCTCCTATCTTTAACAGTAGAACTACCAAAATCAGTCTATTTGATTGGTACTCAATTCCTTCCTTCATTTAATTGTATATTTTTGTAATTCTCTTCTGATTTTTGCCAAAGTTTAATAGAATTGAGAATTACGACATATTCCAAAACCTTTTTCCATTAATTATTATTTATTCAAATTTGAAAGCGTATTAAATTAAAGGTGCAGAAAATTGTTAAAATTGCAGACTTGCGCGCCCGTACTTCTAGTGTTAAAGATTACTAATTTAAAATTGGTAAACAATTTATTTTGGTCTATGTAGCCGCATATAATTGATGCAACTATTCTCTAATGTTTTTCTCTGAATCTGTTTAATTTAAAAGAACCAAATTATTTTTTAGTTGTCTTTCGGCAGGTTTTTTTTTCCGGACGATGTACTTGTAATTGTAATTTATAAGGAGGGTCGTAGAACTTTCTACTCCCTCTCTAGTACTGCGACCATAGATGGTCTTTTGTACTGCCAGTGCCGGATTTACCTAAGACGGGGCCCCAAGCAACCTCAGGTTTTCGGGGCCCTCATTCTAAAATTAACCCCCCCCCCAATATTTTAAAATAATAAATAACCAGTTAATTTTGCAAAATCAATATATTATACAGTTTACTTATAATTTACGAACTAAATTACAACTTTTTCCTACTTTTCGCAGTCGCAAATTGATAAATGACATCATCAAAGTCAAGTTTTTGAAGCTTGTCTTTTTCGATAAAAAGTAACGAAAGACACGAAATACGAGCGACCGAACCGCCAACTATACGCGCGAAATACAGTTTTGAAGTAATTTAAATTCGTTTGAGGACAATGAATAATCGATATTGTGTACATGGATTTTTTCATTTCGCATTTTTTATTTATTTTTTTTTTTGATTTCCGAATGTATTTTCAACATTTTTAAATTTTTGGGGCCCCTGTCCAAGCGGGGCCCCAAGCAATTGCTTCCTTTGCTTCCTGGTAAATCCACTACTGTGTACTGCCCCTTCTCAGTAATCCCCGCTCGCCTTAAGCTCGTTATAGAAGGCTATTATGTCACGGGGGGTCGCCTTTGATACTTCCTCGGGATTGCTAAAAGCAGTCACTAGCTGTGTCAGCTGTAGTTGACCAAGGGCTTCGCAGTAGCAGAGAATATGTTCTGGACGAGACCTTTTCAAGGCAGAAGCGACAAACTTCATCATCTATTTGACCCATCTTTTTCAGGTGATACCTTAATTGGCAGTGTCCTGTGATGATCTTTAGCTCAGGCTTATTTAAAGAAATGGACGATGTACTTATAAAAGTATCATTGAAAAACTATTCAAAAAATTGTTTGAAGTATGTAGCAGACGAAATTAAAATTGTATATAATTCTTTTTTAGAAGCCCATAATCTTAAACTACTATAATTTTTGCATACATATTACATTATATGTATGTATAAGTCGTTATTTTTCGTTTCATAAGTCCACATTTTTAAAATATCATTTTAAATTAATCTCGAATGTGTTGATAGTTCTGATGCGAGTTTTTTTTAAAAATGTGTATTTACACTTACCTCTTTTAATAGCTCATATGATACTATTTTAGTACAAACTATAGAAATGAAAAAAAATCTTTCGTCTTTTTCCGGCGGAATAAATCAAAATGAACGTTACGCATAAAAGTTCCAAGTGCAGTCATGTGATGTACCATCTGTAGTACGTCTGAGTGATGTAATAAATCAAGTGGCGAATCAGTGAAAAGAATAAACAAAAGATAAAAAAAATGTAAAATACCACCGAGCAGAGATTGTGTAGATAATAAGAAATATTTTTATTTTTTTTTTTTTGAAAATTTATTTAAACTGCCAAATGGATAGTGAGAGACCGACGAATGCGAACGCGCCAACCGTGGAAAATGACGTGGGTACCAAAGGGACCCTGTACAGCTCTGCCACCAAGCAACCGACTTTACAGAAGAGCAGTGACGAACGTTTTGATAATAGCAACCGGCAGAAATTCACGGTTCAAGGACCGTGTAATACGCGAAGATTTATTGTGATTCCATCAACGTCGATTGGACCGGTAAGCGCGACGGTGGCACCATTACCACCGTCATCGAGTACATCGCCACCACCACCGATGGTCGTCTTTTCACCAATTACACCACCGATGATAGTCATTCCAACAATCGAGACGACACCTACGTCAGAGACATCTTCAAATGGCCAACAGATTCCGAGTCCCGGACTGGCCGGTGGTGTAAGCGATGGTAATGGGCTGATTAACCAGTCGGATGCCATTCATCAGAGTGAAAATGGTCCAGCGACGGTGACAACAACTGCGATAACCGTCGCCGGTTGCAGCTTACCAATTACTTCAATTAGCTCGACACTTGCGGTGACTATGAGACCCAAACTCCACAACAGTACCCGCTCAGTTGCGTCAGGTGAGATAAGCTTAATTTGCATTATCAATTTATGTCAAGTGTGCTAGCATGAGACGTACGGGAGATCTCCCCCGTTTATACTTAAGGCAATCACACTGAAGGATGCTTTAAAGTGTCCAATTCAATTGCTATCTGAGAAAGTCTTTTGAAGTAAATTCAAGCTTATTACTTGAGATAGGTACCTATGATTTAATTGAATCATGGCAGATGCCCCATGACTGATTGTTCTATGGAATCTTATGCATAAAACATAAGATTGGAAGAACTATTGAAAAGATTAAAATTTATATTATTTCAAATCTTAATTGCCTATACCTAAAGAAATTGTAATTTAAAAATAATTTCAATTCTTTGCCTATTGTGTTTATATTTACACATATCGGAATTGTGCTTATAATTGCCAATGAATGACCAAACCCATTTTAAACAAATTTTAATTAATCTATTTGATCACAAAAAACTATATCTAAAATTTAAATGTGTAGAACCAATGACTGTTGGATGAATTTTTACAGCCTATTTTCAGAATAAGCGAGCGTTCATTTTAACGCAATACGAAGTACCGAAGCATAAAGAAAATTAATTACTTAGGATTCAAGTACCTAGTTGAAAGAAAACAAAATGTAATATCATTGAAATTACATTGATTAAATATAATAAATTATATTAAAGTAACTGACCTCATTATTATGTTATTGAATTAAATGATTAGGGACAATTAAGAAAGTCTGCTCCCGTTAAGATTAATAAGATAGAGATATACGCAGATGCACAATGTTTTTTTCATCATACTGATAACACCGTATCTTTAAATAAGGATTAAGAAACCAAAATGAATCACTGTCATGGATTTACAGATATTTTTGAACGATATATCGGCTTCCGAGACAGTCTGTGTTTATCTTTTGTATTAAGTTATGTACACTTTTAATCCTTAGTACTCACATATAAAGTATGAATTTTTTATTTATTCTCAGTCTTTAGTTTTTAAGAAGCGCATAATATAAACTTTTAGTTACCTTATTTTTTCATACCTACTGATTTTACATTCTTTTTTTTTAATTTATCATTTATTTCAAAGGAAATTAACTAATATATCAGGGGTATACAATCAAAGTTGGTAAAGGCCACAACATTTTAAAAGTGAGATTTAAATTGCAACACATTTTTTTCCATATCTATATTTACCCCGTAGAATAATTTTATACAAATTCTAGTAATCTCGACTGTTATTTCAAATTGAAAATTGACTTTACAAACAAACCTAGCAAAGTCCAAGTGAGTTGAGTTTCAATTTGCGTAAAGTCGTTTTCGACCAATGGGAAGGCTCCATTGCCTCCATTTCACTGACGCCTGAATCCAACCCTGTTCAGAAAGTTGGTAACAAATATAAGAAAGTCCTAAACATTCAGTTACAAACTTAGTAAAGTCCAAAACTTGGTAACAAAACTGGGAAAGTCCATCATATACTTAAGGTTTTACTCAAAAGTATTGAACTGAGCGTGATGAACACTTGTATTTCCATAATGTATTACATTCTGCATATAAATAATGTTTAACATTAGAATAGTTACCTGTAATTATTAAAATATTCGTTTTTATCGTTTACTGTACATTTTGGCACTGTGGACTTTACCAACTTTGATTGTATACCCCTGATATGTACTCATATTTTTATTATGTTAAATATATATATACGCAGTCTGAGCAGTTCCTAAATATATTAAGATTTTAATTTGAATTGATTTTATAAATTCGTGTTTTCATTATAATTGCCTTTCTAACAATTATAATGATTTTTAAGTGTGTTATAATTTCTAACAATTTATTAAAGTGTAAAAAGTTATATTTTATAATAATTTACAATTTGCAACAATTTTATGATCAGTCACGTTAGCCAGTTTCATTACGATTCAGTCATAACAAGTAGCACCATTTAAATTAGAACTAAAAATTATTTAAATGCATTAACAAGTCGTTTTGTGTTAGTAGACAAAATAACACAACCAAATATGAACTTTTGTCATCTTCCATCATTCTTTTTCAGTTGCATATATCGAATGCTATTTATAGGCAAGGAAATTCATTATAAATTCGAAGCACATTCAACTTTCTATTTACGCGTAACAATATGCAGTTTTTTGTGATTGAATTAAAAGAATTCATGTCCGACAAGGCGTCTGCTATGATTTTTAATTTATTTAATTATCTCTTACACTTCACACCCCATTCAAGTTGGTAGCATGTATGAAAACTTTCTTTTTGTTTTATAGTAACCGCGCAAAATGAGGGAGATTTAAAGGTAGCGAGCAATTCTCTCACAGCACCGTCATCCAGCGCAATATTGAGAACTAGTTCCTATAACCTTAGTGATACCATTTCAAGTAGAATATATCCCGATGCAACATCCATACGATCTCTGGCCTCTATAGGGATGGGTTCAACAGATGGCCGAAAATTAGTCATAAGACGTGTACCAAATTCTCCGGATGAGCTGTTCAGTTTAATGAACCCACCGCAAACGTCGTAAGTATTCTTAATATGTACTATTAGTTATTTTAAATAATAAGACTTAAAAAAGATTTATCTCAATTACAAGGGCTTTCTGATAAGGTAATCAGTAACTATATCAATTTTTTTTCGACTGTAATGAAACGCTAACTTATCTACTTTTATTTCAATTATAGCAAATATTATCACTTACTCAATTTAGTGAGATACACTAAAGCAGTTTCGCAAGTGTAATTTATGAAAAACCGTGTCATTACCAGCTTTAGTTACACCCCCATAAAATTTCTCAGAGATATTAAGAAAATCTAAAATTCAATTACCATTTAAGAATGATCCATTTGCGAAAATTATGTAGAAGGCCTATAAAACATCCATGCAAATTGATAAATCTCCAGTCACAGGAACGGAAATTAGTCAGTCGGACTCAACTGATGAGTTACACGTTTTAGAAGCAGCCGCGTGTTTAGCGGCAATAACGCGGATCAACCACTTAAAAAATTCAAATTTTACCAATGACAATAATTATCTCAGACAAGTCTTAATTCATAGAGTAAAGTGTACTTCCTTTTGGCTTAAGCCAGAGTAAGTGATCACTCTATTTCTTATGCATCGACTGTGGCTCCAATTAAAACTCCTGGAATGATAATTTATGTGCCGCCATATGGCTCCGATTTGATTTCGCGGTTCTCCTCATAAAAGGCGGAATATAATTTGGTAATGGTATGTCGGCGCGATTTATAAAAACAAATCTACAATTAGCCTAAGGGAGTGTCATTCGAAATAATTCCAACGCGGAAATAACGCAACCATCTGCGGCCTACGTTCGATTTAAATTAAAATTTCAAAAATAACTTTCCCAGCACAATGCGCGAATTAATGCGCTGGTGTCAATATATATCACAGCTGCCGCAGTGGAAGTGATGAATTAGAGGCGATATTACCATTCATATGCAAATTCAGACATATGTAACATAATACTGCTCGTGGGTATCCCGCGCTGGTTTGCATTACACGCTGCGATGATCGTGCTATTGATCGAACCAGCCGATACGACATGCCGCCAAGTGTAACTGCGATCGTGCGAGCACACGCGATGTTGCATTTTCAGAATTCTCAACGAATCCAGACGAGAAGATAAATCTAACGATCTCGGCGAAATCCGACTTCCTGTATTAGTGGACCAACTTATGTGATCTTGCAAAAATCCTAAATTGTACGCTTCCTTATTTCCTCCTGACTCGGGCTCAAGACGTTCATTCATTGAAATGGGCGTCATTATCATCGTCAACTGCTGTTCCCATTGTAAATCACACTTAAACGAAAATTAATGCAATTTTGCGATTAAGCCTTCTTGAGATATGCTTCAGTGAGACTCTGGTGAAAATGATCTCACAATTTAGATTTTCTGTCTCTGACCAAACTTTAAAAAAACATTTTTTTTTCGCGGTGGATATGATCGAGCTAAAGTCAAAGTAAGAAATTTGATCTCGTTAATAATTTACAAGTTCATTTCACATTGCCTTGATTATTATTTGAACGTGAATTATCACTTTGCTAACCACTTTTACGCTTTTCACGCAACATGCTCAGATGGTTGGTTTTTGTGTTGTTAAAAGAAAAAAACAGTCGTTATGTAATTTTGTAACATTTAATGAATATGAGTATAATTGACGAATCAACAACCATATCTACCAAATTTTGGTTCAAATTTACGGGAAGGAAAAATGATCTATTGGTTCTCTTCAGGATTTATTAACTCAAAACGAAGGAGTGCATTTCAGAAAACATATTTTGTCCATGGGCTCAGAAGAAGTGTTTATCAAATATTTATTTCCAAATATCTTTTATTGGTGTAAATATTACATTTACAATATTTTTGGAACTAAACCCCAACTTATAATTATGTTACGGACCTAAACTAGCGAACAATGAACATGACCCTTGAGATTCGAAAATTTGCATATAATCGCATCAAAATTTTTACTCACTAAGACTTTTAATTATTGCAAAATTTTGTGAGCCAGTTTAAATTCGCTTTTTGACACCAAATCTATCTATTTACTTTCCTGATTTCATCACTAATTGATTGTTTGAGTAGAACGTCATAAACTCGCTTAACTCTCGCTTAAAATGCCGAAGTAACGACCGATATGTCTAAGAAATAATTATCACCTTCGCGATTTATTGCATTGTTAAGGTAAAATCTCAACCGCATTAAGAAAATTTTCCACATATCACAAATTTAGTTGAATCAGTTTAACAGAATCGCGTGGACGATTTTTGCCGCTGTTGAATAATTTTTAATATCAAAAACTTTCATAAGGCGAGCAAAACCATCATCATCAACTCAGTCGTCCGAAAAAAAAATAGGCATACAAATGCCCTTAACGCGATTTTTGTTTAATTCTTTCAACGCAATTCTTTAAAAGTGAATGGATCAGCGGAATTTCAATTTGTTGAAAACCCAGTTATATGTGAAGCAATTTAATTTATTTTATTTACGCATTACCGAACAAAGCTGTCCCGATTTCTAACTATTCCGGAGGTAGTCGTAACAATGCCTCCTCATATAAATATTGAACCGGAAATGTCGCCAGATACTGCTCCTTTGGATGTTGCTTCCAAAACTTCAGAGCAACCTTCTTTTAATTTTAGTCGTGTTGCCAAAATGTAAGTTTTATTTTTAATAAAATCTTAAAATGTTTAGATATTCTGTTTACCGCTTGATCGGTTAAACAAATTATTATTAATCATTGGATTGGTTGGTATCTCAGTGAAAATTACTATTCTTTATTTTATTTTGTACATATTGTTGAAGTTTTGCCCACTGGTTTTGATGAACGATTTTCGGATATATGAAATTAGGGTAGTCACAAATTAATTCTTTAAGAAAATGGAAGATCTATTTTCTAAAAGAAGTACAGAGTACAAGTGCGAACCTATAAACCAAATTTTTAGAAAGTATTTTATTTCTTTATACCAAGCCAAGAACTATATTCGTTTATCTTATTACAAGAATTGCGCCTTATATCTAATTAAAGTACCCACATATAGTCGGAAATAATCTACTTTCGGATATTCTCTTCAAGCACACACAAAAAAAATTCGCAGCTGCATTTCAAGATAATCAACCTGGCTAAAAACCAAGTCACTCTTCCAGCAATTAAGATCTATTAAAATTGCCCCGCCCTTTTAGAGATAAGACAGTGCGAATCTTAGCGAATCTCTCTTTAATCTAATGGAGTGACCCATAATTAAACGTAATAAACTAATCGGATAAAAATCTCAACCTAATACGGATGCACATAACTTCTATTGTAAAATGTTTTGAAAACTACAACAAAACTCAGCAGATTCACATTTTATTAACACATTTTAGAGGCTCACACGTTTCTCAAATATTTTCAGATTCTAAATGTGGTTTATTGTCAAAGCAATTTAATTTAAAGTTTAAGGTGAGAGGTATCTTAAACCATTCGAAAAAGGGGTTGGGATCTTTCTTGCGAAGGTGATAATTGTGATTACAAATATTCATCCACGTAATGTGGTTCGCTTGTCGTTAAGACGATTGTCACGACTGGTACCATAAAAGTTAAGTTTAAATTCTGGGTTTTTTGCATTCAACCGTGTTTAAAGATTTCATTAAATAATTTCAAAGATATTTACTATTCTAAATGGGCTAACTGCTTACAAGTGATTATGGCGCCATAATTTTTTATTTTAAAATTAACACGAGATTTTGAAACATTTCCAAATAAATAAATAATTCAAAAATTCATAAAATTTATTCAATTCTTAGACCGCCTGGCGAAGACGATGATGATGATAGCTACTGTGACTTATCAGACGATCCAGAGTCCCCGAACCTCAAGCCTCGACGGCAGCATTGGGCAAATAAAATGCAATTTGTGTTAGCCTGCATAGGATACTCTGTGGGCCTGGGAAATGTATGGAGATTTCCATATTTATGTTATAGAAGTGGAGGAGGTAATTTTTATTTTATTTTATATTTTAGCTACTATAGTACAATGACCATTTTACAATCTCCCTATTGGAAAATTTTCCGACCATATGTACTCGTACATCTGGTTCTGTATGAACATGCCCCTACTATGGCCCTTAACGTTCCTTTCTGGTAATCCCTAAAGTGTTTTTGGGGTTTTTTAACAACCGATTCAATCATAAAAGTCATACTTTGTGAAAGAAATTTTTCTTCTGAATATTTAGAAATTTTAATCAGTTTATAAGGGCTTAGTGATTATGCTTATTTACCTAAATATATCTAGGATGTTCCCGATAGGTTAAGCCGGGCTTTTTCAAGACATCATTCCGGGCTTATCCAAGACGCCAGGTAACCCTCTGTTATTGATGGAACTTTTTAAAATTACTAGTTCTTTGGCAGCCGCTTTTTGTTTTTTGATTAACGCTAATTCTATCATGCGATAGCGTACTCGAGTCAATGGTTTATTTCCTGGTCTAATGTATCTTTTTAATTGTCCTAAATAACATAGAAATATTTAAGTTTATTATTTGTACTTTTGGCGGGTATGCCACGACAGGACCCGTACATTATTAGGGAATATTTTTCCAATAGGGTTATTTAAAATATGGCGAATTAAGTTAAAAGAAGGCTCATTAATTTTATTAATTTGCCTCGTATTTTGAGCGTTCCGGAATCAATAATCTAAAACATTTTAACTTATTTATGAAATATTAACATTCTACTAAGCCAGAACTAAAGATCTACGCTTTAATGCCATTCAGTAGAGACCTCATTATCATGATTTGTACAGTGTACTTCAAGTGATCAAAATTTGTAGCATCCGCTTAGGTGTTGATTGTGCGGCTTTCTTTGTTCACTAAAACTCATTTTACTTTCAGAATTTAAATACGTTCCACTTATTCATTTCTAGGTGTATTTCTGATACCTTACTTCATCATTTTGGTTATATGCAGTACTCCGATGTTGTTTATGGAACTGTCCGTTGGCCAGTACACCGGAAGAGGTCCAATTGGTGCACTAGGTCAATTCTGCCCTCTCTTTAAAGGTAAATATGCACATAAAGTTTAAATATGAGAATGTTTAATACATCAAAAAGAAACAACGCAATTATTAAGTATTTAATGCAAAATTTATTATCCGGGAAAAATGTCACATATGTGGGAGGAATACTTGTTGCTCAATGTCAAGCGCGGTTTAATTTCAAACAGTTGCTGCAGTAAATTTGTTCTAAACAATGCGAATTTAATCGCATTCTGCCTGCTACTTTAGAGAAAAATTCTGTGCAAAATAATTTGAAATTCAAAACAGCACATGATACGTCGTATATTGGATGTAAATTACTTCTGCAAGAATATATCATTCCTTTTAGATATAAACAATATACTAACCTTTTTTAAAGGTTCGGCATTAAATAAAATGTACCCATTTAGTTGATCCAGCAGTGATAATTTTTTACATCCTCTCAATTTTGGGAGTTACTTTAAATAAACCATTCAGAGAAATAACATGTGCGTAAAGCGAACTTAATTTAGTAAGTAAGTATACAATTTTATTAGCGTTAACGTTCCAATAAGTCTGAAGGGGGTTCTAAGTTAATTTATAACGCCAATAAATTGAATGAACCTTACGATTTTTATTTGTGTAAATTTTTGCAGAATGCTGAATATAATTTTGGATTTTATAAAAATTTATTTACAACTAATTTTAAAATAAAAATAGCAAACCCAAACCAATACTCAGATTTTAGGGAAAGGGCAACAAATTACGTAGCGTTACAATCCTGAATAACTTCGTCCCAAAGTCCAGAATTTAATTTTTGAATTGGAATACAGCGCAAAATATCTAGCCTCAGAAAGACGTATTGCAAAGAAAAGAAAAGAAAAGAAAAGAATACTTAGTTTAGTTAAAGAATACTTATTAAAAAAGAAAACTTAGATTAGAACTTTAATTTACAAAAGTAAATATTTGATATAGAAAATAATATTACAGGGTTTTTAGCATATGCGGATTTTAATTACTTGTAATGCCGATTTTTGTTGGTACTGCTTAACCACTCTAATTTTTTGAATATAACCAATGTTATCAAACTAACGATCGTAAGAAATACGATAGTCTTTAAATAGAATGATATCTGCCTAATATTAAATCCAACCGGTAGCTTGTACTTGTTATTTAAAAACCACATTTGAAAATGATTTTCCCTCTATTTTATAGGAGCTGGTGTGGGAAGTGTGATTGTTTCGTTTTTAATGTCAACATATTACAGTGTGATAATAGCTTATTCTGTGTACTATTTCTTCACTTCATTTAAGCCAATAATGCCCTGGACTGATTGTAACAATAGGTAAATCAATCTTAATTAAAAAACAAATATCGTTTTTCTTATAGCAATAATATTTAATATTTTGTTTATTAAACTTAAATTAGATGGAATACTCCTGACTGTTGGGTACCTCGCCACAAAGCAGTCAATATAACACCATCGGACCTTTCAAGGACACCTTCAGAAGAATTCTTTGAGTAAGAAGTTTTCGGCGAGAGTGAAATTTTAAAAATAATATTCACAAAGTGTCCATTTACAGAAACAAGGTGTTACAGATAAGCCCTGGAATAGAATACCCCGGAAACATGCGCTGGGAGCTGTTTGCTTGTCTCATTTGCGCTTGGCTTTTAGTATATTTCGCAATTTGGAAGTCGATTAAATCATCAGCCAAGGTAGTACCTGTTAGATTATTTTAGTACTGAGTTAATTTTTTATTTGTATTCATACAGGTCAGATATTTCACAGCAACATTTCCGTTTGTATTAATTATAGTGTTTATGGGTCGTGCCCTTACACTGGAAGGTGCTGAAGATGGTCTTCGTTACTTTTTCAGGCCTCAATGGAATGAGCTTCGCAATGCAAATGTATGACTTTGATATATTTTATTAGAATTATCATGAAGATTGCTCAAATATTCTATAGGTTTGGATAAATGCAGCATCCCAAAATTTTAATTCCCTTGGGATTGCGTTCGGTTCAATGATTTCGTTTGCCAGCTACAACAAGTACAACAATAACATTTTGCACGATACGCTCGCGGTTTCAGTTGTGAATGCAGTAACGAGTATTTTGGTCGGGGTATTCGCGTTCGCGACACTCGGCAATTTAGCATATGAGCAGAACACGAACGTAAAAGATGTGATTAGCGATGGCCCTGGTTTCATTTTCGTTGTCTATCCCCAAGCCATGGCGAAAATGCCGGCCGGCCAAATGTGGGCGGTTATGTTCTTTTTCATGCTCCTCTGTCTGGGACTCAATAGTCAGGTAAGCTATTGATTTATTCATAATTACAGGAGACTGGGTGATTTAATTATGCGGTTATTACCAGAGTAATTTCAAAGTAAATAGGTGGCGGTACTGCTTCTATTACACGAATGGAAAATTCAATGAATAGCTTACAGTTCTAAAACTCAAACCTGCAATTATAAAAACAGCTTTGCTACCCGTAACTATCAAATTATCGAAATAATTAAACATACATTACCGTCAATTTGAAGAAATCTTGAGATTTAAATGTTCGCTTCTTTATTTTATTATATATTATGATATTTTTCTAATTATGGTATTTTTTAAAAAATTTTTTATCAGTTTGCTATAGTCGAAGTGGTCGTTACCTCAATTCAGGACGGCTTTCCGAATTGGATCAAAAGAAAACTGGTTTATCACGAACTGTTGGTGCTCATTATTTGTGCGGTTTCATTTCTTCTTGGATTGCCGAATTTGATTCAAGTAAGTTAACATTTTCTATTTTCAGATTTTTAGATCCGCAGAATGTATTTAGTTCAATAAAAATTTTTAGAAACATTCTTTTTGTTTTTACAGTATTGTTTTAATGTGTTTACCCATAGCCATCAAAATATTAATTTAAATTTTGTTAAAAAATGATGTGTACTATATTTAACAAAAAATGTTGCGGGATTAGTTAAAATCAGAATTAAACTACAGTCGAATCCCATCTAATGAATATTTCTCTGCCTACATATATAACAATTCCCTTCTAAATAAAAGCTACCGATAATCGAGTTATTTGTACTATTTGTACAATATTTTGCCCCTTTATGTAACGTTTTTAAATTTTTAAAGTAAAAACAGTCCAATGTGGTTCTAAATTGAAAGTTTTGTCGAAATCCAAAAAGATTCAGTTTCAAATTTTTAATGATTTATGATTTAAGTAAAATAATACTCACCAATTATATTTTAGGGAGGGATATATTACTTCCAACTGATGGATCACTATGCAGCCTCAATTTCAATAATGTTTGTAGCATTCTTCCAAATGATAGCCATTGGATGGTTTTACGGAGCTGGCCGTTTAGCAAAGAACGTTAAGCAGATGACTGGAAGATCGCCTTCCCTGTACATAAGATCGTGTTGGCTAGTCTTTTCACCATTGCTTTTAATAGTACGCCTAAAACTGTATGGTATATAATTAAAATTAGTATTTAAAAAAAATTCTACTTGCAGTCATTGTGGATACTTAGCTTAATAAATTATCGCGAACCTACCTATCACAACGGACAGTACAACTACCCCGTTTGGGCATACGCAATCGGTTGGGTCATGGCAGCTCTGTCGCTCATTTGCATTCCAGGTTACGCAATAGTAACTATAAGCCGGGCTCCTGGAGACAACTTTTGTGAAGTAAGTACAATCCATCATAACTAAGATTTATTAAATTTAAAGTAGTATTTTTCGGTAGAGTTCGGTCTTTGAACATACCATAAATTTTCCTATCACATTATTTTATTTTTACATCACTTGCAAAAAGTAATTATCTCAGCTAATTAATTTTTTTCTATATCACAGAGACTAAGAAATGCAATTAAACCGAATATATACGAATGTAAAATATGCGGAGAACACCATTGTGAGCATGATTTTCCCGAGGAACAATTTATGATATCACAAGAGATGACTCCAATTGTTCAACCGAAAATTATATTAAAAACCCCACCACCTGGTAATAAAAATCGAATCGATCCACCATTGCTTAGCACAATAAGTAATGAAGAATCAAATGAAATTTCCACTGCATCCAAATCTTGATAAGTTCGTTGTTGAGTTTTCTTTTATATATTTCTTTCTATTGTTAAACACTGTTCAGTATTATGAATTTTTATTTTATTTTTTTCGATTATTGTAAAATTCAGGTAATTCCTTATTTTATTTTGTTGGAATCAAATGAGGCGGAAAGTGATATGAAATCACTCGTTGCTGAATCATGTGAGCATTTATTTGAACATATTGTTCAAATATCTTTTAGATTTTAAGGAAATTTACGCAAATAAAAGACGAACTCAGAATAATAACATTCATTTTTTCTGTCTTCAAAAAAATTCATACAGGGCAAATAAATAAATGAATAAAATTGATAACCTTTAGACTCGAATCCTTTAAATAAACAGAATTTTACGAAAATTATTGATGATTAAAGAAAAAATAAATCCTCAGAGTTAAGTTATGACCCACCAGTGTTTTATTTGATGATAAAAATGAATGATTTAATGTTTCTCAAGATAAGAAACCCCGACAGTCAGTTAATATCGCCCCTCTTGACGAAGATCAACCGTGAGAAGTGTATTCATATAAAATTAAATCAAGCATAAAAAAAGAGTTATATTTGAAAGAGGTGCAGAAAGTTTTAGGATACTCAAATCGAAGTCATATTGCAATTAGGGGAAGTATGCAGATATCAAAACCATTCTGCGGTCATTTCCTTAGGTATCTCTGAAAAGTATTTTGAATTGATTAAGACAATCTCATTCACTTTATGTGCATTTTACAACACTTTTAATTAATGGAAAATAATTTTAATTAAGAGGAATTTTGCTTTTAAAGTGTTATTTGTTGACTTAAATTGCGAAATTGATTCTTTTATAAGCAGTGCTCAGTGTTCAATTTGCAGGAGTCTAGGATCTTTTAAACTATTGGAAAGTTACCTCGGCAATTTTACCTGGTTCTTTGGTTTTTCTTTTGTTGTTTGAATTTAATGATTTCATGAAAATGTATGTTAAAAATGATTACTGATTAAAAATGGCGCAAGTATTATTCCTTTTATATTTCTGGCCTCAAAAAAGTGTTTGAAACAGCTCTCGCACTATCCCAAGGACCTACCTAACTTATACCGTCAAACACAAGATTGGTGCTGGGATACGCTAGCTTTATTTAGTTCTCTAGGGTCTTACAATTACCACTTAAAAGTTTAAAGAAAGTAAAAAAAAATAATAATAATAATATGTAAACAAAAGAGTGGAAGAAACCAAATGGCACAGAAAAGCAGTCTTTATCGAGGCGGTATTACTTCAAACATCGCATACTTCCACGTCCAGGCCTTGGCCAGAGATTCAAATCTTTGTCGGTCATTCTCGTACATGTCTCCCAATTCTGGTTCCATGCAAATCTATAAAAATGTATGATTCTCTGAATATCCGTGAAATGTTAAAAAAGCCAATACAATATTTATCTTAAAGCAATAGATTTGGAAACATACCTCTGTGAAGGGGTCTGTAAGCAGGCTCTGAACAGATAGAAGAAGTTTTGAAACCGTCAACGCTAATGACCAGTTGTGCTGGATTATATCAATGCCGACGTCACCATGCCTGGATACGTTCGGGTGCAGTATTTTTGTCAAAAAACGTACTGTGGGAGGTAGCATGGGGTACCTGAGAGATGAAAGAAAAATTAATTTTAAATTTAAAGTGATACTGAAAAGACATTTAAACTTACGAATCTGGGAAGAATATGTATAAAAAAAATTTTCCGCCTTCGTATGGGCTACCTGTCGGACCCAAAATGCTAGCTTGCCAGTATGAGCATTGCTTATCAAGAGGTACCGCCTCAATTCCTTCGGAGGGGTCTACGTTCAGTGTCCTGAATTCTATTCGTAGACGGTTCATTCGAATGGCGCTTTCCCTTGGACGCGGTGGGGACTTGAGCGCCATTTGAAGGAGGCAAGTTCGGCAGAAGCAGGAGGACATCAGAGAAGAGTACATCTATATAAAAAAAAAAGGTTTATTGTTATTATAAGCTAAGGTACTCGATTTAGTTATTTAATTTAATTATTAAGAGACCAGTAAAACACAAAACCATTCGAAAAAGTTAAGTTATAATTCAAAACCTTATTATTTTGGATTTCTGTGCAGTGTTTTATAGTTTACCACACCTCATAATATTCAAAATTAAGTTATTAAATTTTAATTAAGATTAAGCATAAGTTTTCGCATATCCCTGAAAGAACTTAGAAGGAGCATTTAAATGAGCACACTACCTAAACTTACCAAACCCATTTTTAAAAGCGAATGATTGATTTTAAACGATATAAAAAAAATGTTATCAGGATGCTCCAAGGAATCAACTATTATTTTTCTGACATCCTCTACAACCTTAACAATTTTGGGCTTAAGTAAATTGAACCCAACATACCTGCAACCAGTTTGGGACATCCACCAAATTCTGGAAAAGCGGCCACCGCTCTTTGAGGTATTTTCGCCACATCGAGGGGGCAGTGTTGACCTCAAGTATCCTTTTCCACTGCTTGCAGACTTGGCTAACGTTCCACAAGGAGATGTCGTCCAGGTAAGAGAAAATCAGAACAAGCACCTCGACGGGCAAAGAGGTGATGCTTTTCTCGCAATTGTCCACGGGTCGTGGCTGAGACAAGAGTTCCATGAATTTGGACAAAGGTCTAGGCGGTGCTGGAGCCGGTCTCTGAATCGGAAGCAAATTTCTGTCGTTCGCCCCCAACTCGCTGCTCTCGTTCTCCGGGGTGTCTAACTCTGGGATTCCTCGTTCCTCCTCGCGCTCCTGACGCTCCTTGTCCGCCGCTGTAAAGGGAGGCTCATCGTTCCCAGAGTCCTCGTCATCGGACAGCATCGTGACTAACTCCTGCTCCTCTGGGGAATTGGTCGGGTAGAGGAAGGCGTGGCATGTACCGCAGAGGGGCTCCTCGAAATTGGGCCCATAGTATCCGTTGCATATCCAGCAAGAGGTCCTATTCTAAAAAAGAGCTTCGGATAGTCGGCATCTTTGCCCCCACCCACCTGCGCCCCTGTGTGCCTTACCGGAAATTCGAAATTTTCCGACTGGGTGTCCTCATCGTCCAGTTCGCTGTCTGTCAGGCAATCGCTTAAGATTTCACTTTGTGAATCAGAGAGACATGCCGCCATTCCGAGGCTAAAAAACTAAAAATTTCGCGTTTTTCTCCACAAGAACAACAAAATCGGCGCCACCCTCTCTCACGTTTGTTTACTTCAGTTAACTGTCAGATTTTGAAAAGATCAAGTCACAGTAAAAATGGAAGACCGCTTGGCAAAAATGGAGCAATTTTAGCAAGGAAGTGGAACTAAATGAATTACAGAATCTTCTACGCGTTCTAAATCAGCTGATTTGTGCCACATAATTTGACAGCAGGGCAAAAATTTATATTCGAAGCAAACATTTCTGCTGTCTGTGGCCAAGTGAGAAATGTTGTTCGTTTGAATTTCGCCCAGATTACATGCAGTATAATTAAATCGTATCGAATTAACAAAATTTCAAAATGCACCGATAGTGAGAAGATACGATGGACGAGAAACTTAAGTACTCCCTTCTGCGGGACTTCAACGACAACCAGAGCGTCTGGACGAGGTTTGGCCGGTTTTGTTCCTTTTCTGGGCTATTTTTAAGATGAAGCAATTCACAGAAATGAGAAGCGAATTTGGTTCTTAACTCTGCTCCTCGGGACCTGCATGCTGTACTCCACCAGAACTACGATGCCCCTGCTGGTTCCAGCTGTCGCTTCTGAGCAGAAGTGGAGCAAAACGGACTCGGGAACTGTGCTGAGCTCCTTCTTCTGGGGGTACACTTTAACACAGGTAATTACTATTTTAAAACCTTTAAAAACCTTAACAAAAATTGCAATTTCGCGCAGTTAAACTTTAATAAATTCAAACATAACGTGGAGTTTTTTTTAATTTATTTTGAGAAATTGGGACTAAACCATAACACTTTTGTTTACTTGTCTCTAATCTTAAAATTAAGTTTTATAGAAATTAAATTTTTAAAAAACAATGGATGGGTACAGCTCTGATATTTTCGTTAAATCAGCTAAACAATGCAATTGCAGTTGAATGGGAAAGAAAATTATTGTTTTCAGGTCTTAGGAGGATATTTCAGTGATAAAATCGGGGGACAAAAGGTGATCTTCTTGGCATCGATCGGATGGTCCCTGATAACATTTTGGATGCCAAATATCATATACCTCGCCCCGACAGTGAAAGGGTATTCGATCCCCTTCATAGTTACCATTAGAATAATGAACGGCGCCTTTCAAGGAGTGCATTTCCCTAGCATGATAAGCATCACTAGTCAAGTACGTATCACTCAACCCCGAAGTAGCTTTCAGGGATCACATCTTTTCAGAATTTATCTCCAAACGAACGATCAAGCTTCTTCGGTTTGCTTACATCTGGATCAGCGATGGGCACTTTGCTCACCGGAATATTGGGATCATTCATTCTGGACTATTTCGGGTGGCCGTCAGTATTCCGGGCGATTGGTTTTCTGGGGCTCTCCTGGACTCTATTTTTAAGATATTACACAATGTCCTCCGAACGGAATCGGGTGATTAACGTGTCAATTCCCAGTAGACTCTGCACTAAATCTTCCGGTATGTCAGATTCAGTGCCGTGGTTGCAGCTTTTTAAGAAGCCTTCATTTTGGGCATGCGTCCTCACGCACGCATGCGAAATGAATTGCTTCTTCGTTTTATTATCGTGGCTGCCCACGTATTTTCATGAAGGGTATCCGCACGCAAAAGGCTGGGTTGTTAATATGATACCCTGGTTAGCCCTCCCACCATGCACAATATTCGCTAAAATGCTGACCGGTCACCTGCTCTCTAAAGATTGGTCGATCTCAACTGTTCGAAAACTCATCCAGGGCATCTGCTTTGCATCGCAAAATGCCGCTCTGTTCGTCATGAGTCGTACAAATAATTTTAATACAGCTTTAACTTGCATGACCATCATCATAGGTAGTAACAAGTTATTCAGCAGTTTTTAAGAATTTTTAATGAATTTAAATGTTTAAGGAGGAACTGGTTTCCACAACAATGCAGTCACAGTCAATCCCCAGGATCTAGCGCCTTCTCATTCTGGCAGTGTTTTTGGTTTAATGAATACGGTAGGAGCCATTCCAGGTAATTTATCTCAAACTAAAGAATTTTATTTAGATATACAACCAAATTTTTAAAGGTTTTCTAGGCGTTTATCTGGCTGGTCATATTTTAGAATTAACACAAAGTTGGCCGATGGTATTTAGCACAGCTGCAGCAATAAATCTCGCCGGTTGGATAATATTCACAGTATTCGGATCAGCGGAACCAATTATTGTCTGAAAGAGCTAAAAAAAAAAAACAATTTTTTTAAGCTTTCGGATGCTCTCCATTCCAAAGAGAAAGCCTTGGTAGCGCTGCAGACACCGACTCTTTCTTTAAACCAGTCCGGCCTGGGCTACGATTCAATAAAAGGATTCGTATATATTGCTACATTTTTATATTTTTAAGTAAATGTATTTCAAAGAAGCGACACATTTTCTAAATAAGACTTTTAGACATATAGGGTCCATCTAACTCATAGCCCATCTTCCTGTAGTAATTCCTTGTCCCAACTCCTGATATTACTGCCAATTTGGTGCTTCCGTGCTCTTCGCGAGATATCCTTTCAGCTTCTTCCATTAGCAGCATGCCAAAACCCTGGGTTTTAAGTAGATATTGAATAATTCTATTGCGCTGCAAAAATTTACAAACCTGATGTTGAAACTTTGTGGGATCTCGAGCGTTTACAGGTACCACAGAACCGTAAACGTGTAATTCTCGCACAATGGAACAATCCCCTTTTAGTTCAGGTCTAAAAGTGTCTGGGGAGCACTTTCTCAACCTTAGCAGACCGATGAGAATATCTTGGTCGGGATCTTCGTAAGATAAAAATGTCTCCCATCCTCCGTTCGCTACATAGTCACGTCGTATCATCTCAACTTCATAGGGTCGGACTTTGTTGTGAATTTCCTGAATTCCAACTTCGCGAGTTCGCACATCGCGACAGTCTGTTCCTAAGTCCTTCATTCGTGCTAGAGCTAGCTCTCGGAGATTCCCATGTTCAACTCCAGAACTGCATAAATAAAATATGCATATCATTTTACGGAGGCTTTTAAGATTACTTTTGAGAAGCAATTACCTTACAAGTGGCATTGGTATATCTCGCTGAACTCGATACACTCTAGTCCACGGTGGTACAAGAGCTAGAATTTTCGCGACCAAGTCAACCAACATTGAAGGTGGATAACTCTTGTATCTACCGGTTTTCCAGAGTTCGTATAGTCCTGTACCTCGGATAACAAGTGTTGGGTAGATTTTTAGGCCATCAGCTCTGAATGCTGGATTTTCGAAAAATTCCTGGCAGAAAAGTAAAATTATTATTTGTTCGTCAATAAAATTACAGGAACCTTATTTTCACTAAAATTATTAAAAGTAGAAAAAGAGAAGGCTAAAAGATTTATGTTATTATAAATTGATTTGCTAGTACTTTGGTGGATGAATTTGTTATGAAAAATCTAAACTTCATGCCTTATAATCCGATTTTTATGAAAAAAGTTATAAATTGATCTTGTTGGATTCTGGGAACGCAATTAATTAAACTAAAAGAGTTTCGGTGTTTTGAATCTGAACAGAAATAATAAGAAATGAATTTTTTCTTGTGATTGAAAATATTTTTTAATACTTACAATAAACTGCTCAATATCCCTCTCAAAGTCCACATTGGGTAGATCAGGCATCATATGAGCCACGATTTTGTACCCAGCATCCTTCGAAAGTTGGAAGCTTTCGCAAACAGCCCTCACGGTGTGACCTCTATTCGTGTCCCGAGCGACGTCTTCATAGACGGATTGAACTCCGATCTCCAGTCTTGTGCATCCGTAGGAGAGCATATCGGACAGGTGCCGCTTCAAGCAGTAGTCAGGCCTAGTTTCAATTGTAATTCCGATACACTTCGTCCGAGCTTTCTCCGAATATTTCACAGCATCCGCTACACTAGAACTCGTGTAGCCTGAGAGCGCGTCATGGAGATTCCGGATGAAATAGTCACGGTACTCCTCCGGGAGACACATGAATGTCCCGCCCATGACAATGAATTCCACTTTGTCGACAGAGTGCCCCAGCTGTTTAAGCTGCTCCACTCGGTGCCTGGTTTGGAGAAATGGATGATATCTGGCACGGATCGCTCTCATAGATGTCGGCTCGTAGCCGGTGTAACTTTGGGTGGAATACTCAAAATCACTGTCTGGACCTCCAGGACAATAGACGCAGATGTTTCCGGTCATGTTTATATGTGGACACCTGTGAGGTTTGCACATTACAGCTACAACTGCAATCTAATAACACAAAACCTTTAGTTTATTTATAAATTAAGTAAGTGGAGTCAAAACTTACACCACTCGCTGTACGAATCGGTTTGGCTTTGAGCTTGGGCAGGAGGATTTTCTTGGCTTCCTCTGGGACTGCCGCTATGATGTCCACAAGACGTGGTGAGCTCTCCAGGCCATACTTGGATGATAGACGAGCTTTCATGCGGTTAAGGTTCACATCCTTTTTCTTTTCGTGGGCTTCGAGCAGCTCCTGAATAATTTCACCGATCACGATCATTGTACGCTCCTCCCTGCTGAGACCTATTCCTAATTTTTTTTTTTTATTTTTAAATCTATCGAGATGAGATGTGTTTTATTGCATAAAAATCGTACCCAATTTTTTCTTCTGCTTCATTGTAATTGCGAAATTTACTTATGAACTCAGCTTATTTACACGTGCGCTCGATGCAAAATTTTTGACAGTCCGTATGTCAGCTGGTTGTGTACCCGCACTTATCCAAGCAACATTTTACTTATCAACAAATGTTGCCCGGTAAATTTAAAAACTTTATTTTTTCGGATATTGTGTGAAAATAATTTTTATACCAATTTTTAATAAAACAAAGCTTGTGTTACGCGTTTCGATTTGAAAACTAGTTGCATCTGAACATATCTGGAAATTTTATATTTCCTTTCCGCAAATAAATCAAAAACATGGACAAATATTTAGTTGGATTTGATTTATAGTCTTTACCCTAAATGAGATGTTTAACTCTATTAACGTCTCCACCTTAAATATAAAAATAATATATACACTAAAAATATCTTACAGATTTTCTTTTTGCAGCCAAAATTAAAAAAATTAAGTCCATTTTAATACAAACCTAAAACTAGAATCTTTTTATGGGGAACTAACTCTATCCAATAAACGCCACACAAATAAAGAAAACGTTAAAAATTTGAGATTTATTAAAAGAATCAACACACTCACAAGCTTTCAGGAACACTAAACCTTCCTAATTTTAATTCCTGCAAAAATCCACTTTCGTGCAGGTACATTTTTAAATCGCTATTTTCGGAAGAAACTAAATTTTTAATAAACCAAAGCAACTCTTTAACAGCCTGATCTCTTTCCAGGAGCCTATTCAGCGCATCTGCTAATGAAACATCGGAAGCCTTAATTTTTTCGACAAGTATAGTTGCAGAGTTTGGATAAAGACAAATCAAATTTGAAAGAATCCTCACAGAATAGAGCAGTTTTAGAAGAATTCTGCTTTTGAAAAGATCCTCTGACTCGCGTAAGGCTACTACGCAGAAATCTACCACCGTAGTTATGCTAGCTTCATTTAAGGTAAGTTCAGTAGTTATCAGAGTTTCGAAAATGTATTTTAAATGATAGTCCCCAAAGGATTTGTTAAGCGATCCTTTTAAAAGACACTCCTGTAAGGCTGTTTTGTCTTCAATCCTATAGGATAAAAAATAAAATAATCAAATTTAAAGTGTAAGAAACATTTCCCGCCATAAAGTACCTTAAGACTGCTGAGGAAACAACCAAATCCAAGGCTACAGCAATTTCCTCCAAAATTTCTTCATTTTGCTCTGTACTCCAAAGTTGAACCAATTTTGGGACTATTTCAAGAGAAATTAGAGTCTGAAGACCTTTTCCACCAGTTGCAGCGATGTTAGAAATAACCCATAAGCTGCCGAGCTAATAATTAATTTATAGATTTACTTAAGTTTTCAATAAAAAAAGATTATAAGCAACTAACCTTCAGCCGTAAATCAGTACTATCCAAATAAGTCACTAAATAGCTGCCAGCATTCAAAGCAATCTTTTCACAAGGCACAATATCTCCTAAGGACAAATTGCAAAGGGTCTCACAGGCCTTTATTTGGAGTTCAGAGTCATGACCTGCAATTATTAAAATACATTCGTAAGATGTAACATTTTATAAATTCATAAATCTTGCCTGTGAGCTCCTTTACTAGAACATTTATTCCGCCGATGTTCTTAACAAATTCCGATATATTTTCGTGTCCTTGAAGGAAAGCATGGCTTAATCTGAACATGTCTTCGCTCGAGGCGTGTTTCTTCCTTTTGATCCTCACGCATAGACCATGGACATCTTTAACGGTCAAGTTCTCTAGCTCGGAGATCATCGTCTTAATTTCGCCCAGTCCCAAGCGCAAAGAATCCATTGTGCATCCTTTTTCAGCTCGTCTTTGGAGCTCTGAAGATCTTCTTAATTTTTCACGAAGTTGCTCCGTAGGAACAAGTTCTGTAGACCCCATTTCTCTAATTTTTCTTCAAAGAAAATATGAAAAAGGCACCAATGTGATCCTACTCTAACTGTTTTTACTTTAAAATCTTGAGAAATGTCAACTTCACTCATCACCAGCTGCTCAGAAGCTTTCAAGCTTCGTTCATGCAAAAGCTTTCTGCAGTCGAATGAATTCTTAATTCAGCTTAATGAAATTAATTGCTGAATTACGTAGTCAACTGTCGCTGAATATAAGTTTAATTTATTTATCGGCATTTTTTAATAAAAAAAAGGAAGAATAAAAGGAAGCTAATAAAATTTAACAGCTGATAATAAGTTCGGAATAGGTGAAATGGACTGATTCGAATAAAATTTTGCAGGAGTCTTCCGTTTGGAAAGTTAACGCAAAATAAGACTTTAAGCATGACTCGCATATATTTAGGTAATACTCATCCCCAAAGATCATGAATTACTAGATGTGACACTCTCTATACAAGTTTAAAGCTCTAACCCATATGCAACTTGTAAAACTGCTTGGGGAATATTTTTCCATTAGAGAAAGTAGCAAAGAACTATTGCTTCCTATGCCTTATCTAAATTCCAATAAGAACGAAAGAGATAAGAATAGGCAGCCAAAAATTCTCATCTACAGCACTTACAGTGTAGGCAATAAAATGTAGCGTTTTTTTTATCACGCATTTTCAAAGGCGGGCCAATCTGTCGGGCTCGCTGTGTGCCTCTGCATGCATGGTGTTAGTGCCGTCCCCAGGCAATGTTCCAGCATAGGGAAATCCTGAATTGAGAATGGGGAACAGGCAGGTAGCACACTGAGAGCATGTATACGGATGCGGGCTGCTTAAATTTTTTCACTGTGCATTTTTAAAGGCGAGCCAAACGTATTCGAACGTGTGCGCTGCTTTGGGTGGTGAAACGTGATTTTAATTTTCGTTCCGCCTTCCCCTAAATTTTTGTCTTTCTCTCACGCGTGAGCCCTTTATTGCTATCCACTTTTAGAAAAATCTGCAAGGTCGGTGGGCTAAGGGAACCAAGCTCGAAAAAAGATAAGGGACTACGTCACGAGTGTCCCATCTAGTATTTCATGATCTTTAGCTCTTACCAAACAGACTGTACGTTACACGTCCGTGTTTAGGTTACAGAAATTTATATGTGTACCAAATTTCAACTTAATCATTTTAGTAGATTGGGAGAAAATTGCCTGTGACAGACAGACACATGAGTGAACCTATAAGGGTTCTGTTTTTTCATTCGGGCGTACGAAACCCTAAAAAATAAAATCGTCTACCCATAGTAAAATAAATATTATGGAAATAAAAATTTGTGTTAAACAAAAAATACCAACAACATTATAATATTAAAAGTATTATGAAAAATAAAATATAAACTTTATTACCTTAACAATAAAATATTTTTTAAAATAATTTGGATAATAGGCTAATGAGATAAAATATATTTCGTCTATTTATCAATACAAATCTTTTTAAATCTAAACCACTAGAAACAGCCCATTGAAATAAAATGCTTTATTTTAAATATATTTATTTTTTTATATACTCACATAAGTTTCAACACATTTTTCAATCTTTCGGTTTATTTTGCATTTGTTGTTGTCTACTTACTTATATTTTACATTTGTACAGATTTTCCCTATAAACAGTATATTACATACATATCCTAACGACTACTGATGAATTTTACGCGCCTTTATTCTTTACAATGTTTTCTTGAAGAAATTGTTGGCGCACGACATACCCAAACAATTCGTTAATTTCGTCTTACTCTCCTTCTTTTAAAATGCCTATTATAAACACCCTATGTAAAGATTGATCTTTAGTACAATCCCAGAACAGATTTTAATGGTGTACGATGACTTCGAAAAAATGTTGAAAATGTTCCTTCAGACTTTACACTTCAGGATTAACTTATAATTTAAATAAAACAAACGTAAGAGAGGGTTACACGCTTTAAATTTGATAAAGAAATAGTAAATAAATGCTTTGTCGTCGTAGAATAGTTGGGTTTTCGGTCGGAAATATTTGTCGTCGTTAAATTTTATAAGAAGAAGTGTAGATCGTATTTACAAGCAATTTTTGATCTTGCAGACTTTATAAATTGGTCGAAAATCGTTATTTTATACATTTACTTTTGTGTATGATGAAGTTCATTAGTATTCGATGGGAATTTCTTACAGTATTTTAGCACTACAATTGAATCATGTATGATTTTCTCGTATGATTTCAGAAAATGATTGCGAAATTAAAGATTAGATGATATTTTTTATTTCTTTATATACCCTGATTAATTACCTACCCTTTTTGAAATGGATGGATTGAGGAAGCTTATCAAGATTTTTGTTTTTCTTAAACTTCTTTATTAAAATTAAAATATTTTCTTCTTCTTTTTGAATTATTTCAAAGCGTTTTAATTTTTTAAAATTTAACCTAATAACAAAATGTTTATAAAATGGCAAAACATATCGTATGGTTTTAAATTGAATGTTTATGCTTAAAGAAGGTCTGTACCGAAAAAAATGAGAAAAAGTTTTATTTGGTAATAATAGCATTTTGCACATATTCTAAAAAGGCACTAGCTTTATATTTTAATCAAGGATTTGTAGAATAAGAAGCAAATTAATAAAACTTGTTTCGGGTCATCATAAATGAAATCCGATAGTTCAAAATGAATATGAAACTTTAAAAATTTAATTAATAATTGTTTTAAGACTTCCAAACCAAAATTACTAAAGTGAAAAATGCTAATTCCGCTTTGAAATAACTCCATACCAATTGACAATATCTTGAAAATGTACTATAACGCAAAGTATTTTGTTTTATTGTTATTTAATCAGAAACCAGAAGAATAACTTAATAACATTCTTAGAAGTATATACTTTTTAATAAAATAAAAAGGAATACACTTTTATAAATTCTATGGCTTACTAATTAATTTAATTCAATTTCTTTAAAATTCTCTTATTCTTCCGTTTTTCTATTCATCCGCCTTAACAAGTTTATCTGTATGAGCTTAAGTTTTTAAATTTATGATTTTTATGAAATCACTATTTATTTATATTTTTTGTTTCCAATTACAATTTTCATCAAATTTATTTTATTATAATATAATCAAATCACTTTTTATTTGGGCACTTTAAATTATTTTCACATTCATAGCATTTAGAAATTATTAAACAAATAACATAGAATTTTTCATTTTCTAGATAGGCGGGTTTTTGTTTTTTTTTTGTTTTTTAAATAATTATTTTTAATGTTAAATTTAATTTTAACAGATAAATTCGAATTGACCATATTTGCAATTTACATAGATTTATAGTGAATTCATTTTTCTTACTAAGAAAAAGGGAAGAGTATATTTTTTTGTTTGTTGTTATAAAATGAAAGTGTACAAAAAAAACCCTGGTATGGAATACTGACAACTCAGTTTAATTTTATATTTTATATACTTTAATTCCTTTAAATTTGCTATTAACTATTTTAAAATCAACCATAATAGAGATAATAAGAGAGCAAAAATAAGTTATGACTCATCTTCGTAGAAGCAAAATTATCGCAGCAGTTAATTTGCAATTCTCTAAGATAACAATCCTCTTTTCATTCACAATTCACAACAAGTACATATAAAGTATTTTTCCTTGTTTTTATTTATCCTCATAATATTAATTATTCTTTAACAATTATTCGTTTTTTATTAAATTCACAGTTAAATCAATTTTCCCAGAAGTAAAAAAAATATGTCTCCTGCTGATAAATACATATAGTATAGTATCTAATTCAATTTATCCAAATAAGTCGTTTTATCATTGATTTAAACAATCCCTGAATCGAAACGCTTACATCAGACTCAAACAATTTCTTCTTTATTCCGCAATATGTATAAAAACAAAATACAAGTACCATTCTGAATTTTACTTAAAACTGTTGTATTACTTCTTTAGAGATATACACCTATTTACTGCGGCAATGCGGATATGTCGTATTTTTTTTCCCGAATGAATTTTTATATAAAACTTAGAACTATCAAAACATACAAAACTTCTAATTAAACATGTTATTTATTTTTATCTACCTGTGCGTATTTAGATAGTGTTTTCCAATTTGATGGTTTATTTAAATTAATTTTTAATTTTATCAATGATTTAATTTGGGGAATTACACAGGGTCATTAAAGAAGTAAATAAAATCGTTTAGATACCTAATGAATTTAAAAAAAAACAAAATTATAATTGCGACCAGAGGCTTAAATGTATAACTTCTTTCTGTTCTGTAATTTCTGGCAATTTAAAATTGAGAATATCAGTTTTTATATGAAAAGTTTTTTAATAAAGTAATAATATACCTTTGGAAAATAACTTTTTTGATTTTATTAACTTCTTACTTTATATACTTACTTATGATACAAATTCTTTTAAAAAAACAGGTTTCGGACTAACAATTACATACCTGAAATGCCCTATAAAATAATATTAAATAGTGAAAACTATAATTTTTAGGATGATTTTTCCCACTAATGTAGTTTTGTAAGTTCAATTGATTCGTAATTTCGTAATTTAAATTAGCAATTTGAAGAAAGTTTTATAAAATTATGCAGAGTGACTTTTCTTTACAGAAGTAAATTTGTTTAAAGCGAAAATAGCTTATATTTATTTATGGTATTCCAAATAACAAGTTATGTTAACAAAAACATATGTATGTATTTGAACGCAGTAAAATATCTACTCATTCGAAACAATAAATTAAATTATTTCACTCTATTAAAAAAAGTAGAAGAATCTTTTCTGTTGGCACACGGAACGTATATTTTTCGTGGATATATTGAAATAATAAAATATTTTCCGCTCTGCATCCGTTCCGAAAAGTGTGTGCTTTCATTCAATGGCATCATAAAGCATAAAATGATGCAAAACACGAATGTATCCACAAAAAATCTCAATAATATTTGAACACAGGAACAGGGAAAAGAATGGGATGGCAGCATGATGCATAAATCATTTGTAATTATTTGCTAAACTTCGTCGAATTTTGGCACGTTCATAGCTCACATGATTGATACCTTTCAAAAAAGTGAATCTTATTTATTCTATGGAAAGTGTTGCAGTGATGAATACATTTTGAGTGGAAATTTGTGTGTTGAGCATTTTTTATGAGTGGGGGAAATGATGGTTTTTGTTTCTTATACTACACACTTATGCTATTGATTTTAAGAATATAAATAAGTAATAATGAGTAGGCTTTTATCCTGAATATATCACTGGTTCAATGGAAAGTTATACAAATAGTAAACCAATTGTGGCATTAAATTATTATTATTATTTTTCAATTTGTAGATAATGTCGCATACTTTGCATATTCAAATTGCCAGAAATAAAAAAATAGGGAATTTAAACATTACTATAAAATTATAATTAGAAAAAAAAAATTCAACAGGAATGAAAATATAAAAGTATTACAAGGAATCAATAAAACAGGTATGTTTGTAAATCAAAAGAAATATTTACTTCTAAAATTCGTAAGCCAAACTTATTTTAAAAGACATTTCTTAATTAAGATAATAATAACTTAGGGCTTAAAATATTTGTTCTTTTATTGGGATTTCCATCATTTGTATGCTTAGTTATTTCATAACTATTGTTTTTGTTCATCTATAACTAATCATCAAATGCTTCGAAAATGATAGGTCGTAAAAAACGATTATACATATAATGTACAGCGATAGTCCTAGATGTACCAAGTTTCTTAAATATTAAATAAAAAACAACACTTATGTAGAGCTAGAACAATGTCTCCTTGGACCATTTTCTAGATGTCCCAGGTAGGCTAGGATCTCTTGGTGGGTCATCATCCTGTGACGGCAGGGCTATCACAGGCAACTCTAGAATCACAGAAGGACTAATTACATTTGTTGGTCTATTTTCAATAATAACATTAACCTCCACACACTCGTTGCTACTATTATTATCACTACTACTGTTGTTCTCTTTTGATTTGCTAGTTTTGTTCTCTCTACTTTGCTTACTGCTATTGCTAGAGCTATCATTATTGTTGTCATAACTAAAGCTGGTAGTGGCCTTTTGGATTTCAGTGTTTTGAGTCGATGGAGTTGGAGTTGTGTATGTCGTTTCTTCGGTCGGCAAACTGACCGTATCCCGGTGCGATAGAGATGGCGGAGAAGATATAAAATCAGGATAGGTACTAATTCGATTCAGTTCTGGATCTCTGATCGGTTGGAGATCCTCTTCTACGAGGGGTTGCTCCTGCGATTGCTGAGATATTAGCATCACTCTGTCATTCGAAGAAACAGATAACGTTCGGTGTCGTTCTAGCAGAGGTCTTCCACGTTTTATACCCACCTTTGGGAGATCAGTCATTTTCGGTTGGCCAAAATCTGGCTTTAAAGAAATTCTCTCATCCAGTGGCTTAGTCCGAGTAGCTTGAGGCTTCATATCTTTTAATGGCTGATCACCATCCGCACTAAGCTCGTCACTGTCCGTACTGAACTGTTCCATATCGTCATCAGTGTCAGCATAACTCTCGACAAAAACCGAATCCGACCCTAAACTCTTAAGGTCAGAGTCTTGATAGTCGACCGAAGAAATCTTGAAGGAACTAATCGATGCTAAAGGCGCTCGTCGAACGTCATCGTTTCGATATTGTACACTATACTTGTAGCTATTATTACAAACATTGCTATAACTGTTGTTATTAACGCTAGAGGGGTCTGATATTTTTCGTTTAACAACTAACTTTAATTCGTTATTATCGGCATAGTTTTTTGCACAGTTTTGCCGTTTTGTGCTGTCAGTCCTGTGCAATAGAACGGGCTTCCCGCCAGTTGTGCTGCTGTTCGAGCCGTTCCTTGCCAAATGTCCCTCAGGACTATAGTAGCCATTATCGTTGATAGCTGACGATGTCGTTGAATCACTCCTTGCAGATGGGGGTTTTTGTTTATCGGGTTTATCGTTCAAACTGCGTTCGCTAGGGCACGGTGACGTTTTTGGAGTTGCCGAAATTACCTGGATATCGGGATAATAATAATCCCAGTTTTCTGTACTTGAACGGCGCTTATTGGATGCCTCTTCAAATGTTGAAGGCAATGAATTTAATCCCAGGGTTAGTGCAGAACATCGTCGTTCCAAATATGAACTTTCTGTACTACAACAAGTCATTGCACTACTGCGACGAGACTCCTGACCCTAAATTTAAAAGGAAGATATGTTATTTCTAATTTTATTACTTTTTAGATATAAATTTATCTTAAATTAAAGTGCTTTGCTGCATTAGTCTCAAATAAAAGTCTAAAAGTCGTTTCACAGAATACAGAGAAAAACAAGGAATATATTTATGAGGTCAGTATGACATGTTCACCCGAAGCCCGTAGATAGGGATAAAAGTCATCAAAAAATTGCATGCAATATTAAGACCATCTTCCAGCAGCACTATTTACGATGTTCTAGTTTTAAATTGCTTGGAAAGAAGCTAAAACGAATGCATTCACTGCAATGCTCGAAGATATCACTTCAATTATGAATGTCGAGTATCCTTCGGCGAAGTTAGGGATACCGACAAACCTCTAATGTCTCAACGTTATTAAAAATGAATAAATAATTTGATTCAAACCTGAAGACTAAGAAACCAGTTTTTGTTTGCAGCATCTTAAAAGATTTGATTTGATTCTAGGTCGAGGTCAGTGTGACTTCTTTCATTATCTTATCAAAGCTATGTCAGGATTTATAGAAAATAGGTTCGTCTGCATGTTTATTAGTTGTTTGTTTATTAGCATTGTGCAAAACAGCTTGAAGATTGTTTTAAATATTAGGAACTTTCGAGTATTACCACTATCTTTGAGATGAAAAGACAGCTAGTAAATAAATATTTTACTTTCATTTTCTTTATGGTGCTTTAGTAATTTTTTCCCACAAATATTATTTTATAATTGTATAATGTTTTAATCAACTCTGGATTCGTTTACATAAAGAAAAATAAATTATGTAAAATAGACAATTTATTTTGGTGAGCCTGATTTGAATTAAAGCAAAACATAAGTAAATAAATATGAAATTATAGGTACATTTTGGTTTTAATAGGCGGAATTTATTTTAGTAGACTTACCGCCATTGGCACTACCAAAAATGCAGGTTGTTGTGTTGTTTCATCTCGTGTACTTAAATGATCAAACTCAGTCTCCAATTCGTCATCAGTTTCAACGAAGTAGTCATCAGTACCAAAACTGCTACCCATTGGATAGGCACTAAGAATTCTCGATGATTCAGAAGCACTTTTTCTTCGACTGCCACTGTACGAGTAACGTCGAGGAGGTTCCAATAAACTGCTATAGCCACCACCTCCTGTTTTCAAATTGATATAATCTATTAAGCCTAAGAAGGACTGTATCTAGCCTAATTCTTACCAACTGAAGAGAATCGGAAGCCACGATGTAAAACTGGAGGAGCGCTAACATTACCCACGGAAAGCATTCGTTGTCGTCGATATAACATGGTGTCGTATTCGTCAGGAAATATTGAAAGGCCAGTAGCTTCGATTGCTTCTTGGATTATCCTTTCCTCTTCCTCCTGCATGCAAGCAGCTGCCACCGCCGCTATTTTAGGATCCTATGCGGAATTATCAATTTAACATAAATAGGAAATCTATTATAGTCTATCACGCACTTAATGACAATTTGCAACGTAAGGATATTGAAAAGTGTGGGTTTTTGTAAAGGTTCCTAATAATCCTAAGTTTAGTTTGATATTATAGTCTTAGTTTTAACGAAAATGTTATAACTAAAGTTGATTAGACCTAAAAAACATCAACCTTAAGCAATCGTGATAATCAATAATTGAGTTCCTTTTTATTGTCATTAAGTGCGTAGACTGTATGACTTGAAGCACAATGGCTACTTACCTTAAGAACTTTAAGCGTTTCGTTTGAGTGACTCCTACTCTTGTAAACAATAAGAAAAACCATCAGACTGAAAAACCCTCCCAACGTAGCTGCTATCCGAACTCCTGTCATGACGTCGTATGTTGCATAAAATTCGATTCTATCTTTTTCCCGCTGAAGTGCTTTGGGATCCTTAATACTATTGAAGTTTTGTTGGCTAATTGTTGAATTTGTCGAATTGGTGTTAACATTATCAAAAGCCTTACTACTATTATTACTAGTGGAACTGAAAAATGATATAAATGTCAGTTAATTTTGATTAATATTGAGCAATGATGAATACCTGGCAGATTGGCCTGATGATGATGCATTTCCATGGCGATTTAAATTTTTTGGGATTGTACGTGTTGTGAGTTGGAAGCCACTTGAACGTAAAGGATCTGGCGTTGATGGTATTGGTGTATTAGCAGCGTTTGTTGGAGATATCGATTGTTTTTGTTGATCGATATTAACGCTATCGTTTTGTATTAAATCTGAATTTAATGATGATGTCAGCGACGACGGATTTGACGCAACTGACCGTCGCGCAATTTTTGCCATTGCTATGGACACATTTCCTGAAATATAAAGAATAGTAGGATCAGCTAAATTTTTTTAATTTAACATGCAATTTATTATTTTGTTTATTATTATTACATGGTATTATTTGTGTAACATTTTTACTTGCATTGGAATTTTTTTTTTAAACCATTTCATGTGGGCAAATTTCACGGTAGACTATAACCATTAACTAGAAATTTAAGGCAAGCGTTACTTCATTTAGCGACATAAATTATAAGTTGAAAATGGAATCACTCAGCGAGGTAGAAAATGCTTAGAGTCTCTTATACGTGCTTAATCCTTTCATAAAGTCATTATCTAATTAAACACATAATCTGCACTTGTTAGCGAGTTTCCTAAATGTTGTGGAATTTACAAAGAAAGCTGAGTGCACTCTGACGAAATTGCTTTTATTCTTTGATAAAATCACTTTGTCCTTTTGAATTAATTTCTCCTGTGGGAATTTAGATGAATGGCTTTCAACAGTCTCTCTTAACTCGTGACTAGATAAGTGGGGTCCTCTATCAGTTTGAGAGTCTGTCGATTTGAGCACTTGATTTTTAAAAGGTTTTGTGTTACTTTTAATAAAAGTTTTTGAATAACAAAAGAATGATAAATTAAAAATAAAATAAATATAAATTTGATTCATTTATTAAAACGACATACATATGTATAAGCAAAGTTCCATTATAGTCGTTACTATAATTATTATAAAAAGGAATTTTGGAAATGTTCAAGTTGTGTTTTTTCCAAACTACCTAGCTTTTTTTACATGACTACCTTTATTAGGTAACCCAACGATATGTCGATCTCCAGTCATAAATCTGTATTGGAATATTTTTCTTCTGGAAACAAATAATGTAGAAGTTTTTAAATATAATAAATGAATATGATCAGGGGGTAAGTCCGGAATAAATAAACTCAATACCTAAAAATATCGATGAAGCAATCTTATTGCCCTGACAGAAACAACAAAAAGCAATTGGAATAGGGCCTGACCTTAATAGAATATTGCGAGCTAAGTGGTTTTAGAGTGAACGTCTATAGGTTCGTACTTAAAGGCTTAAAAAGTTTTCAGTTGTTTGATGCCTGATTTCTCCCCGAACTCCAAAAAGCAACTCTCACCTCGTCTTCCATTGTGCGATTCAGCTTTAAACATAAAATGCAGTGTTTGGCCTCCACGGGGTGGTTTACCAATAATGTTGTAGCATAAAAGTGTCATTGTATTATGAAAAGCGAACGTAAGCATGTTACTCTTTCATATTTCACCAAAGTCGACAAAATTGTTAAGGGCATTGTAAATAAATTATTTTATGCATATCGTAATTACCTAATTATTGAGAAAATAGAATTATAGGGTTATTATTTTACATTGTTTAAAATATGCATTATGTATCACATTATTGCGACAGTTTGCCATTCAATTTAATTAATTCTTATGCTTATTGATACCGCAATTTATTTTAAATGCTATTTTCTTTTTCATCTAGGGAGATAACTCAAAAATCAGCGTAATCATCAATGATATAAATAATGTGGTTAAGATCAAAGCACCCCCATTCTATAAACTGGTACAAAAATTTTGTTTTACAAGCATCCCACTTATTTACCGACAGAATGAGGTAAAATATATAAAAACGTATATTTTTAGAGTAAGCCAACAATTTTCGTATTTTTACAATTGCTTTCAAAATCAATCGAATGCACATGGCCCATGCAAAAGCCCAAGGAATTTGCGAGATCAATTCAATGGTGCTGGGGAAAATTTCGATTTACAATTGCGAACTCGTTTTCAGCATTTATTTTTGGCAAATTTCAAGGTTTGTCTTGTTTTTTGAACCATAGAAGTCGGATAATAGAAGAAATATTCTATCTTTGTACCTGTACCTTACGGATGTACGAACACAATCCATAAGATTTTGTATAAAAGCAAGAAATTACTTCACTGGTGAGAAATTGCGAAATAGCTTGGGACATTCAATTTCATCATTTTCCATAGAACTAATTCCCATAAAGCTTCCTATTTATAAAATAGAATTTAACTAAGGAACATTTGCCATAATTGTGTATGCTAATTTTCATCGATTCATCACACTGAACTGAAGCGTTTTAAAGGCAATAAAAAACTCATTAATTTTACAAGCTAAATTTACAATTGTCAATTTATTTGTTTACTCGCTCCACCACCCCGGAGGTATTGAAGTAGAGGCACTATGAGTCAATTCTTTTGGTTGGATGAATCAGCTTAAGGTCATGCCCTGAATAAATAATGCCACGAAAGATTTTACCAATAAACAAATTGTTGTACGTTGAAATACATTTTCTTGTTTAAACCTTCATACAAAAATATTTATGGCATTCTCTGTTCAACCGTGATGAGCAGCAAAACCGTATAGCCTTTCAGAATGGAGCCCAAACCCAGCGGAGCCTCCTCTACCCCATAGATGGAGATGTTAATGGGATTCGACGGCTTTATTTTTAGGTCACCCCCAGGTGGAATGGTGTCTAAAGGTGTAAATTTTCTGCGTATGAGAGGTAAGAGCCTGTAAACGCTGTCCACACCACCTTGCAAAAATTACTTTGCCAAACTTTAACATTTTGATTACGTTGACTTTGATTTTCTAAAATAAGTGCTGTTTTTGTTCTGTAATTATTCAAGTGGAGCCGACAAAGTGACGGGTTTGGTTGAATTGCTTCTGAGTTCTCAACAAATTAAACATTGACTGCCTGAGGAGTTTTCGCACATTTCCATGCACATTTTATTACTTACTTTTGTATATGCTTTGTTGCTTTCAGTGAATTGTGTTATAACAACAAACAATATCCGTTTTTCGTTTAATATAGTATAATACCGGAAAATGTTATAATAAAATGGCACAAAAGGGAAATATATACTTTTACGTTTAGGTAAATTCATAAATATACTCATAAATCATAATATAACAATTTATGCGACATTAATAAGAAGCTTAAGGGGTCAATCGGTCAAAGAAATATAATTTGGTTTTTTTTTTAATGAATCTTAAAAACCACTCTGGGTATTTTACAAATCTTTCTGCGTATTTTAAAATTTTCTCTTAAAAATTTCAAGGCAAACATTTATACATTTTTGGAGATATGGGAATTTTTTACTGACGGGGAGGTTTTCTTTAAATTGTATTTTTAAAATTGGTGTGTATTATTCTGGGTATCTAATGGAAATTTATTTACTTATATAAATGCTCAAAGGTATGATTAAATACCTTCAACACGCCTTGAATTTGGTGTTCTATAGTACGTCCCTCTTCAAATAAATTTCTATAAACTTTCTATCAATGCCCGTGTAATTTTCACAACACATTTGCAAAAAGAATCTAACCAAAATTTTTATTAAATCGATTTTTCTGACAACATGACAAGGCATTTATTAAATATTTTTCGGTACGTTTTTATTACCTTAATAAAGTTTCTTAAGAAATTACATTCGCAAATCCTTTTGAGCTTAAAGTTGTAGAATGGGTTATTAGAAAGAGCTCTTTAAAGTAAAGGTTTTTCTTGGACACCTAGTCAAATATTATTAATAACGATAGGTATCGTTTATATTTCGAAAATATTTATAGTGAAACATAATTTTGGGGCAATTAATTTTATGAGCTCTATTACTCCATGCAACAATGATTGTTTATTTATTTAGATCCGTCATTAACGTAAAGAAGTAGGATTAATTAAGTAAAAGAATCCGTACAGTGGGATTAGGTCATTGTAATGAAATTGCAGGCAATTTGAAAACATAATTAGTAAAGTATGAGAAGTAATTATCGCTACACAGCGAGGAATTGTTGCTGAGACCAGCAATAACCCACCATTTGCTTCTCATTCATCAAAATGTCAAGGGTCAGTAATCCTCTAAAGTCCAGTTAATGTCCAACATGATAAGCACTCTCCACCATTAAGACGGTGATCAAAGTTAGCAAATGAGCACCGCAGCATTATGACAAAATAATTGGGTAGACGGAGAATGGACCATATTTTGTCCGTTCTGCAAGAAGCAACAGCGAGAGCCTCCGACAGCTCATAAAGTCAAAATGGTCCATTAACGAACCATTTTAATCATGAGCTTATAAAAAATGGATCCAAGTATCATTCTGGTGAGCCGGTCGGGTCACAGTTGTCTAACTTATCGGGGTATATCTTGCAGATACAGTTTGACTTGCTCGAAAAGTAATTTTCGCTACCAGCCTGTCGCAGTTGGAGAGGGCTATCTGATTCAAATGAGGAATAAATTGATATCGTCGCTATCTAAGCCCCCCTTCGGGGATGGTTTGTTAGAGCAATCGATACCAGCAAGTAAGTCAATAAATTGCGGATATCGTAAGTGGTCACGTCCTTCTGGAATCGAGGGAGGATGATTCGGTCCCTGGCTTCGACACAGGACACAGATTGAACACGGTCCTTAAGTGGTAAAGGTCTTCAGCACCGAGCCTTGTTGATGTTAATAATCCACCGACTTTGAACCAAAGGGATGAAGTCACAATCGGGTCATGAATAAACAGTTCTCCAAGATCGAAGTACGTTCACTTTAAAGGTCGTTCGTTATATAGGGCAATGAAAAGCTTCTGCAAAGTCCAGTAAAATAATTTCATAGCAATAAATTACTTCTGATCTGTGGAGAGAGGGCTGATGATAGGATTTATCTTTCCATTTATTTGGTTACACAGACCCTTGCCAATCCATGCCAATTCTATAATAAAGTTTTGCAGATGCAAAACTCGCCGCCAACAAGTTTGAAACGAACCTCACCTAAACCCATTTGTTTTCGGAATTTACATAACAACGGGCCTTTAAGGGCAGGTGGTCGGAAAGGAATGGATTCTAATGCCACACAGTTTTGCATAATCGTCCTTTGAAAACATATCCATATCCGCTCATTGAAACATTTTCGCAGGTTATTTTCTGAGCGATCTATATGTTTTTTATCTTTGGGAAATGTGAAAATCTGGGAGTTTCCTTAAAAATAAATGCAAATCAAATGGAAAGAAAAACTGGCTGTATTTAAATGTAAGTGACTGGGAGGGAATGCGAAGTTTCTTTTAACTACGGAGCAGCTGCAAAAAAGGAGCCGGAGGTGGAGAGTACAGAGGGAGATTATAAGTTTTGTCGTAAATTCTTAAACTCTAAGCTTAAGTATGTATATTAAAAAATACATTATTCTGCCAAAATTGCGTATCCGAAAACGTAGTTTTTGTGGCTTTATTAATTATTTTGTTATCTTTTATTACAAACATAATAAAACAAAAACTTTGGTATATTGCAGAACGAAAAAAAGAATATTGAAGTACCACAAAGAAAGTTAACGATTATTATTTTTAAAAAAACCAATTAAAATAATTGCGTTTAGAGCCCGTAAAAACATTTAAAAACGATTTAGTGGTTTTCTGGGCTTATCGGTTTTTGAATTGTAATCTCCAAAGTGATTCACCGAATTCCTAGTTAAAAGAGTTGAATTGATGTATCTAAGTGGATCATCATTCATCAATAAAGATAATAAAAAGTTAGTTAAGCTCTACGAAATTAAATAAAATTTCATAATTCCGAAAAACGCAGCACTTTCGATCGCCATCGGGTAAGAAGTGAGAAGCCCTTTGATTAAAGCAAATTATTTTGTACCTATACCTCAATACGAAATCTATTTTCAAAATTACGTTGCCCATGCCGAATTATTGTTAATTTATACATACAAGATGTAATTTGAAGCCTAAGAAACCAATAACCAATTTTTGGACGATAAACAAAGTGGTACATTTAGTATTCTATTTCTAGCAATTCTGGTTAACATTGTAAGAAACCCTTTTCCATTCCTTTCTTTTTACTCTCTATCTGGAATTTACGACATTGTTTTACCTCATCGACAAAAAAGGCTTTACGACGTTAAAGTAGCAAAACGGGCACCTTTGCGGAAATTTTATTACTGCAATTGAGTATTCCATTGCTGGGAAAAGTTATCTACTTAATCAAAGACGTTCTACGTTCCTGGGAGTCCGCTCTCTTTGACCTTCTACACCCTCGGCTACCTCAAATAAATACTTTCACCTGTTGTCTGTACGGTGACTTTGTGTGCGAGTTGGCGCGCAGGTGGTTTGAGTCGGGAGGGCTAACAGGAGACGTTTGGAGGCCCTCGGGTGTGTCTAATGCAATATGGCGGCAAAAGGAGACTCCTCATCCTGTGAGGTAAATTAAGCTCGTCGGGATGACTTCCTGTCGCTACAGATACAGCTACTACATACATACGAAACCTGTGAGGGTGACTATAAAATGTCTTCAAAAACAAGGAAGAATGCAGCAAATTGGAGAGATAAAGCCCTCTATCATTTTTAAATTGTCAAGCCGTCATTAACTACCTTAAGTTACCTCCCAGAAGCCTTTTAGGGTTTACACGCATATACCCCACAGCTAGACACATTAGGCTTCAGGGAGGATGGTGTCATAATTCAAAAATTATGAGCACCTTCAAAGCTCAAACGCCCCATAAAAATGAAATTTCAAATGAAGAAATGATGAGGAAAATGCGGGCGGGTATGAGTTCTTTTTCTCAAACAGCTCGGAAAATATTTTCCCTTTGTTTCACCCCCATTGAATCCGTCCTTCGTTCCACATCTTTGCTGCACAAAAAGAGTCCTTCCAACGATAATAAGGACGCCTTAAAGTCGTCGTTATGGAAAAGAAAATGTCTTCGTTCGAGGGCGAGGGGTTGACTTGTGAAGATGAAAATGACGCAGGAAATTAGATTTTTTCATATGTACTGCGAGGCATCTATTTGTTTTTAACAAGAAACTCAGTTGCATGGTTTTATGAAAATTTTAATAGTACAAGTATTTCTCGAAAATGGAGGAGGGATTACTATTTAAAATTACTCCAGTATTAGTATGCCTGCGAATCAATGAATCAGTCGGCAACTCAATCTCTATTTAAAGCATGGTTTAAATCCGAAGAATATTAAAATAATGCAATTTGAGGCTAAGTATTCATAAAAGAGAGCTCGTCCGGGAAATTCATGATATTCCATTTTATAATTTTGGGGCATACCTCACGGTTTCCGGTTCGCCTTCACTATGTGGCCAGAATGGAGCAAATTCCCAATGGGTTTTGGAGCACCGACTGCTCGACCCTATGACGAGATATGTACCATTTGCCTAAATTATAAACACGCGCGCTCGCCAAGAGGTCCATTTTCACAAAAACCGCAGCATTAAAATCATGTGTGGGACTAGGGCTTTTCCAGCCTCATTTAGAGTTGATGGTGAAAGGTGCCCAAGCAGGTGAAGATAATTTTTCAGATCGTTTTTTACTAGATGGATATAAAAAAGTTCATAAGTGAGACTTTTGCACGTAATCGTGTCGCAGTTATGTTGTACGTAAAATAAATTTATTGAGTATCAGAATATGTGTTTTAGCTACTTAAAATTTTATGGTAACCATTTATAAATGTTGTATATCCACCAGAATGATAAATGTTTTGATCATTTTGAAATTTATTCTGAACTTTTTAAATTATAACCCTTTTCAATTAGTAACAGAAGTTGTAATAAAAACTATTAAAATTTTTTTCTATCTTCATAATGCTAAAAATCTTTCCTGAATGAAAATTATGTAAAATAATACTTGTATATTTTTAACTGTGTAAATTTAGACTAAAAATCAAATAATCTTAAAAAAATCCATAGATACAGTGTACGAGTTAGAGATAAATAAAAATGCATTTTCATAGAAAAATTGTGGTATGCTAACCATGTTTACATAATTCGAATATGAGAAAAAGCTTTTGCTAACCCGAAACAAAGTAATTAAAATCCAAAATCACATCATAAATTTTCTCGGCGTCTCCTTTATTAACCGTAAAACTGAAGGAGTAATCCGAGTGGGTGCCAAATATAAACAATTCCGCCGCTAAGTGCAAGTCAATTTTGGACCACATGTTCTGCAGACTTTTGGCATATGCAACACAATAGACAAACAAATGCATGTCTAATCCAAGAAAGTAGATCGCCTTTCAGACGAGTAAAATATGTTGCAATTGTTGGATTATTCTGGGGGCTAATGGACGGACTGAGTAAACCTGTCAACTTATTTAGACGCCTGTCGGGACTTGGCTTTCTGAAAATATTCACTTTTATGTTGTTGCTCGACTTTCACTTTTTCTTGGTTTAGGAGTTGGCAGCCAGCAGGCGGTCGGTTGCCTGCAACTGAAATCAGCCAGCTAAAATTATCATGATTGCATCTCGTCACCCCGAGAGCATGTGGTACATGTACCAACAACCCCTGTCCAACTTTTAAAATGCAGCCAGTGACTTTTTGAACTCTGGATTTTACGGAGCATATAGTCTTCTGTTTGTTTTCGTTTTTTTTACACCGAAAAGGAAATTGTCTACTGCCAAAGTGCATGGCATTTTCCTTTTCAGCGCCTATGTGGGACAGCTAAAGTGCTTCAAAAGTTGAGAGCCTGGAAAGGCTAGAAGAAAAAGCGGGTTGAAATCCTGCTCGGGATAATGTTTGTATGTTCGTCTGAATGCTTCCACTAATAAGACTGTCGTTTCCTAGGCATATAATAGTTCCACCCAATGCATACAGACATTCATCTTAAAGCTTTACAACTGAGAAATTGCGCTGCTTCCGGAAAATCTTTCGAAAGAGGAATAAAAACGAGGACTGAAATAAAAAAGCGAGCAGAACGCATTTGTGACGACTGTTGCTGCTCATTATGTAAGCCTTCCTGTTTTAACAACAGCGAGGAAAAGGAAATCTTAAAACAGATTGCTGCGGAAGAGGTTTCAAGTCGACAAGCTGACACCTATTTAGACTTTCGATTTTCGTAAGTGGCCACAATATTTACAAAATGTAGGCAAATTCGCAAAGTTTGTAAAGTTTCGTAATAATGGAGACAATTTTCTGAGGGAATTTGAGATATGTTTTTTTTTTCTTGAATTCTTAAGCAAAAATGTAATTCGATAAGGTTCCAATGGCGGACTGACGCCGAGAAACCGAAAGAAAGACGTAAAACAAAAATTCACCATTTCCAAAATCAATGAACGAAAGTTTTAAGGTGAAAAATATAAGTAATTTTAAATCGCTTTATATTTTAATGATTTAAGATCGAGAAGTAACTAAAGCTCTATGGTAAATCTTCAATTCAGGTTCAGATTTATTTATATAAATATAATGAATATCATATTGGATTGAGATATGAATGATATAACTGGAATGAATAAAATCCAATTGTATAAAAGCTATAAAAATAATGTCCAAAGTAAACCCACTTTATGATAGTATTAAAGGAGGTGTCTAAATATTTTTTATTGATTGATTAAATTATAGTCTATAATTTCCAGTGGAGTAATTCCCAAAGACTTCGCTTTTATTTAAAATAAAAATTACTTTTATACTATCATTGAATAAGTTTTAATTCGAAACTGTTTTTAACAACTTATTTCACTGAATTACATAAGATAAAATTCCATCGTTATTTTCAATTTTCAATATTCTGAGAAAATTTTTGGAAAATCAATTCAAAAGCAATTTATTTAGTAAAATTCATGATAATTCAGAAACATATCCACGTAGATAATTACTTTACAAAATGTGCACTATTGAAAAACACTAGATAGATACAATTTATCATGTCAATATTTTTATAATAAAGTCTTCATTACATAACTGTTGGCTTTTCTTGTTTTTAACATAAAACCCATAAAAGTCAGTACATTCCGTACTCTTCGAGCAATACCCCGTATATTCATGTATTTATTGATGGATTCATTAAAGATTTATTTATTTTGATGAATCTTTCCAAAGTGTCAAAATAGTAACAAATTAGGCGATTTAAAGGGAGTTCGTATCGTTTTATCAAAACATTTGGGTGGCCAACTGGAAATGTTAGAGGTAAACTAGGGAATGATGAAAAATATGATTGCGTCCCATTATAATAGTAAAAGATGAAAATGTTAATGTTTATATGACAAATTTTCAGTTCAAGCACTATTCAAACACTATTTTCAGCCCAAAACAATTCCTTGATAATTTAAAATTGATTCCTGAGACGTTCTAATTGTGTGACTTATGTGATTTTTGAAATAACCGATTCTTAAATCACTATTTTGTTTCAAACTCGCATAATTTATACCTATATTATTTTTCGCTAAAAAAAGAAGAAAAATCTAGAAAAAGAAAAGTGTTATGCAGTTCTGTTGTTCTATGGGAAATTTCAGCCATTTGGCACTTTCCGTTTAATGTACCATAAAGTAGAAAATCCGTTTTGTATGAAAACTTAAAGGCTTTTCGGCAACTGGGAAAAGGCATAGCTTAAGTAATTCACTTTTCATGAAAAGGCTTTTGAGCGTGCTAGCCTTATGAATGCATATAACTTTAAAATCTTAAAGTGGAGCAAGTTTGTTTTCTTAATTGAATTTTTATTTCTTTCAATTAAATAGGTGTTAGCATTTTTAAATTTTAATAGTGTTAGACTACTCATTTCTGTTATTGTATGAAATACCCTCTTGTTTCGGTCGTATAGTAGAAGTTATGTACTTTAAGAATTTTAAATGAACTTAGCTTGCTTAAGGCCCTATTCAGAAATGCAGTGTTGTAGTATAGAAGCATATTTAGTCTGAGTTTAGTAAATAGGTTGCTATAAATTGAAAGCCTGCAATTAGGTAACCAAAGTACAACTTGGCCAGGACTACAATTAAGGACAGACTGAAAGTATTACTGCAATGTGGCACTGAATTTTAAAATAAACCATATAAAATATCTGCAAATAATTCTTATAAACAGAAACATTAGGAATTTAAGTCACTAACACAGAATAAATTTAAAACGTAATTATTAATCTTAAATTATATTTTATCCATTAATCATATTGATTCAATAACCAATTACATTAATAATCATCATTTATTTCTTAGCAACACGGTGATTATTATGGAAATTTCCATGAAACCTAAAAAAGCGGGAGCGGGTGTAATTGATTGATATTTGATTGATCGAAAATTTCGAGGTAATGGATATTTATTTAGTTTTAATTCTGACGATTTGATGATTGGTGACAAATTGTAGTTTATATTGATTGTGAACTTAATTAAGAAGCTCCATAGTACTACTAGCATGACTATACCTTTTTCAATATATAGTAATAATTTAATAAATACATACCTAAGTCACATAAAAATATTACTTTGTTAAAAATAATAAACCAGGAAGAATGATTCAAACAAAATCTTATCTTTTGTGGTTTCCTTTTTAAAATTAAAAAATAAATAAAATTAAAATTTCAATTAAATTCGTATAAGTGAACATCAATTATGATAAAACATCGGACTGGTGATTTGGCTGGAACTGAAAGTCAGTCTGGTACGGCCTGGTTTTCAACTTAAACCGCACACAAAGAAAGTAAACCTTCCTTCATATTCCAGAAGGAAATAGTACATCCTTTGGAATAAATTTAAAATTGGATAGCTGCTGGTGTATCGATTTATAATCTTTTCCGAAAATCCTCGGCACTGGCAGTTTTTGCTCCAGCAATCAAAAGAATCATTCAAGATCCAAAGCTCCTTAGAATCGATTAAGTTGAAAAATGTTCCAAAAGGGAGAAAATAAGGCAAAAGTCCAGGATTTTGTTTGGTGTCCTTTATTTTGCTGTGTCTGCCCTAATAGCTTCTAAAGTACTAAGAAACCTATTTAACATCCACTGGAGAAGATGCAAGGACACAGTCAAAAGGATTTTCGAGCTCCAGTGATGATTGGATGAATGCGACCGGAGAGGTCTAATTATACTCCCTGGCCGCGTCTGCAACAATCGTGAAAATCGTAAGAATTCAAAAAGTTTTTAAAATTTACGAGAGCTCCAAGAGGATGGAGTCTCCTGTTCAGGTAATTGCAAAACTTTCCTTGAGAAGTTATTAATTTAAGACTCAACGAACAGAAGGGAGGGAATGGAAAATTGGTATTTAATGGAAATGTCAATATTTCCCGGGAATTTTGTGGAAAATTTTAAAGCTGCTTACACCAAATGGGTTATTAACATTCCACTTCACTGAACTTACTCAACATTTTTACTTAGAAATATCTTATTTTTCAATTTTCACTTATGTTGGATAAATGATTCTCTCCGGGAAACTTGTAATTCAGACAAATATTCATAAGTCAAACTTTTTAAGTATATCCGTCTTCGGTGAGTAGCATCTGTAGAAAACTTTTCCAAAGTGATCAAATCAAATGCTGAATTGAATCAATTTCCGTTTGTGTCTGTGGTTTCAAACTTTTTAAGACTTTGTTTTGCCAATATTGAATAGGAAAAAACACAGAAAGAAAAATGCATACCATTGATTTAGGTGAATATGTGGAAGACCTACGGAACATTTTTCGGTCACAGTCTTAAGGAAACTTTTCATTCTTTCTTTCAACTTTATCGATTCTATGTTTTTTTCTAAAATTTATTACCAAAACTTTTATATACTAAAGAAGTTTACTTAGAAGTTTCACTGTTCATATTGTTCTTTTAAGGTAAAAGGAATTTTTAAAATATAATTAGTTGAAAATGTTTGTTTTTTTATATTTCAGAAAACAAATTTAAAACAGGTATTTTCTTTCCTTTTGATGTATTTGCGTGAGTCGTTAAAATATCACCAAAAATTCTATCTTCATGAAAACAGAAAATATATGAATACGATTGCCATTAATTTTTAGGTACAATGTATTTATTCGAATAAAGGCTCGAATCAGTAAATTATCTTTAAGAAAAACACATTATTGTAATAGCAGTAAAGGAAAATGTCCACAGTGTTGATTTAATAAATAAATTTCAATGGCAGTTTGAAAAGTTGCATACATCATCCGAGCGATCTATCTTTAGTTTCCATATTATTAGTGTGATTTCAAAATTAAAATATTTTAAAAATTTTGATATCAATTTAAATTATATGAAATCAAATTACTTCCAAAATTTTTATAGTTTACTTTCAAAGACTCACACAATCATTCCAAATTTTTCTTATAGAATTTTAAAATTGTTGTTATCTCAGAAAAATCACCACAACATGAAACCACTTATAAAAGCGGAGATGTACAGGGTGCAAAAAAAGCAGGTGAGTCACTTAATCAAACGCATAAAACTCACGAGTGACTCCTTGAAAGTGATGGGCTTATCACCGACAAGAAAACTTTGAGAGCTACCACTAAAAAATATCACAGGCATTTCACATGCCGTGAGTGATTGCGAGGCGTTCGGCATTCTACGCAAATTTCATAAGCACCGACATTTTGTCGGTAAAATGTGTGAAGGGTATCATACCGATTTATTTGCATTACTCATTCTCTGTTAAAATCAAGGTGACTATAAGGCGACAAGTGGGAATGATGATCCCCATTCGCGTCCTTGACTCCAGCTGGCGCAGGTGATTCCCCGACCGGAACCGGAACGGTGAGACTCAACCAACTCTCATAGCCGGGTGATTTATTAAGTGAACCCCGTAATCAATGGAGTCCTGAGTTTGCATAATTTATGAAATGTCGGCTTTCTCTCCATACCCTCCTCGGTGATAGAGGACCAGGCAAGTCTTCGGATGAATCACATCGACCCCACGTCCCATTTGCTATCAAATCAATCACATCGTGTCATGTAGGCCCATGCATCATCTTCTCCAAGTACGACATCAATTATTAGACCCAATTAATAAGTGTAACTGATAGTCGAAGCGACATATGTCCAAAATTTGATACTGAACGAATTTTTGGGGTTGTACTAATGGTTTTAAAACTTTTGCGCCTTCCGTTCAACCGGAAAACTCTGGTGGGTGAAAGCGAGGTAGAATCAGCCCCGGGATAAATTCGATATTTTCAGGGAAAAAGAGTTTTAATGAAAGCGTACTAATCAGATGCACAGCAGAAATTGGATGGTATCCTTATCTCGTTGTAGCCGCAGACTATGCTTCGTGGAACGTTGCATTGTTACAGGTATTAAAGTTAGAAAACTCTTTAAACTTTTCCTGTTCCCTAGATAGTTCTAGCAGCACTGGCTGTGTGCACTTTCGAACTTGTTTTTCAATACAATAAGGCTGTCTTCGGCGTAACAAATTTATGGTATTGTTTTCTGAGACTTTATATTACAACATTACACTGGGATTATTTTCACCATTATAATTTCCGAAGAGATAGTACATGAAATAAAGTTTTAGTAGTTCCAGTCATTGGACAATATTTCAAGGCTATTTCAACTTTTTAAGTATATTGAGAATATTTGAAATCAGTTATTTATAAGTTAATTTTACATCAACCTTTCTAGGCCAACCAGAATAGGTTCTTCAACACATTTGGTGCGATTTTCATAGTATATATTAAAATTCAAGCTTAACTCCGATACTCTATAAAAGTTAAGAGCTCTCGACCTATTAATTTTTTTTTTAAAATTACTTTGATAAAAAACAGGGATATTGCTAGAGATATCCACATATATACGAGCATCTGTATGTTTTTAGCATTTCTGTATGTATCATTTTTTTAATTCATTCAGAGTTTATTTTTATATAATCACAATATGTTTAGCTGATTTCAAGTTTTAAAGTTCAATACACAAAATTCAAAATATGATTGAAAATTGTTCAGACGCGGGAAATATTAAGTAAAATTCTAGTACATATTTAACAATTTTTATTTTTATCTTATTTAAGGAAATGTGAATTAAATTCGAGCAATTGCCATGACAAAAATCTTATAAAGAATTATAGTCTATACCTTGAGTATATCAAAAATAATTTTCTTTTTAAAATTGTAATATCTTAAATGAAATATGGACTGCAAGGACTTTTAGGTATATGGCGGTTATAGAATCATTGGTTTTAAAATGAAAATTAGAAATAAATTGAGGTACTCGTAGTACAATGACCCAAATGGAGATTAATGAAAACGATGTACTTAATTTTGAAGTTTTTTTACATTCTTAACGAATTTTTATTTATTGCATATTTTTATTTGCTATGAATTTATTTTTAATTGCAATGTCTTACTCGTGAGAAAATTCTTTCTATTTAAATTCTTTTATTATACTTTTAATATCTTCTCTTAATTCCCATTTATCATTTTCTACAATTTTCTCTATACAAAAATTTAAACCATTTGGTTTCAAATGCTTCTATCTTTTATTACTATAAAAATGCTTTTCTTTAAAAGCAACATTCAATTTTATTTTCGGTCTATTTATGATCGTGTTTAATGCTCTCGTTACGATCTATCGCGGCTCAAAAAAGAAGATGTATGGTATCTTTGAATAAGATTAATGCAATCATATTTTCGGGGTCGAACTAAAACAGTAATACAACTTTTATCACCGTATCCAGAAAAGAAAATCGATTTTACGATGCCATAAATTCCATTCTTTTCCACTTTACCAGAAATCAGAGGCAACAGTTTCGTCGTTCCTATTTTTACCAAATGTTTTATAGCTCGTAAAATGTGTCAAGTTCGCCGGGAACTGCTGTATTTTTTTCTATACTCACCTGACTACATTTCAGTCCAGGCCAAGGCATTCCTGGAACAATATAATAAATGGGGATTTAATAAATAAATAAACACTTTTTTTGATCATATTTTTAAGAAAGATTAAAAAAAATATAAACGAATTTTTGATGTATCAATCGGAGCAGTCATTTCACCTTACACGGACGAGCACTCGCCAGATGAATTATATCATAATTTCCCCAATTTTCTCGTTTTGCTATATCAGAGATCTCTGAGAGGTCATGAGTTATGGGACTCATAAATAATGGTAATCACGGTCACGTAGAGCTTCCAGTTTGCATCACTTAACTTAATGAGAGTAACTTAGGATACTGGCGAAGGAGGAAATCGAAAAGAATAACTCTTGGAACGACCCGTGGAGTTTTACATGTCCTTCGGGCCTATTATTTGCTAGGATTTTGTTAGGACTGCTGCTGTGCAAGTCTAAAGTACTGATAGAAATTCTTATCAGAGCTTATGCCCACCTAGGACATGGACAGGAAAAAGTATGTACAATTCATCTTCACGTCTATCGCCGACCAAACGAAGACGACGAGGAACTATTTCATTTCGTTTCAGAGAATGTAAACACAACGTAGTGTGGTAGGGGCGAACATCAAAACTTATATTAAACTGGACGACTTTTAAATGCTGCTGAAAACGAGGGAATTTTCATTTCGCAAACATCGGTAGGGTTTATCTTGTTTCTTGGTAAAGTGGAGTAAGACGTGGAATGAGTGATTTTATGTTTTGCCTTTCCAGAGACTTTATGAGTTTACATACTTAGTTAAGAGTAGTACTATTCTAGCCATTAGCCAAAGTACTTTTTTATATTAAACAGTAATTACTTTTTTCATTACATTTGAATAAAGTTACAAAGATAAAATTCGTAAATTTTGGAATTTAGAGGAGGTTTCAGTCTAATGATAGTAACATAAATATTTAACATAAGACTAACCAGACAAAATTATAAATTATTAATTGGTGAAGTCCATAATAGACGAATGTGTAAGGTAATTTAAAAAAAAAGAGTTCTTTTGCTTTACTTCTTTTTAAAATAAAAATCGAAAAAAATATGACGACCGCTACGCATGCATCAAACAAACTAATCTCGGCCCACACTTAAGAATTTTATACCTTTAATAAATTTTAATAGGCATTCTGGATAAAGACAAGTATAGAAACATTAAAAATATGCTTTCAATAAATAAATCTGAATGTTCTTCAGGAACATTAAGCTGCGTTATTCATGGAACTAATAGGGGATTTATAAATAGGAGCAAAAATTTTGCAATTACATGTAGTTACATTATTTTTTTATTAAGTAAAAAGCACATGTGTTCATCAAAGTTAATTTTTATACTAAGAAACTGCTTTTAAACCACCGAAATATTTATTTGATCTATATTGGTTGAAATAGTGGGGATTAAAATCTTTAAAAATTGAAATAGATATGGCTTGAAGTTTTCATTGAGCAAAAATTCATTACAATATATAATTTGTTTATAAATAAGTGAAATAGAAAGTTGATAAAGTGGGCTTTTTCATTTATGATGCCTTACAGTGATGCAGATGAACTCTACTGTATTTCTTTAATAATTCAAAAACTAAGTACTATGACAAGTAGGCGAATAGAGAGATAGATACATATTTTGCATAAAATCCTAAAAAGAGATGTATTGATGAAAAAAGTCTTTTGAAAAAGGCTAAAAACCTAAAGGAAAAGGCAGATTGAATATGTTTGAAATGCTAGAAGATTGCAAGACAACTAGACAATTTAAAACACCATTCACCAGTGTAATTTGCACGTTAGTAATTCATTTAATATTTAAATTACCTTGGTGTCGAACAAAAATCGCTTTGCATATTTTTTTATTTGTGTATGAAAGAAAGGTAGGTAGGTTAATTATTCTGCGAGTTTTATGTAATCCCCTACGTTCTACAATGAATGAACACACTTGGTTTCTCCGTTGAGGAGAAAAAGTACAAAACCGAACCGAAGGTACGGGTGCCTGTAAAAGGGACATGAGTTTCTGACACATAGTAGAAATGGTGTCGCTGTAAAGGAAGGGAAAGTAAATGAAGTCTTTAGGTATAAAAAGGACCTTTTGTACATCTCCAACCACCTGCTCTCCTGTGGGGCTCCAGTTACCCAGGTATCCAGCCCACATAACGAATTTATTTCGGTTGGAAAAGGCAAAGGAAAACTTCCATTCACCTCACATATACGAAGCCCATTAGACCAGCATTTATGACCTTAACTTTTCGAATATATTCATGAGACGAAAAGTGTTGCGTCTATGTACTTTCTCAGGATGGGTTACCCGAAGTGTTCGGAGTCGCATCGAGAACGACAGCATCCTACAACAACTCTCGTAGCAGCAACAATATCTTTCGTAGAGAAACATGGCTCAGGTACGCTATAGACGGAGTTTTGAGAGAAAAGAAGAACCAAATCAGGCGGAGAAATGGGGAACGAGCAGGGGACAGGATAGGTAAATTGCTCACCTTCTACGTGATGGCTGTAAGGTGAGATGCGTCCTTTCTTCTATTTCATTACCAGCAGGAAAGGCAAGGACTCTGATAGGTACGTGGCTTACAAATGACTCCTAATGAAATACTATTTGACAAGTTAATCTGGGTTCCAAATTATCCCGGATCCCTTTGCTCACCTAAGATGCGAACGTTATCTCCGGCAGGGGGTGAATGAATTATTGATTTTTCTATTAGCATATATTCCCTTCGGTCCTTTTGCACTCAAGTTGTTGATTTAGGGGAGTGTTCCGATGTTTTCGGACATTCCACATATTAAAACCGCTGATTGCTACTAATTTTTCTATTCAATAGAAGCTTTATCAAGCATTTTTCCATATTTTTTCATAAATCTCTGTTTATTAGTTCATAAAAGCATTTTATTCAAAAAACAATTATTCCAACAAAATTGTAATCAAGTATTTGTTTTAGTTTTTAAAATTCACAAAAAAAAAACATATGACACTGGGAAATTGTAACATGGTAAAGCCATGGAGGTTTTCACATTTTCCTAAATATTACGTAAAATTCAATTTTTTCTATAAACCATTAATTTTATAAATGAATAAAATTCACAATTGGTATGCTATAAGGAAATTAATATTTTATAAATCCAGATAAGTATTCAGGCATATAAAACAAGTGAACTATGCTTGGACTAACTGCAATATGCTTACTCATTGTAAGCTACCTTTGGCTAATATTACAAAAGTTATTATCGCAATTTTTTTGAAAATTTACTGCACTTTTGAATCATAATCATTTCGTGGGTGCTGTTCTAATTCATCCCTTTTTTTGAATGAATTTTGACACAGGTAACTTACTGTTACATGCATAATTTAGCATTACCCCAGAAAAAATGAAATGCGGAAAAGATGTCTCAAGGGAACTTGGAATGCTTGGTAATAAAATGTTTGGCATTCTAATCGACTAACCAAATCCGTTGGGGATTCTTCTGTATACGGCCGACAAGCTTAAATGATTTCAATATCTCTTCTTTTTTAAATAGAGGAAATATGAATACTTTTGTGAATTTGTTCGAATGTGTATTTGAATTGGAATTGTTCTAGATGGTAAAACGAGGATATGCCGTTTTTTAGCAATAGGCATAGTTTAGTTAGTGAAGTATTTAACCAAAACTTAATTTATTTTTCGACACATTCCTTTTTTAGTAAAATAGCAATTAGTACACGAAATTCTGCCCCTTGTTTAATGGTGTTAAAAATGTGTGTTTTGATAGATTTATAATAGTTAAAATTAATTAAGTTAAAAGAAGAATGTGTTCATTGTAAACAAAACATCTTTAAATATTTTAGAAGTAAGCTTAGTAAAAAATTAAAATAATGCGATCATGTTGAGGAAATCTGAAAAACCTTGTGGAAAGAATAAGCCCATGTCGGCTCAGAAAATCTTGTAAGACATGTAACGACACCACTCACTATAAGAGTTATCGCGTCAAAGTCCCTCTACTCTATCGTTCTATCGTTCTATCTTCGTAATATCTTTCTGTAAGTAATTTTCAAGTACATTTCACGCCCATTTCGGCAAATGAAGCTCTTATGCTCAAAGGATTCATTTCACCGTCAGCACTACAAAAAGCTTCAAGGCTTAAAAGATCCCAGAAAGGGGAATCCTCTTTTCTTTAATAGCAAAAATATCGATTTTTTCCCCCTTGTACGGAATTGTGTAAAATAAAAAAAAAATGAAAGTGAAACTATCACGGCTCGCTGTCGATTTAGTTTTTAGTCTATTTTTATGCATGCCTGAAATACCCGTGGGGCAAATTCATAGAACCCTTTGACCTGCTCTTCGTCATTTTCCTGAAACTAATTGAAATCTGATTTTTCTTTTTTTCCATAAGTTTAAATCATCATAGAGTTCATGGAGATAGTTTTGCCAGTCCCGGAACATTGTTGCGCCTTTTTAGAGGCGGATGAACAAAACCAACGTCCAACTGTACATAAAAATTTCTACCGGGAAGAGTTTCCTCCACCAGGAAAATGGGACATTTAAATGCTTTTGCTCAATGTCGATGTCTCCAGGAACTCTTCCCCGTTCTCATATCCCGGGACGAGTACCCTCCTTATTCTGTCGTATGATTTTACTACAATGACAGGGGGAAATAACGTTTGCAAACTAAAATCTTTGGTTTATTGAATTTCTCTTCGGATGATATATAGTTCACATAAATGTTATTATTTCGTTCCAGATAACAAGAAAGGTGGAAATCAGGTCATCTCACAGCAGATGCTCCCTCTTCATTTAGGCCGCTTTTATGAAGTCAATATGCTGCGCTTTTCTATTAATATTGCAGTACAGACCTATCTTTTTAGATTATTAAGGAAGTGATCCAGTATACATTTTATGGCGAAATCTTTTATATCTGAGACCCGTAGTTTTCACAAAATTATAACAATATGATAGACATATTTAGTAATGCTTAAAATAAATATAAAAAATATTTAATATTTCGATTATTTTATTTTAAAATAACAATTGTAACTACAATTGAATTATGAAGTTTACAGTACAAGATACGTACTACCTGCTCCAATGTTAACGGCTATAACTTCGTAATTTTTCCACTTTTTTTAATTGAAATTTCTTTTAAATATTTTTAAATATATAGATACATATGTGTCTACATATATTTATATATTTTAAACTCTATTTCCATAACAGGAACTAATTAAACATTTTTAAAAACTATTCATTACTTATCATTTTGTCTTCTCCATGAAATTTTACCTTCAAGAAGACAGAGTCACGTTTTATAAATTTTTCAAACGAAAAGAGGATGGTCGTTGCCAAGAAACGTTTATATCCCAAATCTTCACATTACTTTTGCCTCGAAGGGCAAATTTAATGACTACAATATATTTTTTCCTAGACAAATGTTCTCAACTAACTTTTCTAATATTATCTAATCCCAAAGTAATAAATAAAAGAAGTAAATCAAATGGAAATCAACGAACATTTCAATCAAGCGTTAACCGTACAAATCTATCTAGACATACATACATATGTACAAATTTATCAATATATGCCCAGGACAACTTCGTTAGGTGGCGAAATGTGAAACGCATTAAAAACCTTTCCCGGGAAGGATATTGAAGAGAAAAAGACAGAAAGCGGTTTGGCAGAGACTAGGGCGACCAATAAATCACAATCACACATGAACCTGGAAAATGCCCAAAAAGAGTTTCCCTTTTTTTCAGAATACGCTCTCTAGGCCGACCCTGGTCGCAAGCTGTGTGAGTTGACACTAAAACTGCCAAATGCCCTAAATTCCCTTTTAGTCCAGCATGTAAATTATGTGCTGAATTAATCACTCGAGAACGTACCTTCACGTAAAATTCCAGAGGCATACCTGTGCGCTGCTTGTTGCAGGACCCCTAAGCATGGAAGAAAATTGATTGGAGGTACTCCATAATTAGTAACGAAGGCTTAGTAAAAATCTATTGATGCTTTCGGCTACGCTACCAAAAACGACTCACTGTAGAAATTTTATTGATTTCTACATGTTTCCTCGGATGCGAATTTCACCCACTCCCTGTAAGCAATTTCGAACGCTTTCACCTGGTTAAAAGAAAAAAAAAATTCTTGCCACCTATTTTCAGTGAGGGAATACGATGAAACCTACGAAATTTTTCATGAACTTCTATGCAAATTTTTTGGTGTTGTTGTTTTTTCTTTTTTCTTCATTTTTATCTTAAGAAGAAGTTTGAGCAAAGCTCTGACCTTTCCGTTATTGGTGCCTCGAGGTTGTGGGGAAAGTACCAAGGGCTTATTAAATAATTCATCCAGACATTCATTGTTGCCCCAGGGCGAGCACTTATTCAGCAAGAACCAGCGTGAATGTGGCCTCCGGGGACAGGATCAAATTACTTGAATTGAAGGAGAACAACGAAATTCCCTTATTCTACCTGAACGGTCCGGGGGTATATATTTTAATATGTTTTCCTTTAAAGCCTCTGAGACGCGTCTTTTCAAGTGATTGCTGCAAACACTGGAGACTCGGTGAAGGAGCTTTTATAAAACTTTAAAGAGACGTAAGCAGATTGGAAATCACGTTTAATTTACTTTAGAGTTTCGCTCCATTCGCCCTGTTCAAGAGGTTTACTTTCCTTCCTAAATAGGAATACACTCGGACAAAAATTTGTTCACAAGATATGCTTATATTAATTGTGAATCACATTTTGTGCACAGAGCGATGGTTAGAAATTTATAAAACATCTTAGATTTCCAAAATATCTTGCTAATGTAGGCCATATACAAGGTGTTTTGAATTAAAAAATAATTTTTCATTAGTGTTCCGCAAGGTTCTATACTTGGTTTTATTTTTATTAATTATTTGCAGACAACTTAAAAACTTATCGCATTTGTTATTACAAAAAGCTACATAGGTGTGACTTTTTTTGTACAATAAGAAAATATTCATATCATGGCAAAAAGTTTTTATATGGTTCGAAAATTTTGCATCAAATTGTATAAGAATGAAAAGGAAATTAATAACTAAACACATTTCTTTTCACTTAAATTCCTTAAACTTAATGCTCTTTGATGTTCACCAAAAACTCTAAATAGAATAACAAACAAAATGAAATAACTAATTTTCTAAAACACAGATGTATAATCGAATCAAAATCGAAAATTTGGTTCATTTATTTGAATCACATTGAATCAATTGTTTAGAGAACATCAAACTAAGATTTTTTTTAAATTTATACTTCCAACAATATATTCGTATAATTTATAGAACGAAAATCACAGTTGCATTTCATTTTTTACACTTATGAGATTCGGTTCACTGTAAATCTAAGTGTATTATTTCAAAACGCTTAAAGTGTTTTATTTTGACATAACCCATTTGATTAACATTATCTCGATTTAAAACTCTTTAAAGTGACTCGATTTTAAAACACTTTAAAGCGTTTTAAAATCAAGACAATCTTAATCAAATGGGTGACTTCAAAATAAAGCACTTTAAGCGTTTTGAAATAATACACTCAAATTTACAGTGTTGAGTCTGAAAAAAAGCTCTGTTACATAATAAGCTCATATATAAAAGTAATGTAACCGATATTTTCTTACAAAATAATTTGAAAAGTGTCTGTGATTATCTATCATAGGTACACTCATTCATTTTATAGACCAGAGGATCTAAGTATGCCGCATAACTTCAAAATATTTTCACCCTATATATCCAAAGTGATCTCCCATTAGATTCCTTAAAAATGTTCTCTGTGTAACAAAAAGCACTAAGAAATAAGGAGATTACCCTTAAAATGGAATCCTTGGTGACGCTCTCCAACACGTACATATAGATAAAGTTGAACTGAGTAAAATTCATTAAGCCCTTGCACGAAGAAGTCACGTATTACAATACCTCCAGCATAAAAGCAAACGAGAGACACCTCAGATTGCTCGAAATGGCTTTTTGTCCTTTTTGAAAGAGATGCTTCATATTAATGGTGCGATAATGGATTCTATGTAGCTGGCAGAATTTCGATAGCCTCTTTAAAACGATTTCATTAGGTACTAAGACGGAGTCAGGGCACAGCATTAGGCACTGACTTTGAGTGGCTGAAAAGCGTTTCGCAAGGCCAGGACTGGTACGAGAATGGAACGTCATCGGTTTGGGCCCCCGGGATTTAACTTTTGCAAGGTCTTCGCCCGAGCGCATTCAGCTGCATAAAATATCAACTTTCCATCTACCTCGACCGAGGGATCCCCGGCTGGAGCCACATCCCCAAGCTGGTCATATTGATTTTCCTCCAGCCACACGAAATGAATTTATTTCTCCTTGGTTTTATGGTTGAACCCATTTCTCGCCTTCCTTCGCCTGAGATTTCGCCTTGCCTTGGCCAGGACCTTTCACAACCTATTTCTACTCCTTTAGAGAAAACGCTTTCTCCCTCAACTTTTCTTCGCATTTTAGCCTTATCGGGGGATATTTTTTTCGGAGGGCGAGGTGGATGCTTTTTCATTTTTCTCTCTAACTTAGCACCCCCTGCATACCTGAGTACGTAAACACATTAAATATGGATTCATATGTAAGATAGAAAGAGTGAGATTGAATTTTTAACCATTCCCTGTATACAAGAGGAAGACCTTCTAGTCGCAGAGGACGTTATCATTATTTCCTAGTAACTCATTGGTTATTATGGGCTTGGGCCTAATTATGAGAATGGTAAATGATTCTGGAATTTTCTTTTCTCTGGATCAACAAATTATGGTAGGATTTTACGACCCGTGTTACGAGATAGGTGCTAACTAGCAAGCTTTTTGATTATAAAAATGATCCTTTAATTTTAAAGGATCATTTTCGGAAAGGTTGAAGGTAATTAAGATAATTTATTTGGTATGTTATAAATGTATTACTTAAATTTAAGTATTATTTTTAAGATGTTGCTGATGTTGTTGATGATGCACTCTAATTTTAAACTTTCTGCAAATTTAGGCAGGATTCGCCACAATGAATATTTTACTTAATATATGTTCTCGAAAATGTTATAAAGTTTATTTTCCATTTCATTAAGTTATTTTCCTCACAGTGTTATCCAGACAAACACCTAATGAGTGTCCTATTTGGCTTATTTCCAATAGTTGCATAAAATATAAGTTCTTTCTTCAGAAAATCAGCTCCAATACTCAAAACAAAGTACCTTCGCGTAGAACAATCAAGTAAATAATTAAAGATAATCCACTATCGTAGAAAGCGAACCTAAATAGTTCTACGATGAAATTCGAGAAGCAAACATTCTCTATTGCAATGTTATGAATTTATAAAAGAATATTGGCAAGAATTGATTTTTTTTTCAGAGAGAAAAAATATGGCAACGCACATAGTACTTATTAGAACTTTTATTTAATAAAAATTTTATGAACATGATCCTGGAGTAAAACTTCAAAGTGCGGGAACTTTGCCGACATCGAAAAGTTCATGTTTATTGGATTCAATTCAAAGCATCATAAAATGTATTTTAAATTAAAAAGGAAGTACAAAAAGTAGGTAAGTGTCCAACTTTTAAAGAAAATTTAATGCCTATTTCGTCTGTTTATGTTAAAGACATAATTTGGATAAATTAATCTGGTTGTAACAAGATAACTTAGGTATATTACTTCAGCAACAATGAATTTCTCAAAAGTAAATTTCCCTCAAAAAAAATGTGAGACTTTTACGCTGCTTTATACAATTTGCCATTAAGTCAGTGATTGTGAGTGAATTCTTTAAGCTTCCAAAATCAGAGATTTCTCAAACGCTACTCTCAGCTTTTATCTGAAAGATTTTATTATTTATTTTTCAGCGTATTAAAACTCTAATTAAAATCAAATGCATAAAAGGTACGTGTGTCATTGGTTTGAATTAAATTAAAGATTACAAAAAATAATTCAATTAAAAGCTGTACACAAATAAGTAATAGATATAAAAATGTAGGTCACGTAGAACATATACATAAGGATTATTCACTATTCCATAAAACTTACCATTTTACATTGTATTCATTTTCTAAATTCCCTTCGTGATGTCGTGTTCTATGGAATAGCTATTTTGAGAAATTCCTCTACTTAATAAAGTCGTTTTCGGGTAAAACTTAGCACTTTATGTGATGTTAGAAAAGTTCGATGGAAGTAGAAAGTGTCATTGTTACACTTTGTTTTTAGTTTCTGGATAGCGAAGATAGTATCAAAATTAAATTAGAGTAAATTCGTTTACGCTTCGTAGACATTTTAAAGTCTTCTCAATGGGAGGAATAATGTGAGAAACTTGTCTTTTTATTAGGAGATAAGTTAGAGTGGCTGTTTAAGAACATATTACAAATCTCTTCTATTTATTAGTGAGGAAAGTTGTTCTACCATCTCTCGAAAGTATGAATTTAAAAATAAAAATATTTTTGATAATAGTATCAGATTGCACTTAGCAGCTTAAGAAATGTAATTAAATATAAAAAAATACAATAGGATTTTATTATAGAGATAAGGAAAATGTTATACCTTTTTGTTTTTTGAATAAATGATGCCAGACCAAATTTTATTAAGAGGATACGGTGGTATTTTTTTGAAAGGTAAATAAAGATAAATACTTTGAAAAGAAAAGCAAAAAGTAAAAGGAATGGATCAACTTTCTAAAAAGGTATATGATAAATTCTTTTAAATTTTATCCTCTTAGTATTTTAATGAAAATAATTTAAAATGAAATAAAAATTCTCGCTCTTAATATCTTTTCACAAAAACGCTTAAAGTGTAAAAAACTTATAAATGGGCAATGAAGTGTTAAAAACAGGAGTTACAAAAGAATTATTATTTAGGGGCTTATAATTCTTAGAAGAAAACCTGAATAAAAAGGTATCTAAATTTATGTGTGTTGCGAAAGGGCAAATGGTAAATTTTTTTTCGGGATAATTAGATAAGCTGTACATCTTTCGTAATAAAATAATTTATTTAATATAATTTTAGAAATACTTTATTTAAGTATATGGAGCAATTACGTACTCAGTAGAACTATAGCATACACATTACGTCAAATATATATTAAGCCCGTATTAGGGCAAATACGGGATTCCGCATGAATTTTGCGGGATCAACTATACAGGGTTAAACGTGCAGGATCCGCGGAATTTCTGGGACTGAATAAAAATATGCGATGCCGTATAAAACCTCGATGTATGTATATCCGAAAGTAAACAATGTTAAATTTTAGCAAGGGATTCACTACGAGGCTTCAGGGAATTTTTCTCACGGCTTATTGGAAATACGTTAGACAATCTTTTTACGTACGTGAGTGACCATTCTTAAGTAAAAAATTGTTTTACTAGGATTTAGTTAGTAGAAAAAACTTAAAAGCTGCATGTAACTATGTAAAGTCTATTCCGCCAATAAGTATCGAAGCCGAGTGCCCGATTTTGGCCGTAGCATACATGTGCAAAATTAATAAGATCGAATCTAAAGGTCGACTATGTTATCATTTCTTCGGAAATACTTTCAGAAACAATGTAATTTTTAAATTAATACTTAATATCTGCGAGTATATCTATATCTTAATGACTAAAAAATAAAGAGTTTTTTACTTTACTCTATTATAATTGTTTTAAATTACGTAAATATATCAGATAGGTATTGATTTATTAACTCAGTTATAGACCTAGTACTAAAAGCGTTATTATTATTGTTTGGAATCCCGCAAATTCGCGGATCCACAAGCATGCGGAACTGATGTTTTGGTGACGGATTGGATTTCCTAATAGACAGAGTTTAATGAAATATTATCCAGTGATAATAGCGATATTATACAAATTCGAAAAAAGTAGACTTATTGTTGAAAGTGACAGTGATAGCTATTTATGTTAAACTAAGTCTTATTCAAGTCAACATGTCACTGCAAACATAATTACATATTATTTTTCTATGAATTTCTTATTGTTTTTATGTTACAATTTTCTTTCTGAAAATTAATTCAATTGTTATATTGACATTTTATGTGATTAAACTGCTATTTTTATGTTTTACTGAATCTGTTTGTTGCTCAATTAATGACTAAAAAAGCATATTTGTGATTGTTTTCGTTTAATACGGTTTTTATTTTCTATTAACACGATTTTTTCAGGAACCTGTCTTCCGTGTAAAGAGGGGATAGGTGTATATTTTGAATCTGTACCTATTTAATGTTAAATTATCCTAAAACTTATATCCGTTTATGATTTATTACTTATGCTTTAAGAAAATTAATGTTGTTGAAGAAGCTAGAACTTATGGAATAAATATTTGTCCATAAAATAGCTTTTAAATTATATTAATACCTATATAGACGCTAAATGAAAATAAAACAAATATATATGTATGTAAATATAACTTTAGTCTAATAACACATCAGACTATTTACAGCTTACTAGGGCAGGCAACTTTTCTTCTTAAATGTTGGAATGTGTTTTTAATGGATATTTTCATACAAGCTTTTAGCCAAATGAAGATTTTATACTGAATTGCGCCGATTTCCGTCTGAAGGCATTTATGAATTTAAGCTGGCTTGCAAATTTGCCGGTTTCGAAATAAACTAAAACTAAACTGTAGCGAGAAGTAGCGCACAATCCGAACTGAACCATTGAGATATAAAACCACTGTGGCTGGGAAACTTGCCAATGGGGTTGTTTTAAAGCACATACAACGTATTCATAAACTGGCGCATCGAGGGAAAATAAAAAAGCAAATATCAGACTTAAAATGCACTAAATAGCCAAATTGCTAAATTGCCAGCAATACAACGATCAAAGCAATTTGACACTAGTTAATCCCGTTCCCGTGAAAATAAGCAATAAAGTTTTTTAAACTCCTTTTCGAATAGATCAATATTTTCAAGCGGAAGTATTGATATTTCCGTTAAATAAAATATCAAACAAATTATGAATTTCGTATACAGTCAATCCTAATGCTCTATATCCCTAGGTGTTTTCAACATCCACAAGAATATTCATGGAGTAAACGTTTTATACATCAAAAACGCTTCAAATTATCCGCAAAGCTCTTGTTACCTTATACCTTTCAAGCTAAATTGAGCCGAAAATTATTTATTGATCGATTTCCTCAATATTTCTGCAGGCGATAAAAAATCTTTACTCCGCCGGTGTAATGTTTGCTTGACGTTCTCTTCTCCTCATTAGAATCTGCACACATGCCTTACAATTCTAAGAAATCCTTGAAATTTTTCGATTTGGTTGAAAACACAAAAATCCAATTTTCAGTTTTTTGCATTGAATTACATTAAGGTTGCAGAAGACACTTTCTCAAAGTCCGAAAATAGTACCCTATTTTCTTGATATTCTGTTTTGTTCTTAAATTATCTGTGAAAGGAAAAATCTTCTTCTGAATCTGTTTTTTCTCTCATAGTATGTTGAGATATTTAATTAACTTTAATTCCCACATCAACAAAAGGGACCATATATTGTTGGTATACAAGTTTTAGTAGAGTGTTTTTGATGGACTTGCCTTCAGGGGCATTAAATGAAGTGGAGTTAATCAAGGATTACAATCTTTTGTTTCTGTTGATAACAAGTATATATGAGAAGAAATCCATTTATTATACTAAATTTACTTGATACATATCTTAGGTCTTCTTGTCTCTTGAGTACTTCCATGTTGCTTTCATCCATTTCTTTTATAGAATGGATAATTCTATAGAATTATTTATGTTCAAGACACGGCCAGCGAATAATATTTAAGTATAAATAAAAAAATTTTATTTTATTTTTAGCTGCTTTTATGGCCTTGGTCGATACCATCTGAATTAAATAGGTACGTAAAGCTGAAAGTTATATTACACATGAGTATCTACCTTATCTATCCGTAATGATACATGCAAGATGAAGAAATTAATTTCGTTTTTGGAGTTGGTTTATCCTCTATGCATAATTTATCAACAATCGTTTAGATAGGATGATAGCGAAGAATTAGACTATCCGTGACGTCGTAGCTTACGATTTGAACATATATTTCCTTGTTTTTTTTTTATTATACATTCATTATTCACTTTATGGTTATCTTTTATTTAAAATTCGCTTTTTGCCTTAGGTTAGTATTTCCAATGCTTATTTCAGGAGATAAACAAAATTTAATTTAATTGCTAGTCTTAATTGAATTAGTTTTATTTTGCTATTTTTCAATTTGTTTAAAATAAGCAAAAAAAAATGGTATTAATTTGGTTTGATACTTTAAATTTTTTCAGAAAATTAAGATTATTGATTTACTTTAAAGAAATTGAGTTTTCCTCCTATTTAAATTAATATCTTAATTTCGACAAACAGATTAAAACCTTAACGACAATTTTTTGGCGTACATCGACATTTTGCTTTTGTATCATATTTATCAAAAATTAAATAAAACCTAAAAAAATGTAAAAGTTTTAGTTTTTATCAATATATACTAAATGAATTTTTGTTTTGCATTTCTTAACATCAAGTAAATCTCTTTTGCCGATGTAAAACCGCGTAATCTCAAAAAAAGCATGTATAAGCAGCATACTGCAGGTTGTTTATTGAAAAATATCACGCAATTCAACAGCAAAACGTGGGTGGCTTTGTGAACTAAAAGTAGAGCTTGATTCATTCAAATAAAATCAAACATCATTGGTAGAACATGCTCAGAACAAGCATCAAAAACGAAATCAAACAAAATAGCTAAAAACAAAACAATTTTATTTTTGGGATGTGTTAAAGAATTTCGCCAAGGAGGCGTTTTGATGTACAATTGTTAAATGGATTTCTGGAGCCATTAACAAACTGCGTCTGCCGAATGGAAGAGAAGAACAAAAGGGCAGTTTTGTTGTTTAATCACTCACATAATAAAAGGAGGTTATAACATAACGACGAAATGCGAACAAAAGTTGAAAAAATATTCCTTTCTACAGGAAATATATCAGAAGGGTCAGATTAATGCTGTATTGCGTCACGTTTGTTTGTTACTGCTCTAAACAAATTTTTTTAAATTTAACGGAAAATTATCTATATGTCCCTAATTCCGCGATAATTTTAAAGTTTGGTATAGCGCCAAAACAACTTTTTTGGTGTAGATGTAATATGACACTATATTAAATGAAAGCTTATATCGCATAGCATTATTCTATCTAGATGTTAAATATCCAAGCCTCATAAATCAATATTTAAAAAAATTAGAAACCCGACTGCGTAAAATGCGAACTAAAAAGGTGGAAACAAGATGGCATAGGAACAGTAGAATGTGTAATAGAAATAATTTTTCCTTAAATTGTTATTATCCGTCTTGAGCCTGCCAATTATTGTAAAAGGTAAATAATCATACATATCAAATATAATAAATAATTGCAGTCGGAGGCAGTAGATTTACGTTTTACTTGCTGCGATTCCTGCTGCATGCAGCCTTTGGGATGCTTCGAAGGTATAAAGAATCCCACGTATGTACATATGGTACATACCCAGATACGTGTGAAGAACATAATAACATAATCCTATCTTTGCTATCGCGCAATCGGTTACTCATTAATCTCTTTAAAGGTATTAAAATACGAAAAGAACGTACAACTAAGATACAACAAAGTTATGTACATATTTTTGAAACAAGAAACTCCTGCGTAATCATCTGCCACAGGCAACTAATTTTAGTCTCATCCTCTCGAATTTCCTATACCACTTAGCCATAATCTTGGAAGTTCTGATAGAGTTCAGTCAAATTATCCAGTACATGAATGAATTACAAATTTTCATCGATTCTTGTGATTTAATGAACTTTTCAAACACTTTGAAGATGATTTAGCTACTTTATGAACATTTAATTTGAAGTGATAGTAAAATTTTGCTGGTTAATTACCTAATTTGCTACGAAATTTAATTAGGTGTATTATTCTGTAATCAAATACTTTTGGCAAATAACTTCAACGTCTTTTAACGTTACTCTGTTAGAAATGAAAATAAAATGGAGTTTTATATCAATTGGTAAAATGTTTGCTGCTCTGCCAAAATAGATTTTAAACTTCAGGATGTTTTAATTTAAAACTATCTCTCTCTTACTTATGATCTATGATAATTATGGAACAAATTTATTTTGGTAGGACACATTTTGAGCTTCCCAAAAAAAATGAAGTCAAAATTCAAATTTGATTATATTCTTTAGAGATTTTTCTAGGGGATATACCTACATAATTATTTAAAAAAATTTGTATCATCACTTTATTCAAAATTTTCTGAAAGTGTTGAAAACCTGAAATTTTAATGGGGTGAACTACCCCTGTATAAAGGGGTAGATTTGTATATACATCAAATTTTAAAGGTATGCATATCTCCTAATTTTTTATATGTATAAAAAATCAAATGCTTTTTGTTGTTTTTTTTTTTCAAATCGAATAATTAGAGCCCGAGAAATCTGTCTTACGAGTTCAGAAAACGTAGTTTCGAGAAAAATGCGTTTAAAGTTTTTATTCGATTATTTATTATGACAGAATGTCCCCTTAATTCAAGCATTTAATTAATTCTTTTATCCTAAATTATTTAATTCTTATAAGGGTCAAAATTGTAGATATTCCACCCACTTATTCGAAACTGGAATTATGTAAGTGGTATTCATAACTGACGAGCCAAATCGAAAATTTGAATTTATTTAACCACGAAATATTCCCTTGAGCATAAAGTGTTATTGCTCACTGGAGCCTTGTAGAAGGTAGTTTTAAATACTATAAAATAACAAAATGACAAAGCACCAATAAATATAAAATATGACTTTCCATAAAGCACTAATTTTGAGAATCAATACCTCTCGCACTGTGAGTTATTAAAGGGGCTTGAAAAGGGACATCGCACATAAAAGGGAAGCTGAAATCAATATAGGGCTGGGTTTTCGATAAAAAAAAAATCACAAATGAGAATTATTCATGAGTCGGGGACCCTAATTCGAATTTGGGAACTATTCCTAACAATGCCTAATCAAGCGGTTGATTTCGATTTGATCTCTGACTGAGTGTTTTAATGAGCTCACGCAAACTACCCATATTCAAGCCCAAAAAAGGGCTCTGCATTTGTTGAAAGTTAATATGAATTTTACCTACCAATCCAAGATTATATTTTTTGTCGTCATAATTTTTCCCGATAATCCGTCGCATAAATATAAATTAGTGGTGCGCCATTTGAGCTGAATAATTAATTTCATTGAGAGCGAGAGTGGCCATACAAGCGACTTGAATAAAATATATTTTTGTTTTTTTTCATAATTTTATTGAATGGGAAATCAGCCGTTTAAATATCAGGCGGACTGAAAAAAAAATCTCTTTAAAATTTTACTCGATGATAAGGTGAGCGGCTTGTACGTCGTCTCGCCCACGGATGAATATTTCAATTTCTCAAAAAGGTTGAAGAAAAAATAAATAAAAGTGAAACGCACCTGTGAGTGAAAGAGGAAATTAAATGATTTTGAGGAAACATACCTTGCGACCCATCGCATTCACTCAAGACGATCTCTCAGGTAAAAATGCACCCTACAGTTGTAAAAAGGATCTCTGGAGAAAACGTTCGAAGGAAGAGTTTGTGGCAGTTGTTGCTTCCTTCGTTGAAGAAACAACTCAGGGACGGTCCTCCTCAGCCAGGCACTGTGCCTGCAAAATGCAGGCTTTCAACAAAACTCAGGGGCGGCGGCAGCACCAGCAGCAGCAGCAGCAACAGCAGCTTGTGTAGGCATGTACGTCACACGGCAACACAAGCCCACAAAAAGGATCCACCCCTCTCTCAACTGGCAGGTGCTCGTATTACCTCGTGTTTAACGGGAGACCAATAAAAATAATTGACCACTTTACACCGAGCTGTAGGCCACACACAAAAACCACAATGCACTTTATTCAGTAGGGTTGCCTTCAACACCTTGCCACAACAAGTAAGAAAATAAATAATTTGAGCAATTCAATATTTTTCCTGTCGTTCGAAATTTATCCGGAAAAAATTGTTAACCGACTATTCCTTTCTGGGGTGCAGACAAAACTCGTTGCATACCTCTTTCACGGTTCCACGGTGTTTTTCTTCATCATCAAACAAGTTGTTGAACGGGGGATGGGGGGAATCAGTTAAAAGTCGCACCCGGGGTAAAACACTCTTGCGCGCCCGCCTCTTCAATATATCGTGAAAATCGGAAACGGATAATGGTTGAAAAACAAGAAGGAAAATATGTTGAATACTTTTTCCACGGCTCCAGTGCAGCTCCTGTTTTATAGCAAGGAGAGGTTAAGTCGATAGTCGTCCCTCTACAAGTAGTGAGCCTCTCCTTGTTCCGCTCTCATTCATTTTTAATTTTTCCAATTTTTCTTGCTTTATGTGCAATTTATTCCATAAAAATAAGATAAAAATAAATCTTGGGACCCGAATCCTAGCAACCGTTTTCAGCACATAATTTTAAGAAAAATCTCTAGTTTTTCCATACTCCACCGAAAGCGAACAGAAAAAACTAACAAATCAGGTAAATTCACACTATTCCTCCAAACGTGAAACGTGATCGCCGTGAAAATTCTAAACAGACTGGTAGGGCTTTCCGTGGCGAGGGAAATTTTCTATAGTTCCCGAACCACAAACGTGAAAGAGAGCTAAGTTTCCCGGCCTTTCAGGGACTGCGATCTCTTCCCAGAGTAAGAGCCGTGGAATTCTGTGGAAAAAGTGGGATATTTTTAAAACTGAACTGAACTAGTGTACGAATTTTATGGGGTGCTTCGCTGGAGAAAAACGCAAGTGAACTCTGCCTTCGTTAATTATAATAATCTTGTAACTCCATGCGAAAAGATTTATAATTAGAATTATTCAGGAGCGTTTTTGCGAGACCTGATAAACTGTTTCCAGCTCAGGTCGCCGAATCAAGCACGAGACGCGCATGAACAACTTTTACGGCCATTTAATTAAGTCTTGAGCTTTTATATCCATTGGCGTTTCAGAGGTTGGATTTAAGGATTGCATAGAAGAAATAGGCGTTTAAAAAGTTCTCAAATAATCCGTTAAAAAAGTCGTTTTTTTTATAAAGATAGAATCGTCTTCAAACAATCAGAAGCTGCTATTTCCTTTTGCTGTTTGTAATATAGCATCCTCCAATTTGACTAGAACCAGATATTTCCATAATATCGATTTCTATGATATGTAACTATTTGAAGATCGGCACTAAGAACATACAATCGATGATTTTTTATAGCTTGAATTTCATGTTAACCAAGTATTCGTAAAATTGTCTATTTATTTATTTCGCTTAATACAAGGCGCATAGATAAATAACAAGAAACAATAACAATAAAAACTAAATTAAAATTAACCTACTATAACTAGATCGAGGGTCATGGAGACTGAATGGTTTATTGGAGGGTTGAGTTGGGCTAATATAGGGCAATCTTAAGGGAGGTTATACTAAGATGGAAATCGAAGGCGGCAGAGTAGTTGACCATCCGCAGCTTTCTGGTAAGCTTTTAACGTTACGAGGGTTAGTCTTAAGGGATATGCTGCCAAGGAGTTCAGGGCAATCGATGAAACCAAATAGGACTTGGTGAACGAAAACGATATCAGCGAAATCTCGACGAGGAACTTTGATTAGAGGCTGATTAGTTTTGTGCGGTTTTCATAAGGGAAAAGATTAAGGAGGTCACGCAAGGCAAAGCGGATGAATCTGCGCTAGACGGATTCAAACTGTTAATCAGTGTCGATTGCGAGAGTGACCAGAACTGACAGGCATACTCAAGGAGTTATCTAACAAAGAAGATGAACAGTGACTTGGTGTCATAAGGGTTAGAGAATTCCTTAACCCAACGTTTAACGAAGTTGTTTAATTCAAACCTCTTTTCCATAATCTCTAAACGACATTATCGCGTCGTATCTTTATAAATTTCAGGATTTCTTTTCATTTAAAAGATAATTTAATTTAAAATCCAAAAGTGCAAGAAATAAAATTGAAAATCGTGACTGCATACAGATAAGATTCATATGTATTCAGTTTGCGTTTATAAGTAACATTATGTAGTACTACGAGTGTGTATATAATAACAAAATAATTTTAAAAAAAAACTTGATATATAAGTCAAATTTAGGAAAACAGCTTAACTTTGCTTAAAGCAGAATCAATTAGGACTCCTACAAAATTGAGTTAGTGAATAATCCTACCAAAGTGTAATCGCTTTCTTATATAGAATAGTCTTCCTGATAGTCTGCTAGGATATTTTTGTGACAAAAGATCTCATATAAAATGTTTCTTAAAAATCTTTAATCTTATCTGCAGATTTATATGATGCTCTTGTGGTAATGATAAGTCTTACATAGTTTTTATTTTTTTATTCTGCGTTGCTTATCTTTATTGACTTGATGTGTTTTATTTTGTTTATTCATTTCTAAAGTTAATTGTTTAATTTTCAGACGCGTTACTTTGAATCCAGTCTACCACTTCAGAAACTTTAGAATAAACGATAGGATTTCTTGGACGAGCACATCCATAACCCCAAGAAGTAATGCCATTTAAAACAAATCCTTCTGATCCTTGTGTACCAAGAGCAGCACCAACATCTCCACCGCAAGCAAATCTATTTCCGGAATTGTCGATTTTTGCACAAATCATATTTTCTGTAATGCCTCCATTCCGTTGGTATGTATTCGAGCAATCATTCTCATCAACTATACTCGCGTTTACTTTCTGTAAGTTTCGCCGATATCCAAATGAGTTCCATCCGAATGCTGTAACTTCACTGTCTGCAGTAAGTTCTTCAGAAGATACTTCAGCTGGGGCCTTTTTATCATCAAAAACAATTTTGTCGTCCAATCGAATTAATGCAAAGTCATAATCCTTAGTTCTATCGTTGTAATTTTCATGCACAATTATTTCCTTAATTTGAAAAACTTCGCCTCCTCGTCCATATGTATCAGTGCCCAGCCGCACTCTGAAAGATCTTGGTCTTTTACGCCTATTTAATCAAAAATAGAAAAATGCAGACATTTAGTTAATTTCTAAAAAGAATATAAGGACATATAACTTACCAAACACATTGACCAGCTGTAAGAATCAAATCTTCGCCAATAATAACACCACTACAGATATGGAAAAAGAACGTTTCTATTGAGACCTGGTATGGGGCTTCTTCGATATCAGTGGTATCTCCAACAAAGCGCCCCCTTAATTCTGGCTTCGGCCACACGATTTGGGCTGAAATTATTACGAATATTTACTTGTTTCACTCATTTAATCCTTTTTATAATTATTTTGTTATTTTCATTTATTACTTATTATTATTTTTTATTTTTATATAATTTATTTAATGCAAATATTGTACACTTTTAAACAATTTTTGTATGAAGTGAATATAAACCATAAATCCTTTTAGAAATCCTAGAAACAAATCAATTTCTTTAAGAATTTATTTACGGAAACAGATTAAGATTGAATAAAGTTTAATTTTTTCTTAATTCTAATTAATTTTCACGTGAATTTGTCTGCACAAAACTAACCTGTACAACCAAGCACACTTATGGCTATTATTAAGAAAAACGAAATAACTTTAGAGCAAAACATTTTATAAAAACACAAATACTTGGTGAAGATCTAAGTTCGTACTTAAAATTTGAAAAAACGAACAATCCAATTTATACCTTGTGGTAATCTTAAAAATTGTTGCATGAGATCAAAAATAAAATCTCCCCATATAAAATTCTAATCTTATCTATACGATCTTTTGGTAACAATCCTTCCGTTAAATTGTTAGTGTTATACAGATCATATATGTGCGTATATACATCATATCATGTCTCTTGTACTATTCACTACGGTCTATAAAAGGTGATTTACTTAATTTTTATGTTTGCAGTTTCTATTTTTTTATATAACAATTTCCGGAAAAGGTTTATACAGCAGATGATTCACTCTGTATTTCTTATGAGCCCATGTTGAACTAACCATTTAATTTTTATCAGCTTAAGTATTTTACATACTTAGCTTTTTCGGAAAATCAACCATTCCTTAAGTTTTACGTGTGCTTGAAACAATTAAGTGTTTAAGTCAAATAGGAAAGAAACTTTATATTTTTTTCTTTACCTTTATTTTTTCGGAGTTCCAATTAATTTAAAGAATGCTGCAAAAAAAAAGTAATTTTATTTGAATAACGATCAAAATTTCAAGTTGTCTACAAAACTTATTCGCCATGTGATTATTAAAATCTGAAAAAAGTATCGCTTCATGTAGCAATATGAAAAGGACGTTAAGGAAAACAGGTCAAGCTCGTAAACGTGAAGAGTAATAGAAAGGAAGAAAATAAAAATGTAGCCGTGAAATGTGAAAAGTACTTAAAATTTTAATTTTCAAGTCTTTTACCCTCGAAAGCAATTTTATGTAAATTATAAATGGAAATTGTAAACAAACAGTTGCACACCTTCTTTTTAATACCGACTTAATTTGTATAAGAAAGAAACAAGATAAAGTTGCCACTATTTGATTTTACCTTTATCTCTGCTGTTACATTATTCTACCACAGCCATTTATTTCTTAACAACTTAAATTTTGTTAATAAATTGTAAGAAAATATTCATTTGGGTATCAATTAAATTAGCATAGAATGGAGTGGAAATAACTTCAATAGTAAATTTAAGAGTACCAGAAGAGGTAATTTTGAACTTATTTAATCAAATGTACAATTTTACAAAGAGGCAATTCTCCAAACATCGTTTTCCTTTTGATGGGAAAATTAATGTGCAATTTAATGAATGAACGAAATAGCAATGCTTGAGGGCGAGAGTCAATTTAAACAGATCTCGTCCATCGATAATTTCGTTTACCTGAATTATATGACTAGTCGAGCAAAATTCGGATAATTGGCTACTATAATACGAAAAAACCCTTTCGGTACTTAGGCCGCCTATAATCGGCATTCACGAAACATTTCCTGGGTACGACCGCTGCCTAAAGTCGGCATTCACGGAAAGCTCTTAGGGTACGATCATTCCCTATAGTACGCATTATGTGCGTAAAGTTGCCAGTTGCTCTAATTATTTAACTTTTTTACTTTTGTTGTCTTCTAAAAGCTCATTATTTTATTTTCATGGATGCTAACCAGGAGCTTGAGATTTCTATCGGTGGAAACTTTACACTGTGCTTGCAGTAAAACATATTTCGCGGTTTACTCTGCCGTACCGAAAGAGTTAAATCACCCTAAAGTCGAGCTCGAGTTAGATTTAACTTAAGCTTAAGTAAAGCCACATAACTAGAAATTGCACAGCAAGCAAAATTCACTATAGGGTAACTTAATGGAATGCTTTTTATTGCTTTATTTTTAATTAACGAAAATCCAAATATATCGACAAAATTTGTTTTCATATCGAACCTCCGTCAGTTTGTTTGAAATAAATTTTTTGAAAAACTTTTACGCACGAAGCCATACACCCATATGGTAATATTTGTAATCTCTCAATATTTCTTAATTAAAGCCCATCTAAATATTAGGAAAAGAAATAAAAATTAAAATAACCCATAGAAGGAAATATGCGTCGCGATCACTGTTGTTCCTTAATGATCAATTTAAGGGACGTTTAACAAAATTCTGCTTAAACAAAAGATTAGCAAATTACGCCGATTTTAGGAAAATGGATTGTTATTTTTTCGTATTTGCACAATAAAAGGAATTATTAAAAATTTAAGGTTGGTATTTTTATATCTTTTCGCTTTCCTCTCAGGTGCAGGCCAGATCGCGCCCTGCATGCCTATGTAGAAGTAATGCAAAATTTTAGAAAATAGTGAAGGAGGGTAAAGTTATAAACAAAACTCGTTTTCATCTTAATTGTTTTATTTAAATCCTTACTCTAATCCAGGCAAAATTAAGTCTTACTAAAGCTAGCTTAGTATCTATACTTAGTCGAATAATCTTTGGGTGATACGACCAAACCCCTGCCTTTCCGGGCTCCCCTATAGACAGTCTCGATAATATCGATCATTTCCTGTTTATCCTCCAGTGGCCAATTGATCTTATTATTGTTACCTGTTCCCAAATCGATCATGATGTGTTTATTGCGGAAGAAAAACATCACCGTGCACGGATCGTACAACTCGTACATTTTATTGAAATCGGGCACCTCGGTGATGTCGACCAGATATATAACAGCGAAATTTTTTACTTTCTCAGCAATGCTGTAGAGAACTTCATCCATTTTCATGCAAGCTGGATCCCAATCGTGCCCAAAACGAATTACCTTAAAGGTGGATTTAAAAATTTTAAAAGTTAATTTGAAACTTTATTAAGACTGCCGAAGTACTTACAACAACTCGGTCTTCTTCCGAGAGGATGGCTTGGTCCACCTGCCAGCCATTGTGTAAATGCGGTAGCATGTAAGACATTTTGGCTAATTTTATTTAAAATTTTCTATTTGAGAAATTAAAAGTAGTGTTTTGTTGGATTTAAAGAAGGAAAATGCGGATCCGCAGGCAGTAAAAACAAACGAATGACTTTTCTATTTGACAGATTTCAGCTGATTTCAGAGAACTGGAAACATCGAACTATTCAATTAAGGAACGTTTTAGTGGGAGTTAGAAAATCTGTTAAAATTAACTAATTTAATTTTAATTGTTTCAAGGAAAATTAACAAAATTCTATTGTAAACTAATCTTGTTTGTTTAATTATAATTAGCATTTTAAGCAGACCTTTTACAAATTGTGTTTATAAACAACGAACACAGGAATACCACACTTGGACAGCTGCCAACAAATTGACAATTGCGGGTAGCCGCTGAGGTGTCAGAATTCTTTCTATCGGGATAGATCACGTTGTTCTGCCCTCTTGGCTGAGTGTTCGAATTATTTTGGGTTTATCATCAACTGTTACCAGTTATTTATTCGTTGTTATACTTCACTAGCATATTTTAAGCTATCATCACTGAACAATGGTAAGAAATTCGTTTTCCGGAGCTCCTAAAACCTAATTTTCAAGTGATGCAATTTGGCCTGTGAATTTGGCACTTTTTTGAAACATTTTTGTATATAATCATTCCTTTTTACAATCCCAGGCGGCTGTGGAGAGAAAGGGGACTTTTAAGGTCGAGTACCTGCAACAGATCGAAAAAGAGGTCCAGGAGAAATGGGAGGCTGGAAAACTGCATGAGTCAGATGCCCCGCTGGAGCCCTGGAAGACCATTGATGAAAAATTTTTCGTTACATTTCCATTCCCTTATATGAACGGACGCCTTCACCTCGGACACACCTTCTCCCTATCAAAAGCAGAGGTAGTTTGCCTGAAAATTGTCCCAAAACTCTAGTAATTCAAATGTTTACGACTTTTAGTTTGCGGTGCGTTATCACCGACTTAAGGGAAGGAGATGCCTTTTCCCGTTCGGGTTTCATTGCACTGGAATGCCTATCAAGGCCTGCGCTGATAAATTGAAGCGGGAAATGGAATCCTACGGATACCCGCCGGTTTTTCCCAGTGAGGTAGATAAGCCGGCTGTGGTTGAAGAAAAAGACGTGACACCAAAAGATAAAAGCAAAGGCAAGAAAAGCAAGGCGGTAGCCAAGGCTGGTGGGGCCAAATACCAATGGCAAATCATGCACAGCTTAGGACTTAAGGACGACGAGATTAAAAAATTCGCTGAGGCTGAGTACTGGCTGGAATATTTTCCTCCTTTGGCTATACAGGATCTTAAGCGGACTGGATTGCATGTAAGTTAATTTTACCATTATAACAGACTCTGGGCGACTAAAGTGTTTTTTAATATTGGGGAAATAATTGTTAAACAGACCTTAAAGAATAAAAGTTCTAGAAACAAATCGGCCACGTTTCAGTTCTGCACTTACTAAAAAATACCTACACATTTTCAAGCTTGGGTCAAAATTAGTCTCTTGCAAAAATTGCCTAAAAATGTCGATTGGCGAATAGTCGAAAATTGTCTAAATCAATTAGTCTTATCTCATTTCTTAAAACTTAAGAGAAAGAGAACTTGTCGGAACTTTGAAGAAAATTATAAACAAAACTATACAAGAGTAAAACAACACATTTATTTTGAATAAAATTATTAACATATTTCGGATGGACTTCACAGTTCCCCTACATTTGTAGCAAATTGTTAAAAAGAATCTTATTTTGCTGACTTTCAGATTGATTGGCGACGGACTTTTATCACAACAGACGCTAACCCATTCTTTGATTCATTTGTTCGTTGGCAATTTAACCATCTCAAAAATCGAGGAAAAATTATGTACGGTAAGCGGCATACTATTTTTTCCCCGAAAGACGGTCAACCTTGCATGGATCACGACCGCTCAACCGGTGAAGGTGTTGGTCCTCAGGAGTACACTCTGATTAAAATGAAACTCCTCTCCATTCCCAGCGGTTTAAAGTAAGACGCGGCTCAAACTTCATTTTTACTTTTATATGTTTATTTTGTTTTTTAGACAAGTGGAAAATGCTATATACCTTGTAGCAGCCACACTCCGCCCTGAGACTATGTATGGTCAAACGAACTGCTGGCTACATCCTGACATTAAGTATGTCGCGATTAAGACAACTAAAAATGACGAAATTTGGATTTGTACGCGACGTGCTGCTCGGAATATGTCTTATCAAGGTTTTACTAAAGAAGATGGGAAATTCGAAGTTATTGCTGAATTGACTGGCTCCGAATTGCTTGGACTTCCGCTTTCAGCTCCTTTAACTTCTCATAAAACAATATACACACTTCCAATGCTCTCTATCAGGGAAGATAAAGGAACGGGCGTTGTAACTTCTGTCCCATCAGATTCTCCTGATGATTATGCAGCCCTTGTAGATCTTCAAAAGAAGGAACCCTTCCGGCAGAAGTATGGCATTAAAGATGAAATGGTACTACCATATAATCCAGTCTCTATCATAGAAGTTCCGACAATTGGAAATCTTAGCGCGGTTACTATGTACGAAAAACTTAAAATTCAGAGCCAGAATGATAAGGATAAATTAGCTGAAGCTAAGGAGATGGTATACCTTAAAGGATTTTACGATGGAGTACTTCTTGTAGGTGAATTTAAGGGGAAAAAAGTTCAAGATGTGAAAAAAGATATTCAAAAGAAGTTGGTTGATCAAAATGAAGCCGATATTTATTATGAACCAGAAAAGACTATTATTTCACGTTCCGGCGATGTTTGTGTAGTTGCTCTGTGCAACCAGTGGTACTTGAACTATGGAGAGCCAATCTGGCAGGCACAGGCTTTTAAAGTCTTGAACGACATGGAAACCTTCCACACAGAGACCCGAAATAATTTCGAGGCCTGTCTTAATTGGCTGCATGAATACGCTTGCTCTAGAACATACGGACTGGGAACAAAACTGCCCTGGGACGAACAGTGGCTCATTGAATCTTTATCGGATTCGACCATTTACATGGCTTTCTACACAATCGTCCACTTGCTGCAAGGAGGCTCTTTAAAGGGAGAGACTCCAAGTCCAATAGGCGTAAAACCTGCAGATATGACACCTGAGGTCTGGGACTATATCTTCTTCAAAGAAAAACCTCTACCTAAAAGCAACATTAAAAAGGAACACTTAGAGTTGATGAGACGCGAGTTCGAATATTGGTATCCATTAGATCTTCGTGCCTCAGGAAAGGATCTTATCCAAAATCACTTGACATTTTTGTTATACAATCATACAGCTATTTGGCCTAATGATTCCACAAAGTGGCCTCGTGGAGTCCGAGTAAATGGACATTTACTTTTAAATTCATCGAAAATGTCTAAGAGCGAGGGGAATTTCCTGACGTTACACGAGGCCATAGAAAAGTTTAGTGCGGATGGAATGAGACTTTGCCTGGCTGATTCTGGAGATAGTATAGAAGACGCTAATTTCGTAGAGAGTACAGCGGATGCTGGAATTTTGCGTCTATACACTTTCATTGAATGGGTCAAAGAAATGATGGAATCTAAAATGCTTCTCCGGAAAGGAGAGCCTAATACTTTTAATGACAAAGTGTTTATCAGCGAAATGTATCTAAAGACGAAGCAGACAGATGAGAATTATAAAAAGATGCTCTTTAAGGAGGCTCTAAGGACGGGATTCTTTGAGTTACAACTGGCTCGAGATAAATATCGCGAGCTGTGCGGAGCTGCTGGGATGCATGTCGAATTAGTATTTGAATTTATTCGCCGGCAAGCTCTTCTAATGTCACCAATTTGCCCTCATGTCGCTGAGCATGTGTGGCAACTACTGGGAAATCCTGGAAGTATATTTAAGGCGATTTGGCCAACTGTTGGAGAGATAAATGAAATTGATATTCAGTGTTCGGAGTACTTAATGGAGGCAGCTCACTCATTCCGGTTGAATTTAAAAGCCACCCTTCAGATAAAGGGTAAGGGCGGCAAAGAAAAGGCGGTTGATCCTGTTGCAAAACCGACAAGCGCTGTAATCTGGGTGGCCGAAACTTACCCACCTTGGCAAAGTTGCGTGTTAGACACATTGCGAGAACTCTACGAAAAAAATAATGGTTTTCCTGATAATAAGATTATTGCTTCCACTTTACAAACAAAAGATATCTTGAAGAAGTATATGAAACGTGTCATGCCTTTTGCGCAAATGATCAGAGAAAAGGTGGAAGCACCAAACGGAAAGGGAACGAGCGCCATGGCCTCTAGTTTGGACTTTAATGAAAAACAAGTTCTTGAGAATAATCTTGAATATTTGAAAACTACATTGGATGTAAGTCGAGAGCTTTATTTAATTCATTCTGGCATTATAAAAAATGTAATTTTATATTTCAGCTTGATGTACTTCAAGTAAAAAGCACTGTTAACCCTTTTGCACCTGAAAAGACTAAGGAAGAGGTGCGACCAGGTGCTCCATTCATCCAGTTCACTGTAAATCTAAAGGCGGTTGTGAAACTTCAAAACCCAATTGAAAGATCAGGGCTTTTTACAGTAAACACGATAATCTGCGATGGGGACACAGTGAAAAAATTCTACGAAAGAGTGGCAAAATCCATTGGACTTAAAGGTATTTACCTTAGATTATTATTTTAATTTGTTTATATCTAATTAAATATTTACAGATGTTCTAGCACTTAAAATTTGGTGGTATGAAGACCCTAAACTTGGTCCACGGCAAATACCTAAATTTGGAGACTACAAGACTGGAAAAATTGAGTTAACTGAAGGACAATTTGAGATTGACGATAGTCAAGAGAACGTTATTCTTCATACTAAAACAATTGTTCAAAATATTGGCAGGAATTTTGTCTATGTTGTGGAATAGTTTTTTTTTTTTTTTGTAATTGGTTTAATTTATTCATGTCCCTTTTTATTGAAAATAAAAAAATATGATGGAAAGACCAAATCCATAACTTTAAAATATTAACTTATTTTTCGTCTTCCTTGGAAAAGTACTTAAAGGTTTATATTAGGCTGATTTCATTTGATCAAGATTCATATCATTGGGAATTATTTGAGAAATCAGTGGTAACTTGCTAATATCATAAATAACGCCAGATAAACCCCATCGACCCGCATTTATGGGTAGAAGTTAAGAGATCTATTGCTTCAAAGGCAGACGATCATTAGAGCCGTGCACATGATGCCTGAAATATTTTTTCGGCTTCGATCTGTTATAATTTAATAAAGGCAATGTCTCGAAGAATTCAAGTTGGCATAAAAACCAAATTATACCACCAGACACGAAATATTAAATGGTAAAGAAAGTTTGTTGTAGGAAAATATTATTAACCAATTGATTAAACGCCTTTTAATGTCTTTTCAACAAAATCAAGGTTTTAAAATGAAATTTTCAATAAATTGGTTTAAAAAAAATTACTTTTGTTTGTATCATCTGCCCCTCTTCTGTTTCCTTACTTAGTAAGGATTCAAATAAATTTTTATTTTGAATTATATGATCAATAAGTGTAGTCACTGTGTCTTCCGACTAAAACACAAAACTCATTTTTTTATTACTTAGACCTTTGCTTAAATCTAAAGATAAGATTCTGTGGAAACCTATTTCAAAATTAGTCACTGAATGAATTGGATTTAGATTTTTATATTGGGACTTATTACGGAATCCGTCGGTAGGGATGTGTATGCGAATTTCATGCATTTTGGATTCTGAAATCTGCATTCGCATTCCCGTTGAGGGTTTCCGCAATAAGTCCCATTAATAAATTATTGAGGCTGTTCTGTATATCTCCAAAACTACTTCAGAGAATTTTTCCTTTGCCGCAAAGTGTAGAAAATGCGATTAAAAATTAAAGTGTTCTCATTGAGAATTACAAAAGCTATTTTAAAAACCGATACATTCGACTGGCAATCAAGACACTAAAGTTCATTGCATAAGTCTTAAATACTAGTTCTCTTTAAGCAAATCAAAATTATATTGAAATGATCCAGAACATCAATAACCAGCATTCTTGAATGCAATTAAATTAAACTTTTGATGCTTTTTAAGCAAGTTAAAATAATTAATTATAGTGCAAAACTATCGTAATAAGTATAAAGTTACTGTAATTATATTTGGCCTACAAATCTGCGGGTGCACTAATTTCAGAATGGCCTGTCTGACTTAAATTGTCATTACCGATAAAGCACCTGGCTCAGGTAAAAGTTGCATGGGATAAGGTTTGATACGCGGTCACCTGTTGCGCGCTCTTAGATTACTCCAAGGTATAAATTGAATTGTACACCCATTCGATCAGTTTACTTGTTTTAATGATATTTTCACGAATAATGTGTTCTCCTAAATTTATTTCGCTTCTTTTTATATCGGTCACAACAAGTGGTTTTTGTGGGTGTTCAGGTTAGTTGGGTAAATGTGTAAAATCTTTGAAGAAATCATTAATTTCCATTTGTGCTAATTAATTTTGCGTAGCACCATGACAAGTGTTTAGAGAACTATGGACTACACTTTCCGTTTCACTTAGTTCTAAACATTTGAATGCGGGCCGAGTAACCATAGCTTTTATTTTATTAAATCCTTAACGTCTTTAATTTTCCAAAAGGCAAAAAGCTAAAGATCCATTGTCTATGACTATACCATTCATATAAATTGTGAATAAAAAAATTAGAATGCCAGTTGAGAATATAGCAAAGTGATCCATAATGAATATTTTAGGAATTTTCAAAATCAGAAAATCTCACGATAAAAATTTAAAAATTATAATTTTTTCTTTACCTCACAGAAAAATACATGTTTAATATTTAGATAGATTTTGAAGGGTGAAATTTAAGAAAATAAACGGCAGTTGTAATAGATTCTGAGTAAATAAAACCATCCAGAAAAAATCACAGGCTAAAACTTCACGGTGTATTGAATTCTTTCATATGAACTTAATGTCTCTGCCAAAATATTTATTTATTATATATCAAGAGATTTAAGTGGATTAGGCAACAGACGACTGCTTGTGAAGGTTATCGAATATTTCCATTTCCCCCTATTCCTTGCACCAGTGATTGATTACACTTAAAGATGGCAGGCAACCAACTCTTGCAAAAGACACATTATATCATAAGTAAATATTTTCAATAATTACAGCCGAGAACGAGATTCAACCAAAGCCAAAATTGGATGGTCGTATCGTTGGCGGTTACAAAATCAACATCACTGATGCTCCGCATCAAATATCTTTGCAATCAACCTTTGGTCATATTTGCGGCGGATCAATTATAGGACAAAAATGGATTCTCACGGCTGCTCATTGCACAAGGTATGCTCTCAAGTGGACTCCAGCAATTTGTAGATTTTGCTTTAGTTGAAATTCCTAAAATAAATAGAATTTATGTCATTTTTCAATCTATTTCTAGCGGGCAAAACGCTAAGCGGATGAGGGTAAGGCTGGGATCATCGAAGTATGCAGAAGGGGGTGACTTGGTCAACATTTCAAAGATAGTGCAGCACGATAAATTCAACTATAGCACGATTGACTGGGACTACTCCCTTCTGGAGCTCGAAAAAGAGATTGAGTTTAATGACCAAAAGCGGCCGGTTAAGCTGCCCAATTTGGAAGAGGACCAGGAAATAGTCGACGGAACCGTATGCAAGGTGACCGGATGGGGCAACACCTTAAGCAACGAAAGCAGAAGTTGGTTGCGAGAGGCTGAAGTTCCGATTGTTAACCGGGAGCTCTGTGCAGAAAGGTACCAAAAACACGGAGGAATCACCGAAAGAATGATTTGTGCCGGATACGAAGAAGGAGGAAAGGACTCTTGTCAAGGTGACTCTGGCGGGCCTTTGGTCTCAAATGGGACTCAATACGGCGTCGTGTCCTGGGGTTATGGATGCGCTAAACCGGAGTATCCAGGCGTTTATTCTAGAGTTGCTTTAGTTAGAGACTGGATTAAGGAGAATACGGATATTTAAGATATATTTATTATTTATTAAAAAAATATATATATGACTAAGTACATTCAGTTCATCGATCTTTTCATATCATAACTCATTATTAGTCTTATCTAATTAAAAAAAAATCTCTTCACATCAGGAAAAAACGTGACATGAATTCAGAACGAAAACAATGTTCTATAAAATAAATTCGACCAAAGTAAACTTTAAGAATGCTTAAAAATATAGAAAAGTATAATCGCAATCCCAAATATGCTAGGAGGGTTGAAACTCAAACCAATCTCTATGTTTGCATCTGGTCGAATTTATAAATATCCAAAAATTGATTGTATTCCGTTATAGGAACAACTCTTGCTCTAATCAGTGGAGTAAATATCTACAAATATATGTAAATATCCCTTTTATTTTTTATCCAACACGCTTTACAACGCAGATAGTAACAGACATCTGCTTGTTAGACTGATGTTCCTACATTAGCATACGGCATTAAAATGTGCTTTATTCTCATCAACATGTGCTTCTTTATGTATCAGTTCTCTTTATATTTTTATTTATTTATTCGTTGTTTACAAATTCCTGTCCTTCTACCGGTTCAACCATTTTTTAAATTTATTTTATACTCTGATGTCCTTGATCGGTCCACATGCCATATAAAAAAAGGAAAGGAGTAAACCAAAATTTAAACCGCATATGGGATTTATTTGCCCCACGTGTAGATTCACATTTTTACTATAACTAGGATCCTTAAGCAAAATTTACTCAGAGATAAGGGAAATTAATAAATCGATACGTACCTCACCCACTTTAATTCGGATTACTCGTGTGCTTTACATAACATCACGTTTGATATAATCAAAATATTTTCACAAAATACACAAGATGAGGACCACTTTAAAGCAATATTTTTTTATATAAAAGAAAGGAAATAAATAAAAAGTTGAACAAATCTGTTTCTTGTCTGAAAAGGAACGTGCAAAAAATTTAATGCATGTGTACGAATTCTTACAATACAAACATTAATTTTAGGATACGCATGTACTTTTTATAATACTTTTAGAAATTTGTTGTATACGATTTCTATTTTTAGTATATTTGGTTAAATTTGTCTTGTTTTTGGAAAGCTATACAACTTGTAAAACGTCGTTGTTTTATATTTATAACATAACCACGTGATATTATTTTTGGTACTCTTTAAAATAAGAAATCGAGTTTTTGTTAGTGTAAAATTAAGCACAAAGTGAGAAGTTATACATTAAAAATTCATAATAGATTGACTTTTGAGAACAAAACAACTTAGTTCTAAGAATATTTTCATGTTATATCACGTTTAGTTTAAACGATTAACAAAAGTTAACAAAAATAAGATACAGCATACAAAAGTAGGCAAATATCTTTAGCTTACATATGTATGCTAAAAAAATGGATTTTATAAACCGAATATAAATTTTAAAAAATATAAAGTCCAACCATTTAAATATTTTACTAAAATCGGGTTGTTGTCACCATCCCTCTTCTCGTTATCAACAAGTGATCGGGGTAGGGAATAGAATATATGCCCAAAATTAGCGTTTGGTCCTAAAATTTGCGACAGCACTGTATATAACAAAATTTGATTCTGTTAGAAAGATATACAAATCAGTGTGCCCTTGTATCTCATTTTACAGTAATAGCAATGTTGCTTCAACGTATTACATTCATTGGAAGGTGAAAGGTGAAGGCCTAAAGTGTTGTACACTTTTCATGCTCCCCTCGCCTCGTATAGTTAAAGATTTTCTTTTTTGTAGTATATTTAATTGTAATGAGTTAATTAATTATGAATTTGTAAGGTAGTCAAATATAAACCAGAGTGTTAAACACGTGTAAGAGAAGTTATGATATAAGACATAGTTCGCATTTGAAGAGATCGAGTCCTAAGCCTACTACCACATTACACCCCAAGAAATGAATTGTGAAAGAAACTGTTGCGTGAATTAAATTTCCATTAATTTATCGGTTCATATACGAGTATATGCGTATTTTATTTTATATGAATGGTCAAGCGGTCAATTGATCTCTATCGTTTCCATATAAAGTTGCATAACTCTTAAAACTTTGCTCGAAGTGTAAAGGGGCTAGCATCGGTCTAGAGTAATCTGTAGGTATCAATTAAATAGTCTTAAGGTCTCAATTTAAAGATATAGGCTGAAAAGAAAGAGAAACAGTAAAATTCAAATTATTTACACCTTTTGTTCTATCTTATTGATCAATTCGCGTATAGAAAACGCAACTTAAAAGCGTTACAGACTACCCACCTCCACTGTTGAGGTGATAAGACGTGCAAATTCTCATCGCGGCAGCTCAGAGGAACGCTACAGAATAACACCAGCAGCCGTCGCTTTTTTCCGATACGGAGAAGCGCACACGTTGATTTCACATTAGTGCCGGGTCACGTTGAATTTCCACGTGAAAATTCTGGGGTTCGGGCGCTTCGCTGAATCATCGGGTATACCTCGGTTGGGTTCTTTACAGACATTCTAGTTTCATTCCACTCTTTACAGCCAATCTGCAAGGTCGGTTCATAAGTAAAAGAATATTTTCGCTTTTTGTCGTTACGATCAAGTTAAATATTAAATTTAAGTTTGTCACAAGTGTAGAACCTTGTTAGCATTCAATTCACTGCAATTTATTGCGATCGACGAGCTGTTTCTCTCTTCTCGGCGATTAAATTACATCAATATTATTTTCTATTTTACGTAAACATATCTATTTGAAGTCTGTTTTGATATGATAGTACTGAAGTGACCTAGTGTTTTGACTAAGTGTCTTACTATATTCAAAAATTAGTACAACACCGGAAAAGTGCAATTGAGAAACGTTAAAAGTTGAACCACCTCTGGTGGGAGGTAGTTTATATTTTATATTAAGAAAACTAAGTAGAGTGTTGATTATCTTCTAAAATTCGTTTTACGAAATGCAGTGTTTATAAATTGTTAAGATAATTGTTTATATAAAATTTGAGATATTTAGCAAAAATTCGTTAAATTATTGTTAAAGTGATTGTTGAGTGTGAGTAGGTGAAAATATGCGAAACCAGCACTTCTTGGGTACTTTCAAACGTTTTCCCCAATCAATCTTACATAAGGAGCCGTTGGAAGATTAATTATGATGGCAATTACCTCCAGTTGGAAAACGTGTACTTATGTGTGAGTATTATTTCTATCATTCTTACTTCTTACATTCTGGCAATTCAGTCAAACTTTATAATTTAATTATGATATTATCTGTTTTGGCTCTCTTCCTAAGCGGTGACGGTATCTTAAATTTCAATTACATTAAGAGAATTTTTATAACCATACCAATTCTAAATGGTAGGAAGTAAATAAAGTAATTCGATACTTTGGTTATTAAGCTGGCATTAAACTGTGCCAAAATCGAATAATGCAAATAACTTCTAAATGCTCACGTTGTTCAGCACGCAATTAATAGTTGTACCATAAAACGGACCAGTTAACCTTTTTGAAGTTTAAATAACTTTGGGAAAGGGGATTTATGCTAAGATCAACACTTTCTATATATGTAATCTTTTACCTATTCAATTTCAAACAGAATTTTTTTCAGGGTCATATTTCATTTTTATTTCTCTATGCATAAATTGTTGTATAAAATTCGCGAATCTTTCCGTTTTTGAAGGGTTACGCAATTTTTTTTTTTATAGGGTATTAAAATAGATATTTATGTCCAATCCATCACATTTTGGGTGTACTGTTAAAAATAGACAATCCATAATCTATTTATAAATCCTTTAGTCTTAAAATAAAAATTAACATAAACATGAGTTATCGTCCTGATAAGAGTAAGAAACATTATGCAATATGATTGTGTTCAGTAAATTTTTATTAAGATTTTCATTTATTTTAATCTCTTCAACACTCAGGTGTAAAATACCACCAAAAATGGCTGCATGTTATTTCGAAAATATGATGTTTGCATGATAAGATAAGTAATAAGATCCTACGTGAAAAATTGTAGGTTTACACTTATTTTACAAAGGTATGTTAGTTATGAAACAATTTCTTACGTAAAAATGTTTCCCGAAAGAGTTAACCTTTTACATTCATTCCTCTACAAATATAACGATATACATAACGCTATTTCTGGAGTATCGAACTCTGATAGAACTGCTTTTAAGGATAGGATCTTCTTGCCTACATTCGATACAAAAGAAATAAATATAAACGTGTATTTTTCCTCCTAATTAAATAGTTTCAATAATCCGATAGGTTGAAAACAGCAAACACACGTTTTTGTAGCAGCTCTTTAAACGTTAAAGTTTTCGATCGAATTCCACCCACGTCATAGTTGCCCCATACACAGAGATTATCAATTACGTGACACCCAATGAAATAGAGGATCTAAAGTCTATGTCACCTGCTAATTGCACGTGCCCTCTTTTTTTCAATTACGAATGCAAAAATTGCAGTACTACTTAAACGTTGCAAAAAATAAATTTTATTCTGTAATTATCGTAGCACTTCTGTCTTAAAGTGTTCATTTAATTACATCACTTAACAAATTAAACTGATTTTACAAACGAAATGTATGGACCCTAATAGCTAAAAACTTGGCTAGCTCTTAATAGCCTAATAGCCCTAATGATTGCAGATTAATCTTTTTGAGTTTTTGTATCCCATTCACCGCAACCGCAGGTACAAGAAAAGTACGGATCAAGTGCAATAATTTGAAATCAATTTACGGAGCTCACCTATGTTGCCTATAAATGTGAATTACTAAACATGTTGAAAGGTTTCTAGCGGGCGTGTTTTATAGCCTAACCTTTACTGCACAATACCAATTAATAAGAGAGATGCAACTAATATTATTAAATTTTGTGATCTTTTAAACAATTACTTGTTTATGAAATATTTCTAAAAATAATAAAATTGTTAATTTTTCGTAATGTTAGATGGGCAATACACTGTTTATGTAAGAATCGTGAGGTTTTTTTTTTTTATAAAACAAATGCAACTAGGAAAACATTAGAGCTGTATGTAAACATGTAATGCAATGCCAAGTGCAACAGGTTTTTCAATTTTTTTATGGGTTTCTCGCAATCTTTACTTTTGCCTCCCAGAAATTGTAATATTAACGTTGGATTATAAATAATCTTATGACTTTTTATAATTGGCAAATTGATAGGAAAAGAAATTAATGTATTTATTTCTAATTAAAATTAATACGAAAACATGCAATTTGTTTTAATTTATAGTCGCAATATATACACGTATTTTAATCTAATTAAATAGCAATATGTTTGAAGTGTTACCCTTTAGCTTTATTAATTAGGAAACATATAATTATAACTTTAGAGGTTTCTTAAAACTAGGACCCTAATTACCTACGACTATATTTTTCATCTGTTTAAGTCATCAACATTGTGATTGAAGGCCATATCGATTATTGTAAATATTAATTATACGAGCATTTTTAAATATTTATTTTTAATTTCTTTTTTTACATTATCTCATGGTATTAATAAATTATTAACCCTAATCGTACCACGATGTGACTCTGAGTCACAGTTGAATTTTGAATTTAAAATTTTTGTTTATTTCTAATTACATTTCTGAAATATTTTTTTGAATTTTCACTTTAAATTTACAATTAACACTAAAATATAAATGAAATTAAACTATAAACAAAAACAATAGCATTTTATTATAATTATTACCATAATTCTCATAACTGATTCAGAGTAACATCGCGGTATGATTCGTTATAAAAACATGTGATACAATAAGTAGCAGATATATTTTGGGAAATCTATCTCTAAATAATTTAATTGCCCATTTGTATAGGGTTAGGATCTTCGATTTCTACAATGTCAATTTACATTTGACCGGTATTTATTTTTAATTTAAAAATTAATATAAAAAAATCAATACATATTATAAAGGATATGGAGAGCGAAATTTTATAATCCCAATTCTATTATATATGTACTTTCTTAATTTTCCAAGAATGTGATGTAAATTATAAAGACAAATCTCGAAAAATTACTCAAGATCTACGTTTTTATCATAACATCATATCTTGAAAGTTTAACAGTTCACAAACCATGTTTTTAGCAGCATAGTGCTAAAATTGTCGATATCGTTACTCGAACTCTAGACTACTATTTACATATGTTGAGATTGATGGAAAAAGATAATCACAGACAGTTGTTATTTATTATCACACACAAAGAAGGACAGCGAATTAAAATCTATTCCAGGTAACAGATAAATTGATAGTTTCTTACTAAGAGATATAATTCAGAATATATCCATTACAACAATTTTTCCTTCTAAAGTCATCTTAATTTGCAATCCAATGGATATGAAATCATAGCTACTAAATGAATAACCGCGATATATGATATTTCACGTTTCGACTAAATACGCGAAAAATCTATTACTGCTATATCTGATAGCTTGACATGTTTATACATTCAGGAAGTTGGGTAAGAGAAGTAAATAAACAACTTTGACTAGTCCATAGACAGTAAAAGCGGCACGCTAAAATCATTCCCACAGTCTCTAGGTTATGTGTCTGAATGGATGCCGGCTACATTCCTAGCCACAAGAGTTAGGCACATACTTAACTGGTGCAGTATTTACCTATGTTACCTGTTACCTGGTGCTATTATGGAAGTTAAAGATAATTTCAGACAGACAGGGCAGAAAATTTTGTACGTGCCCAAGCATGTCGCATGCCCACCGATTATGATTATCATGTCCATACATTAGTTCACGGAATATCCTATTTCGGGTCTGATCATTAATTTAAGATTGTTCTCCAAGATTTTATAGTAAAATGCAAAAGTTGACAATTTGCGATCTCAACTGAAAAAAAAACACCGATTGATAGGGGGCTTTTAATTTGGTCCTAAATTTGGAGTTACGTTAGTACGTGTCTTTGCAATTAAGGTTAATTGAACTCAGTGCAGGTTGAGCCAAGCCTATGCTGTATATCTATAGTTTTATGCGTTATGTGAGCACCATATCTGAATCTGTGTGCCCTACCTCATTTGCGTAGATCATGCGTTTCATAGCTACATGTACTGTACTCGTATATCACACAAATTGGCATCATGTTACATTCTTTTCGCATATAATGAAAAGTAATGGATACTTATTTCTTGGTCATTCAGTTTAACCATGAAAAACGATTTTGGAAGAATTGTAATAATGTTTGGATTTGTAGTTATGGGTGCTATACGCTGATATCTATCTACATTAATTTATATCTTAAGACATTAAATTACTGGTAGAACATATTAGTTTTAAATGGATGTTTACGAACATTTCACCTTTAAAATTCCTTATAACGTTAATTTGGTCATAGTTCAGGTAAAGATAACTAGAGTTGTCAAAGATACAAATTGTGTATTTTCCGAAAGAATCGGTATTTCAAAATGTATTACATAATTCTTCCGAAAACTATAAAATGAAAATCAAACTAAAGAAAACACATGATGTATTTTTTAAAGCTTAAGAAACATAATTAGAAATACAACAATTATTTATTTATTTACTTGAATAAACGAACTATTAATCAATTTAACATTAATTACAATAAGTACATACATCAAGAATTTACCAAATTTGTTTAAGAGATTATATGGCTTTCTTTAACTTAAAAGTTTGTTCTTTTCCGATAAAAACTTTTCTTAAATGAATATTGAGTGAAAACTACAATTGTCGGTTATTTGTTTTTGTATTGGTATTAAAAGAAATATGCCTTTATGCAATTTTTATTCCAGGAGTGATCCCCCAGATTGTCCTGGAAAATAAAAAGTTTGTCTATATTGTTTCATTAAAATTAATGTCTTTCGTCTTGGAGTTTATTAAAGATTACAAAAACATATTCGGTTTCAAGCAAAAAACATTAACTCTAATTTGAAAATTCGTTTTCTTATTCCATAATAAATATAAAAGCCGAAAGTATTGAATTTTAAAAAGGTATTGAATAACATATGGAGCATATACCTAAATTAAATGCTAATTTTTAACAATTTTTCTATATTATGGAGGCACAATATATTTTTTCCTATTACCGATTATGCAATATTTAGTCATAATGAGGACAGTTTTACATCAGACTTGATATTGAGAAGAAATTTGTCATCTACAGGCAGATGTTACCTCATATCGTTTATTTTATTAAAATCTATTGAAAACTTTTTATAAGCATAGGTTGTACGAGAAAGAAAAGAATATTTTAGTGTTTATCTATCACTGAATTAATTAAAGCAAAACTTATTTTGCAGCTAATTGTTGTCCAGTATTTCTAATTTTATATTTAAATTTATATTTATAGTTTGAAAACAAACAAATTCTTTTATTATACCCTACGGTTATGGGTATTGTTCTCAAATTATTTGAATAAACGACCCAGTTACTGTACCTCAAAAGGCAAAATTTCTAAGAAACTCCTAAAGTTCGCAGCTCCAAGCTGTACGTTTCATAGAAGCTCCACAAAGATATTTTCTGAGAAGGGAGGTGTGTCCTCGATTGTACATTTTCTATTAATATCGGCCTCGCAATAGTCTGAAAAATGTCACCCACAACCATTACTCTGTACAACTGCCTGAAGTACACCTTTACACGTTAAATGTATATATGCTGGGACTTACGTAAAGTGTTTTTAATAGAAATTTATTATATCCCTTTGCTACAAAGTATTTTTGATATTGATTTTCAAAATCTATCGTATAAAAGAGGTTTTAGGCAAATTTTTTTATTAGCTTGCGTACTACCAAAGGAATTATTATGCAGTCACATACTTTCTAAATCACATGTTAACAGATTTCCGGAACTTTTCTAAGGAATAGCAAAACAAGTGAGTTTCCGGTGGAATCTTACGATGTTGGGAATTATATCGTTGCAATAAACGTGGCCACGTGTTGAGTTAGACAGAAAACGTTTAAGCAGAACTTTTTAGAGAAATCTCAAGAATAGTTTAACAAGAGCACGTTATATTATCGTCTAGATTTTAAAACTTAGACACTGAGTTTAATAAAATTAATGTTTATTTATTTACTAAATTACACTATATTTTATGTTTTATACTTACTTAACAAGCTTTACCTTTACTCTGCACTATATTGCATATACCTATTAAGTTTTGAAATAATTCAGTTACCTATATGAATCTTAAGAATAAAATCATAAATTGTAAAATAATTGCGGCTTATTTTCTATCCCAGATAATATGGAGAATTAATCAATCTTTTAATATTTTTTGAGTACCTAATTTCACCTGTGCTAAAAGAGACAAGGAAGCATAGTAAAAACATGTAATGAATAATTATGAAGAGTAGCCTCAAAGCTGCTTAAAGATGTTAAGCGTGAAAGGAAGCAAATAGGTGCTCTTATGCATCGACATTTTTGAGAATTGCATTGTTGTCGCGTGCCATTCCCCGTGACTGGAGATACGAGTAGATCGTGTTTCTGCGTGACTGCTTTAGAGAGAATCCGTGAGCACAAGAAAATCAAGCTCACCTTTATAGGAAATAATTCCGGTATGAAAAGTAAAGCCGGTTTAAAGGTTAAGAGAAATGGTTAATCATACTCAGGTTATAGAGCTGAGAAAATATCATGCTTACTGCCACTTGAGTTTAATAACGTGTGGCTTATAGGGACACGTGACCTGATAATGAAAAGTTTTCCATCACTTTTTAACTGGATTGAAATTAATTCATGCTTCAGCACTTGTTGAAAGAACTTACGTAAATCCGTTGTAAAGTTCTATCGCATGACTGCTGCTAATCTATCAACATTTGCAAAGATATTAATAATACTAAATATTATAGTCTATATAATTTTTGGTAATACTCAAGCATTTATTGAAAATAGGATAGGTTTATTTGAACTTTGATCTTTAATTAATTTTCAGTTCAACTACTTAACCAGTCAGAGTTATAATGAGTGCATTTGACAAGGGTAAAAACTTAGAGTTTGAGTTTACCATATATTCGAAATTACACATGTAGTACTCTTTGATTAAGGAGTATCGCTTAATATGTGCGGTGAAATTTAGAAATAATTACAATTCCAAAGGGGTTGAAACAGTTAACTGGTTAAAGGAGAGATTACTAACCCACATATACCCATCCGTCTATTTAAAAATATTTCTATATATTCCTATATTTATATTTTTAGGTATCAATTCCAAAAAATAAGTACTAAAATAGCATTTAAGTAAAATTAAACAGATTTTTAATTATCATATGCTCAGTGTCCAAGTTTTTGAAACATTATAAATCGATTAGCAAGTCAAAAAAGGCTGCCTTATTTTAAATTTTCATAACTAATAAACTTTAAGCTAACAGAACACACATGCTTTTCCAGCTGAAGTTATTAAATTTGTACATTGGAAATCGAAACCGCGAAGCTGTAAGAAATCTAACATCTAAATGCAGGGAAAAGCAAGTGAATATAACCTTCGAGGTAGGTAACGCAAATAAATTTAACTGATTCTTAAAAATCTTTTTTTATCTTTAAAATTTCCTTTATGTTTAATTTTATTCTTCGAAGCAATATTTCTAATAATTTCATTTCTCTATTTCTTTCCCCATAATCCTATTCCTTTCCTTTATTTTAAAGTGATTTGAAATTAATAAAACTTATGTAATTGATGTATAAACTTTGATAAATGCGATTAAAATCGGGTGCGTATTCGAGGACAAGGCAATTTCTATAAGAGAAGGAACAAAATTATTCATACTTATTCGTGACCTGGTGCGACAGTATCTCTAAGGCTGGAAAGTAGCTCTGAACAATTTCGACAAAATTATTTTGGTTATCAACAATTTTTTAAGTTTTTAATTTATTTATATATATATATTTTTTAAATTATTATTACATATTTCGCATTGAACGTTAAATTATTGCATTAAGATATTTCCACACATTTATTAATTAATTATTCCAAAAAAAAACAACTTCTATATCTGAAAATATTTAGATTTCATTGGATACTAATTTGCCTTAATTAATTTTTATTATTGCAAAAACCCCTTTTAATCGGTAACATTTTTTATTTACAGGTTATAAAATAACGAGAGGATGTGGACGAGTGTTTGATAAAACGATATATTGATGGGCAATATAACAACCATCTGCTGTGCAGTATTTTATAGAAAGCTTCTTTTAAAAAAGTTTACTTTACAAAAATTTTACCATAGAAGGGAAAGTTAATTGAAAAATTTTACCAAAATTTTGATAAAATTCTAAATTTGTTCCAAGCGCAAATTAGCAACGTTGTGTAGAAAGATTACGATACCAGTTGTTTAAATAAAAATTGGAAGAATCGCTTGTCTACGTTATTTGGGGAGCCTTTAAAATGGATTGGCTTCTTTCAAATCCCCAGATGCACAGCATGTTTTCATCCCTGGGAGGGATACAAAATGATACATATACGATTAGTTCAAATGCTAGTGGTAATAAATATTATTTATATTTGTATTATTAAAATTTAAATTAAATGTTTTGTATAGCGGTGCTAGAGGAGATTAATTACAAGTTATCTTGCGAAGATCCCAACATGAGGACATTCCGACGCGCCGTAGGGTTTGGACAAAATATTAAGTTAGATCTTATCCCACTGCTGATTAACGCAAAGGATCCAGCAATTCTAGATTCAGCTGTTAAGATCTTAGTGAATCTAACCGTTCCTGTTGAATGCCTTTTTGAAGTTGACGACATATCCCGGACCAATGTTGGCCACTGTATCATCTTTGAATTGAACAATTTACTTGTTACAAGCAAAGAGGCTTTTATGGATCCAAAGAGTACAAAAGCCATCATCGATCATATGAAGTGCATATTAGAAAGTGATACAAAATTGTCCACTTTCCAGTGTGACAGCATTAATAATTGCCTTTTATTGTTGAGAAATATTTTACATATACCAGAGCCAAGTTACTCCTTTTTATCGCAAGGACATCACAATGGAAGCAGTTGCACTTCAATGCAAAATACGATTTTGTGGAATCTTTTTATACAAAGCATTGACAAAGTGTTAATTTACTTGTTATCGTGTCCAGAAAAGACGCATTGGGGCGTTACTATGGTGCAATTGATAGCTCTAATGTACAAAGACCAGCATGTTAGTACTTTACAAAAACTGCTGAATATTTGGTTTGAATCGTCCTTATCGGAAAGTTCGGAAGATAATGAAAGTAATACATCTCCGCCAAAGCAGGGAAGTGGAGATTCCAGCCCAATGTTGACTTCTGATCCTACTTCGGATTCATCTGATAATGGAGGTGAGTAAAATATTCAAATTCTCTTGTTGACATTTTATTCAACTGTAAAAAACTGGTTTTCGTATGCAGAAGATAATTAAGCGGAACTATTTTAATCAAAGCTTAGTACAAGTTCTTCAAATTTCGTACAAATTACGAAGGTTTAAAAGATTTGGTACACATCAGATATCAAAAATTATTATCATATTTGTATCTGACTTTAAATGAATGAATCTGGTCTTATACAATGTACTAATTTTAAGCAAAAATTATAAAGTAATAATAAGAAGAATAAAAATTAAGTGTAAGGAAAAAGAAATAATTGAAGCATTTTATCAATATCTTTTATAGGAGGTGGAAATGCTGGAAACGCTGAAGATAGAAGACAAATCGCTCTGAATAAAGAAACTGAATCAACATTGCAGGAAGTGAGTAGAAAAGGTCAAGAGTACCAAAATGCCCTTATGAGGGGTCCTACTAAGCAGCAAGGAATGCACCATCAAAGTCATCAGAGTCACAAAAGCCACCAGAGCTACCATGGACACAGTCAAAGCCATTCATTGGGAATGGGGCCACCGAAATATTCTATACATGTTGGTGCCATGCAAAAAGACACTCATATGAAATGTATGCCGCAGGGTGAATCAAATCAAGTAAATTTCTATCATGATATTTAAAATATATAGCATAATTTTAATTATCTTTCTTTTTAGATGAGTCAGAGTCCCTCACCAAATAGAAGTGAATCGTCAAAATCACCACATACTTCAATTGGAAAGATAAGCTGTAGCAAATGTTGTGCACAAAAACGAGATTGCTGTCCCTCATCACCTGAACATTCAGATTGTGGGTATGGTACTCAAGTTGAGAATCAAGAATCGATATCTACGTCAAGTAATGAGGATGATGGACATCATGAAAAACCTAAACCACCATGCAACCACAAACAGAGGTACAATGCATCCAATAAGCAAAGAACTGTTTCTCCCCAGGATAAAAAGGAATTGAGGCGCAAAAAGCTTGTTAAGAGGAGTAAAAGTAGCTTGTAAGTTTTTTAATATAATTTTGTCGTTCCCGAGACTAATTTCGTTATATTTCTTCAGAATTAATATGAAAGGACTCGTCCAACATATGCCTACCGATGAAGACATTTCAAATATTTTAAAAGAATTTACCGTGGATTTCCTTTTGAAGGGCTATAGCTTTCTGGTGCAAATACTACACGCACAATTATTGTCTGATTTGGTAAGATTTTTTGAGGAATCATTACCAATTCCATTCTTTAGAATTGTAATTATTTAAATTAGTTAGTAATGGGAAAATATGATTACCATGCTATTCCAAAACTTTAAGTATGAATTCATAATTTATTTATTTTCTTAAATGAAAATTCAAAGGAATGAATATATTAAAATTCTAATATTATTTACCTTTGATAAATATTTTAAATATATGTAAATGTTTTTATTTTCAGAAAGTACAGATCGACACCTCCCATTTCTTTTGGTTGGTTACATACTTTCTAAAATTTGCTGCCCAATTAGAGTTAGACTTGGAGCATATAAGCCCAGTTCTTTCCTACGATATAATTAGCTACCTTACCTTTGAGGGAGTCACCCTGTGCGAGCAGCTTGAACTTACTTCCAGCCAAAAGGGATATTGCCTTAAGCCATTCTTACGAAGAATCCACTTAGTTGTTACTGCCATCCGTGAATTTCTTCAGGCATTGGAAACTTACAAAAAGATCACTCATTTAAGTCAGGTAAGAATTTTGATGAAAACTTTTGGTATATTCTTATTGTGATATTTTATTTTTTGAAATTTAGGAGGATCGAAACCACCTACGTCGCCTTCAAATTCAAATTTCTTCAGCTGAGGATTTGCGAAGCCTTTTTGTTTTACTGATTAGAAGATATAATCCTTCAATATACAGCAAACAATATCTCCAGGATTTGATAGTAACCAATCATATACTCCTTCTACTTCTCGATGGTGTTTCAAAATCAACCAATACAAAAGCTAACATAAAAATGACAGATCATATTGAAGAGTAAACTAATAATAAATTTTATTTTACTCAAAAAAATTAAATGAATTTTTAAATTCAATAGGTTTGCAACTGTCGAAATCATGTACCATTACGGACTACTTTTGGAGGATTTTAGAGAAAATGGTGAATTTGTAAATGATTGCATTTTTACGATGATGCATCATATTGGTGGTGATTTGGGACAAGTTGGAATATTGTTTCAACCAAATATTCTAAAGACTTATTCAAAGATTTGGGAAACGGAATTCGGATTATGTGATGTATGTCTAATTTAAATTTTTTTTAATTGTCATTGTGTTAATATTGTTTTTATATTATCAGGATTGGTCCGATCTGATTGAGTATGTTATCCATAAATTTATGAACACTCAGCAAAAGAGTCCACTTGCAGTACCTTTAAATACCTCAACAATGCCAAATTCCTCGTTGACCGAGTTGACTAAAGAGCATAACGTCGAACATCCAGTCAGGTAAGTCATTAATCTCTAACATTTATGTAATTCATTCATATTCTTCTCTTCATCGTTTCTTTTCCAATAAACGATGGCATTCATTAAATTCGATTACTTGTTGTTTTGAAATGCTAAAATCCATTTCTCTATCTAGTTAGTTATTTCAGAGCAGATATGTAGCACTCATGAATTCTTTTTACCATAAATTAATTATTGTATGTATGATTTTTCTTCGTATTGATTTAAATTTATTTTATATTTTTATTTTAATGCATGCTTTTTTGTTTTTTCTTTCATTATCAAATTACTGTGCAGTTAGAAGAGGGATCCTGGATTTAAGATTAAATTATCAAATATATCAGAAATTGAACCAGCTAATTCACATATAGAAATATTATTGGGGAACCTTTTAAATACTTTGAGGTACGGCTACAGAATCAGTGATTTAGTTAATTGGAGTGTAAATAACATTTAGAGGAACGCATGTGGATCAGCATATGTATAGGGTTATTATGAGGTCAAATTATTTATTGTTCAATAAATTCAATTTTTAATAAATTGTGATATTTTTATCCTTATATAAAATATATCATCTGGTGGGTTGTGTGGCATGTAATGCCGTTCTTATCAAGTATTGTATTAATTTAAATGTGGTAATCATATAATTTTGTTTCCTCAGCTGTCTGTTTCTAATATTAAAAATAAAAAACTCTGCACTAGTAACCGAAAAAAAAATATGGATTACATTCAAATATAAATTCAATCTCCTTTAACCCCTGACAGGCAAGTAGGATCATTAAATTGATTATTTAAATTTAATTTATATTTATTATTATAAATTTTATTTATTTTATTTTAAAAGTGCAAATAGAATTAAAATCTTGTGATGGGAGAAAATAATTGCGGCAACTATACAATAGTTTTTCATAAATTCCTAGGAATTTGTTTGAGTCGGGATTTCAAAATTTTGGAATTTAAATTCCAATACGAAAATCAGCGACTCGGATAACCTCAAGGTAATTATAAACAAAAACTATTGCTTGGTTGTTGTAAAAGCGATAAGGTAACTTTATTCCGTATTATTCTTTTCCATTAATTTTAAATAAGTTATTAATTATATGAACCCAATTTATTTTGAACAGAAATTTCAAATTATGTTGGCGAAAATGTTACTTAAAGTTAGACTTTATTTTAATATACATATGTATAATACTTTATTTTCGGTTAGAAAATTAGCGAGATTATTAGGGTCGTAAACAAAATGAAGCATCATCATAAAAAGTATAACAAAATTGATTGTTGTCTCAAAATTTTCAAATAAATTTTGAATAAATTATTTCTTTTCTACAGCACCTGGACAGAAGACGAAAGAGAGTCACTTCAGTGGTACTACGCACAAGCCAAGAAGTCCAAGGACGTGATAACAAAGATTGTGAACCTCTTCGAGGAGAATGGCAAAGTGAAAAAGTCGCGAATTTCTATTATGCATGAGCTGCTACAGCAGGTGAGCTGGGGTTGAACTATTTCAAAGTCGTAATAATCAGTTGTGTTCACGTTTTTCACGGTTCACGTCTCTGAGCTGGTGGGGCTCGATTGAACGAGTTGGCACTAGCTGGGCAGAGGCAGATCGTCATATCGTCAAGTTGGGTCTTTTGGTTGCGGTCTTTTATGATTAGGTTGGGAATTTCAGGGGATTGGTGATCGAGGTTTCGAAGATGGTAATTGTACAAGAAAATTTTATTGGAATAATATTAACATATGAATGTAACACGCTTAAAACAAAAACAGAACACGTTTTGCTGTAACAGATTTTGTCCTCGCAATTTAAAAAGTGTTGAGAGAAATTTGATTTTTGTTTTTTGAAAACAGTTAAAAAAAAACATCATAGCAATGTAAGACATTTATCCATCCCCTTTTGCGTTGTTAATGCACTTCCTTTAGACTAGGCTTATACATTATACATAATGTTTTGCTCTAATGTTTCAGGAAATTCCTAGGGTGAAAAATTGCGTGCGTGTGCAAATTGGCATAAAACAGTCTTGCAAAATAATGTTAAATAATCGCGTTTTAATCTTTAGCTTCGGAGGTGTTGTTTCCTTCTTCACATTGTCTAACCTGAGGTGTGACCACTTTGAGATAGGACAGGAGCTGTGTTTAACTCTCTATCCTTGAGTGATCGATCCAATTATGTTTTCGGTGAGGCCTTTTAAAATGGTACTTTTATTAGAAAAGAATCAGGTTGGCAATTATCTGTACAAAGTTGTTTAAGTTATTTCAATGTTAATGTCTTATGAGCGAAATTACTTCCAGTATTTTTCTTTAGTTTTAACCAAAAATTAATTTAAGTAGACTTTACCTAGGCACATTTTTCAAGTCCAAGTAATTCAACAAGTATTGTCGTTTTAGGACATTATTACGCTCGTTCAATACGACGATATAATGCGTGTTGAGGATTCAAAGTGTGAAAATACAATCGTAAAAGCATCAACGTCTTCTGCAAGCACTGGAGAGTCGGGAATCGAAATGAAAGATCCAGAAATTGTACAAGTCTCAGATGATATTGAGGTAAGCATGAATAAATTTTAATTTGGCTATTTAAATAATAATCAAAATGAGATTTTTGCAGACTTTACCAGATTATTTTTAAATATTGCACTATTAAGTATTTTTCAATTTGGATTTAAAGCTAATTATCCAACTTTTTTTAATAATACATGAAATTAGTAAAATGCATTTACTTAAGAACTGATCTAATGAAAAAGTAATTTGAAATAGCTAAGAAAGAATTAAGTTTGGGTTAGTCCAAGTCTGCAAAGTAGTTATTACTAAATATTGACTTATGTATTTTTACACAAAAATTTTGTTTCCAGCTTCTTAAAGATCGCCTTGTAAAAGAAGATAAAGGAAAACTTTTGATATGGCTACAAAAACTGCTTGTCGAATGTTGCTACGTAAAATTAAAATTAAATATTTCAAAAGACAACAAAATAAATTCTGACGGTGATAAAATTCAAATATTAGAAGCAGTTGCATACCATTGCATATGTAAGTTATCTAAGATTTTGTATTTATGCAAAAAAATAAAAATATTATTCCATAATTATAGTGAAAAACAAATCAGTGCCACTAGTTCCTTGGACGTCTGCACAGGGATCGGCTATGATGTACCAACCATTTGTTTTACTTCTCCATAAATTGGGATTCCACTTGCCACAGGATGTTCGAAAAGTCTTTGCAAGAATTCCTCATTTTTGGACAGCTGATATACTTTATCAAACAGCTCAGAAGCTTGGACCTATTAAAAAATGTGGGTTAAATTAAGTTTGCATTCATGTTTTTCAACATAGTCTCCTTAAACGTAGTTGAATTGAATTTTTTATTTCGAAAGCGGATAATATCGCCAGTTAAAATTTTGGATAGTACAGAGTTTGCATAGGCGATAAAAGGAGAACATGTCGAAATTATAAATTGAATTTTGATAAAAAATATATATTACAAAATCTATTTTGTCTATAAAAAATTACTATTGTTTTCAGCAATCATAAAGTTTGACCTAACTCTAATAAATGTGGTACATGAGATCAAGACCGAATCGTATCAATCCACTGAGGAGTCCAGCAGCGATACATTCGCCATACCGAGAGCAAAACATTCAAACTCAGTTATTAGGTGAGTGTGAGTCCCCACGCAAGTTGTTTATCTGGAATTCACACCTCTTTCGATTGCGCAACCAATCAGTCCACCTTTCACCAAGTAATTGTATGAAAGGTATAGAGGTGCAAGTGCGGTGTATTGGTCATCATCTTGTTGTCCTGTGCCCTGTTTTTCCATCATGTTCCTGTCCTTACGCTTGTCCAGTACAATTTAATTTATACACTGCCACCCTGCATACGTCTGTCCAAATCGAATGAAATTAAAAAGTCAAATTACCTGACATGCAATCTCCCCCTTTCTTATCTAATTGCAGATTTACACCCGATCCAGCGTCAACACCGTCGGTTCCAAATTGGTTGCAGCTTGTAATGAGAAGTAAATGCATACCGACCGATAGGTAAGTCTGATAAATATGCCCGTTGGATTGGTCACGTTGTGGCCCGGTCGCGCCTCTTTTCCTCCATTCGGAAGGCCCTCGACGAGGTGCTAGAAACGCATACGGTCCTAGGAATCGGTCTCTGTTGCGGTGGTCAATTAGAAACTTCGGTTTTGCCTCCTGGGACCCGAACAGAGGATTTAACTCTTAAAACGTGCATGATCCCGGGGCGTGTAATGAGTCAAGCAACTACCGATCATTTCTCCGGGTCTGAAACTGAAACGTCTTATCTCAGTTACCCGAATGATCAATTAATTAAAAATAAAATTTGACATGCAATTCCTGAGCGCGCAATCCGCTTAGCCCTACCTCGGGTATAAACTGATTTAATTATCAGACGAGTGGGCGGCTGCATCGCGATTTATTGTGTTATTTGCCAATTCGATCATTCAACCACAAGTCGCAAAAATAAATTATCGATGGAGTGAAATTCACGGAATATCAATCAGCTGCTCAAAAAATTCTTTTGTGGCTCAAGAAATGAGATTCATATACACTTTTTTTTTAAAGTAACATTGAGCTCTATTAGGCAAAGTCGCCGTTTTCGTGGAGGAATGTTAGGAAATTGTTTAGTTGCATTAAGATTTTTTTGCAATTCAAAAATTTTTATGCTTCAGTTAATATGGTTTTCATGAGCTTCCTAGCATTTTTTATTTAACCGTTGAAATCATGCAAACGTGGATGATAAATTGTAATCATTACAATGGGAGTAACCCTGAATTGTCAGGTTTAATTAATTTATAGCAATCTGTATAATCTGTTGCTATTATGAAAGTTCACTGGGATAACTGAGGTAGTAGGTGATTATAAAATAAGTTTGTGATAAAATATAATTAGTTGTTGCAATACAATTGTAAGATAATTTTTTAAAGAAAAAGGCAGGAATTTTAAATATTGGAAGGGCAATTTATTAACAATACTGTAACCTTTTTCTGCAAGAATGTTATTATCAGCATATTTCTTGCTTTGAAAAGATTGTTCTTTATTATCTCTTGATCTTAATGAAAACTAGTGTCAGACCCAACCATAACAAGCAGGCAATAAGTAATTGATAGGTGATATAAGTTTTAAAAAGGGGATACCTCAAAAATTACCTTTAAAGTTATTATTTTCTAATGAAAATGTTATTGTATATTTTAGCTCTTCTATTTACATTTAAAAAAATATATCAAAAACATCTACTTCTAGCATTTGTATTTTTTTACTTGTGCCAGATTATTTAGTTGGCATACATTTCGTTTTTGATAAAATAATTATATTAAGGTCATGATAAAAACCATATACGAGTTTAAACTGAAAAGTAAAGTAGAATAGGTAGCAACTACACAAAGGTTTTCCCTGGCGTCATGCACGATTTCATTACCAAACAAATTGGTCTCAAAACAGAATCACCATAGGGAGACCGTGCCGGCAAACTCGTGAAAGGAATTTTTATTGGAAGAAATTTTGCGGCAGCATGATTCTGTTTTGCAAGTCTCCTTTCAAATTTTGCAATCCACGACACATTTGTACTACTACAAAATTTATTTAGTAGATTTTCGCTATTCGTCCATAGAATAGGATAAATTTGCAAACAAATTAGACCTAGCTCAAGGCTGGCTTTACATGGGGTTATGGCCACGCGCCGTACTGCGAGGTAATCGCTCCATGGTGTTGCCTGCAGAATTTCTCCATATTCCCTTGCTCTGTATTTTCCGCTGAATACTGCAATTTCTCGATTCGAGAGTTAAACGAGTCTAACAATTTTCAAACAATTTGCGGTCTACTTATCACAACAATGAAATAACCCCAGGAGGCACCTTGCAATGGGAAACGGAGGTATAACTTTAATTGGTCACACTTCTAACAAGTGACCTGCAGCAAGATGATTATTAACAAAAGCAATTTACTAAAGTAGAATAAACATAGAATTTATGAGTGTTTAATGTCCTTTCCTTTCTAATTGAATTTAATAAGTGAGATTACCCGAAATTGGTCCCTTTTAACAATATACGAGTATTTTATTTGAAATCAGAAAAGGCGCATTTGTGCAAGAAGGGTATTAAAATTGAACTCCGTAGCGGTTCTTACAAATATCCTGGAGGAGAATCGTGCAACTTTTTTTCGTCAGATAGACCTACTAGATTTATTTCCCTGTCCCCGAGAAACTCGGGTGTCGTTATGCAAAACAAACGAGCCTCACGTTGATTTATCTCTCCCTGTAGAGCGGAGCATGATTTGACCGCAACAAGCACGCCCTTCGTGATGCCGACATTGTCATCCACTTTCTCAACGTCCAAGATGCACCACGTATTGCTCGACGACGACTCCGTCATGAAATCTTTCGACAGCAGCACCGAAGATATGAGTCTACCTCGGAGGAGTAGCTCCAACTTGGATAACGAGACCAGCAACATGATGACATCAAGCTATGACAATGAAATGAGGTGAGCATGAACTATGTTTTATTTTTAACTTTATAGCATTCTATTGAGATTTATGAGACTCAACATTTTATGTGAGGACGCTTTTATTGAATATTGAGGTGCAGTGGTTTTATAGACCATTGAGCAATAAATTATTGCCTTGTTATTATTGTCATGCTGAACTTTTTGAATAATTTTAAATAAAACATGATATTACTACAAATAACGTTGTAAAACATGGAATATACAGGGTAATTCATAAAGAAGTGTTACAAGATATGCCAATCGATTCTTTACAGTGCTGTAATCAGCGATCAAGATGAGCAATTTTTTCGTAAAATCCCACCTTCACCACCTTTTTAACGGCTGAAATATTTTCGCATGTGCAAGGAGGTGAACTCATATAAAACGTAATAACTTCTGTTTGAAATACAGCATAACGACAAATAATTTTTAACAAAAAGTAGGCATTATGAGCTTTTTAACAGTACCTCAGATAGGTCGATCCGTTGCCAAATGTGGCAAGTATGAATGTTAAAACTTAAAATTTTTAAAAATTTTTTTAAAACTGTACCTTTTTATCCTCCCGCTTTAAAAATTTCCTTAATAAGGATGTAGTTTTAAAAATGTCGGCCATTAAACTCAAGCGATCAACCTCTTACGAGTTTTCTTGTGCTCTAAAGCACAGACGTTAGCTCAGACGATCGTTCAAATATTAATTATCAAAACCTTGTCGTCTTACTGTGTTTCGAACAGAAGTTATTACGTTTTATATGAGTTCACCTCCTTGCACATGCGAAAATATTTCAGCCGTTAAAAATGGGGTGAAGGAGGGATTTTACGAACAAATTGCTCATCATGAACGCTGATCACAACATTGTAACGAATCGATTGGCATATGTTGGAACACTTCTTTACGAATCACGCTGTATAAATTATCAAACCTCATCGTACGTACGAAGCCCCAAAGATCCATCAGTATTTGGATTATGCAGATTTCAAAAACTATGCAACATTGGCAAAAATAAAATACTAAAATTGAACTGAATTCTCAAACAGTAGGTAGTTTTTTCTAGAAATGTTTTATCATATTCTAAACTATTTTCGAGCATCAAGCAGTGATTTAGGTGGAAAAAATTAAGATTTTCAAATGTTTGCAACTAAATATACAAAATAATGGTTTTCTTCTGAATTATGTTTCAGCCCTCAAACCATAATTAATTTTGAAATAATTCTGTTGAAGCAAAAGTTTATTAAAAATAAACTTCAATTTTACTTTACTTACGCTTAAATTATGATACTGTTTTATTTATGTAAAAGCATCTGCAGGTAATCAATTTGTAATTTTAAATTCAGTGTCAAGCCTCGGTTTTAATTGACTAAAAAACTTATTCTGAAACTTCTCTAATATTTATTTTGTTTACAATGTTTATTATTATTTGTTATTGTATTAAAAATTAAATCGAAAGATAAACTTACCGAATTGGATGGACCGTTTAAAAGGAATGCCTTTTCTACTGTTCGATAAAACAATTTGAAATGATTTTACATTAAATTAAGTTTGTTAATGAAGAATTTTTATAGCTTCATTCAATTTAGCTTCCGCACTATTAATTGCAAATTTTGCATTATTTTTCAAACTTTCAATTTTATTCAATCAGCCTACTTATATTAAAATTACCTCTAATTTTCTTCCTGAAATGAATTAAAATAAAGTAGCTGCGCAGTTGACCATATACAATCTAAATGTATGTAAACGCGATCTAATAAATTAAAACAGCAGTCAATATTTGCTCTTGCTTCATGAACCACTTTTTTTTTCTATCTTCTGGTTACCAAAGAAATCTGTTCAAGCGCCACAAATGGTATACAGATCTTAAGATTCTGCAATCGGCACCTGATGGAGGAGTTGCTTAAAGCATACCTGGGAGGATAATTAAGGCTTGAAATTACCGATTTTATACATTTATCAATCGAAAATGATTATTAAACGGAACAAGCTTAGCTACAATTACTCAATTAACTGAAGCAGAGCGAACGGAATCACGTGCGAAAATGATCGGGTGCATGCCACTGCCATGAAATATGTAAGTTACGATCACTAGCGATGGGCAGATCGTGATAGCACGAATTAAATCAGTAGTACGGCGGAAAATATGTGCAAGGATTGTAACATTCTTAGCACCTGCACAGTTCTGCTGGAAATTGTTAATGTGATCGTTACGATCGTTTTAAATAAATCGCATTAAGTAAAATACAATAGCGTAGCGAAAGGAACATGTCTGACCCACAATGCGTTTAAACATTTGCTCAGAACCAATTTACATGAATAATGTAAGAAATATTTCTTTTCTTTTTTCAAATAACGTCAGGTGATTTTAATTACAATCGTCTCAATTTTTTTCAGACAATAAAGAAGTTTATCATAGTTTCAACAAAATTGCCTGAACTAGGCACTAAAGCTCATTAAGGACTGGTTTCATATATTCTTTATTGCGAGAACACTTCAATTTCACCAACACCTTAACAAAATGATATTCTTCTGCTGATGACCATTCAGCACAACCCCCACAAGGTTGTATCTCAAACAAGACAGATAATACGAGTCAATCAATCACACTACTTGAGCTTGTCCTGATTTAAATTGACCAGTTGATCGGGTTTAACGAACAGACCAAGCAAATGAAATGAAAATTCATTAGCCACGATCAGTGGCAACCAACATTTGTGCAGAAAAATCAGAGTCGATCTGTCCAATATTTCCATTGTGCGGGTAATGGTTAGTTGAATTTATGTGATCTTACCACTACCGATAATTAGTAAAAACAATTTCCTAATACCAACTTTTGTGCATACTTATCCTTATTATGTGCATTTCTTTACTTTCAGCTATGAAACAGCATCCGTTGCATCTGATCTAACGCGAATGTACGTTAGCGACGAGGAAGACAAAAGCGTGTGATTACCATTCACATAAATTAGAATAGTACAAGTTAAAAGGCCTTTAAAGTGCAATTTTTATCACTTTTAGATATCGAGATGAATCCCCTCCTATAATTTGTTAGCATTAACCTTTGTAGACATTTTTTGTTTTATATTTTGCTTGGTAGTTTTATGTGAATTTGATACTTATAAAATTAAAAAAAAAAAATAAATAAAAAAGAAAATTGTAAAAAAAAAAATTATAATCTCATTTTGTTTTTCCTGAATAAAAGGCATTAGCTAAGACCAAAGATTTGATTTTTTCATAATTTTCTTTTTAAAAGAGAGAGAGAGACAAGTAGGAAATCTTTTTGTACGTTATCGAGTGTGTATTTTTATAGTATTTTTATCCTTGCGAACTGTTCACATGTTGAGATATTGAAGTGATCCTCTTAATTTTAATGAGAGGATCAATTGAAGTATATTTATAAATAAATTGTTGTACTTATATATTATAAGGTAGTTAATAATAGGATCACTTTAAGAGAATGTACCAGTGGTGTTGATTTTTAATAAAAAATTTTAATTCTTATCAATAGCCTCTGGGGGAAGTAAGATAATTTAGAATGGAACATTTTTCACCAAATATTTACTAATAAGAAAATCAAGGTAAGTGCCCACAAAGAAAATTTTAAGTTGATCTTGTTTTGGAGTACGGTCTCAGTCTTATTTTGATTTAGGATGATCCGGCTCAGAGATATCTTAGTCATAGTAAATCAATATTTTTAAAAGATCATTGCATTTAAAATTTTTAAGGGTCTTCAAATTATGTTGATATTTTATTGTGATGTCTTGGCTAATGTTTGGTTTTTATAATTATTAATTAACTGCGCTCGATGAAAACCAATTCCAAAAAAAAGTGGGTTTTAAACGTTTTTCTTTAATTTTCGAAATAAAAACGCAATTCACTATCTACTGAAGCTGAAGCTAACATACCCGTGAATCATACTCACTAACTTCAGTAGCTGAGACAAAAAAAATCATTTTATCTAGCTCATTACGCAAATTCCCGATAATTTAAAGCATCGCGAAAACAGGTGCACAATAGGAACTACTTGCATAAAATGTTTGATTAGAAACGATTCACCAGAGCCCGCATGCCTCGAACTAAATTTGATTGTAATTGTCGAGCAACGAACACTTTTTGCAGAAGGTTCATTAGCAAACTATGCCAACTCGAGGCATTTCTTTGCAGGTTGATTGTGTGCGAATCGCCGGTTTTTGCCGGCCTGAACATAGGAATATTAAAAATTAAGAGTGTTTTTCTGGAGCCGAACTTGCGACCCGATAATTGCGATTGCAAAAACTCTAGGCCATGGCCACATGGTCGATTATTCTTACCTAACCGATAGCGATACTGTGGTAAAATAATATAATAGAAATATCAAAACTTTTTCAATATTTGCCAATATATTTTCGTTATTTTCGTATTTGCCCCCTTCTAAGTTTGGCCTGGTGATCTCACTGACCAGCAAGCCTTTCAAAGGTTTTCGTCGATTGATATCGGCTACTTAGAACATTGTGGCTTAATGGGATAGAATAGAGGTAGTATTTACTTCTATTGGTATTTTGTTGGTTTATCGGGAGATCTATCGACTGGTCGGTTTGGACCTTTCCTTATTTAAAATCGACTGACTTGAAAGAGCTTCTCAAGGCTGCTGGACGGAGAACGATACGATCCTAAACCGCATACATTTCTGCAAAAACCTTTTTTAAAAAAACTTGACGCGCACTATGGCACACAAACGTGACTAAATCTTTGGCACTGATTGCGTATACTGTCCGTGATCTTATAGTAAAACAGCCACGGTGAGGTGACACGTTTGCGATCAGTGTTTATCACCTGAGAGTGCATAAAACCTCCGCGAAATGGGTGTGCTTCTTTTATGTGCATAAGACGAAAACCAGTTCCGTCTCTGGGTTTTGGTGCTGTAAGATTGCTCAGAGGAAAGTTTGTCATCAAGGAAGAAAGCTGTTATAAGAAAAAATTAAAAATAAAAATGTTTAGGACTTGCTTACCCACTTTCCGTGGCATGCGTAACGCCTTATACTTGGAACTGTGTGTTACATAAGACCTGCAAAATTATTTATTGCGGCAAAATGTGACACAGAAAAACCCCATAGACCGCGAGTGCTGAGTTGATAGAGTACCCCTCGGGGTCTATGAATGAAAGCGCTTTTTTAATTTATGACAATCCTATGGGCGTTCATTGAATTCGAGGGAGTCTTTTCCTTCTATCGGGGCTCAATTACTTTGGAGATCGTGTATTTATTAATAATTTTCAGAGTTGATAAATTCCCTTCAACGTGGAGCGCGACGGTCGGCAATTACGATTGTCCGATTCGTAAAATACGATTATATCCCTGCCTTGTCTGCTGGGGTCCCAAGAATTTTCTAAAGTCCCACCAGAGTCGATTTTTGATTTATTACCTTACTCCCGTAGAACAGTTCGAGTGGATCTAGATCTCCCCGGTCGTGTAGCGACAGCCTTATTGGCGTGATCGTGAAGTAGTTCCACAGCCACCATAGTCGAGCTATGCCCAACCAGGTTCCGATCACATTTTCGATTGAAATTGTAAGAAAATCGTCAAATTGGGGCCAATTGAACCATTCGAGTGGTATCCCACGACTGGCGCTGATGTTGATCATTTTTCCGCAGAAAATATGGTAAGTGCCATAAGCAGCGACCGATTGCGTGTACTGATGATCGCCATTGTCGAAGTTTCTGTGGCCTACCAGCCAATAAATATTATTAACTCTCCATAATTTTCCCGGGATGTGAGCACTGCAAAAATTCCCATTTTCCCCCCTATCCATTTTTATGACTTTTACGCTGATTGCTCTATCGCGATCAAGCGCCAATTCCAAAATAAATGGCGCTCCGATGGGGTTATCGGTCTTTGGTAGACTGCTTCTCGGCAGAAAATGTTTACCTCATGGTTGGAATTTTATAGCACAAAATCCCAGCCCCAGGTAATGATGGACTCACTGACTTTAATGATCCCCATGCCGAAGAAATTAATTTTTATAGCTCTTCAAAAATGTCAAGACAAAACGATCATTTCGGGCGTGAAGGTGTCTACGGAGTTGCACCCAATAACAATAACTTTCAATATGAGATTTATCTGGCTGGGAATTTATCAGTGAGGTCGGAAAGGAGCATTTAGTGCCAAATCCTGATAAGATTTACAGCTCATATAAACTGCGATTTATGCCAAATGATTGTGCAATGTTGTTAGCAGCTGGATAAATCTTCATGGAAATTATGAGTGCACTAGTTGGTGGTGAACTAAACTTTTCGCCGATTTGAATCTTGTTAAACGATGACCTAGTTCATCGAATTGAGGGAAAATCGTGCTAGCGTATTCACTTAAAAAGGTAAAGTTTGCTATATCGGTTTTTTCAAGTATGTTAATAGATTCTCAGGTAGCAATCAAATATAACTTTTGCTTTTGCGTACATTAAAAGGTAAGCAAAAACATAAAATAGGAGCAATATCAATAAAAATTAAGTGGAAACGGAATGCTAGTTGTTGCCATGTATTCTAGAAAAAAACCAATGTATGTAATTAATGCGGGAGCTCTGCGTCTTCTCATCTTATGGTAGCTCTGAAGTACAGAGCTAGACTATCCAGCTGGAGGTTGCGTAGTGTTTACAACAAATCATCAATTTGACTAGAACTTTTAGTTTTTGTAATTTATTTAAACTTTAGACGTTTTTATGCATAGTACTATTTCTAGAACTTTTTAATAATGCAGTAACTACGTGAATGTATCGTACAGGACTTCAAATAAAAAGTAGCTTACACTTATTATTATTATTATTAACTATTATTTTTAATATACTCATAAATATGCCGAAATCAATCAGAAATAATAAAACTAATCTTAAAAAATGTTCTGTAAGTAATTTAAATAAAAATGGCAATGTATTAACACTTTGTTATATACCTATTAATTATTTTTTTGCCATGAGTGGTCTACTCGTTACTTATAACAAAATTTAATAAACACGAATTGATCAAAAACTCATTTCTGAGATTCCATGTGCTAGAATTCCCTACATTTTGATAAACCTTATTAATTGGTTTAAAATAATACCTAATAACTAAAATACAAACAATGTAATTACCTAAAAAATCATAATAAAATTATTAAGGTAATGTTCATACATATACTGCCTCGTTAAATTAAAAATGAGATCAATACTATCGGCTTCCAGGTCCTACTCTTTACTGCTGGTTATAATAGTTCTTTTTACTCTCGCCACAAATCAGCTAATAAATTTTGACCATAGCGTATTGAACGTATATTGAGCCACCGGTAAATAATATCATTAAACGATTTTAAATACTTTGTTAAACAACTATAAATCCAGACCATGATCAGAAATCATGACCGACTATTAAAAAGCACTTAATTCTTAATTTTATTTTAATGTAATTGTTACTTGCATTTTATTTTCTTCAAACATTTTGGAATAAAGGTTTAATTAAAGATAAATTCTCAGCTCTAGATTAAATTCCGGTCAATATATTACGTAAAATTTAAATCTCTTGAAATTTAATTTATAATGATAGCTTTTACAAATTAATGTTTATTTCAAAACTATATACCAAAAAAAACACGGAGCTTAACTAACATGTCAATTCGGTTATTGCTCAATATCCGGAATAATCTAAAAGGTACTTAAAAATATTAAGACTCCTATTAATCAACCTACATATCAAGTCTTATTTGGTTAATCAAATTCCAAACCGAAATGCGCAATTAAAAGCTGCACATAATTGCAACATCCGAAGAAAATTCAATGCGAATATTATTTCCAGTGTTGTGTGTGTTTTTTTTTCCAGTAATGTAATTGGACAGGTTTTATTACCTGTTTTGAACCGAAGGGCAAGTATTTTGGCGAAAACTAAAGTTTTAATCTCAATTAATATATCCGCGGGGCACTTTCACCCATCAGCGATCAGATGGCTGGCAATTTTGCATTTCATTGCGGGTACAGTGAACTTTTTGTTGTCCATTGTTTGGGTAGGTGTAAATTGAGTCATTGACTGGCGGAAATTTTATTATCGATTATTTTGTTATCGTCATCTTGTCAATTTATTTAAACTTAATTGAGCGTTATGAAAGATTTTGTTTCTTACTGGCATAATTTTCTTTTTTTATTGTTAAAATGTAATAAAAGTTTTTGTAAAGTAATTTTTTTTTTGGTATGCTTAACACCTTTTAATAAAATGTTGTTCCTCAATCTTTAAGCCCCTTTTCACCTGAACGATTTTTTTGTAATAATTATTAACTGAATGGAGTCATTCTTGGCTTTATATTTGATAATAATCGGTACCTCTCAACCGATTCTAAAATAATGCAAATGTTTAAATATAAAGTAATATTATTATTTAATTTCTTATCTTGGTTTTTTTTATAGTTAACACAACTAATAAAATTTTGCTAAGAAAAATCTGTATCTACTTATTTGTCTGTCTATTCGCATTCCACACTATCATGTAACTAGAAAATTGTTGAACTTATCGATAATATCGAATAGAATATTATTTATAAAATGATATCTGGAGATGAACGGCATTGCCAAAAAGTTTGTTTTCTATGTACAACTATACGCCCATAACTTTAATACTAATGAAAATAGTTGGACTTTGTATACGATGTAAATTTCTAATTTTTATTAGATTTAATAAATACGGGACGAAGTTTCCATTCTCTTAGAGATAGGTAGTTTCCTCCCAATTACATCACTCAACGCCTTAGAGATCTCAAGCAGCGTGTGATGAAATCTCGCAAAGAAGTAATTATAAACTTGCCACAAAGTTATAACTTCTTAACGCCCATTGTTGCTGTCGTGTTGTACCTATTCCGCGAAGTATCTGTAAATCAAAAGTCACATAAAACCAACCGGACGCTTTCTCCACTAAGTCCAGTAAGATAAATCCACCTTATGAGGGCCGAAGTGCTATGTGGTAATTTTCGTCTTGTCTTGTCTTGTCTTCTTTTTAATAACCGCAGAATAGAAACGTTTCTAGAATTACCGCTGTTTACCATTTAGGAGGAAAGTATTTAAATAGAATCACGAAAAGAGATCGTCTCTCGTGAGATTATTAAGATTATTGCTGGATTTTTACATGAGAAAAACTACATCATCAAATTACGCATTACATATGACTGGTTCGCATACCGGGCCCAAACATGCGACCATTAATTGTGGGCGAGTGCATAGGTCTAAAAGACCCACTTTTGGTGCATTCGCATATGGGATGAAGCCTACCTGCTCAGGGGATTCCAAATTAAATTTATTTAAATAGTGTTGAATGTATTTGTTATTTATTGCTCAGCCGTTGTGATTTATTGCCGTTTTTATCATTTGGTCCGTTGATAATTCAACCTCACTGGCGGATTAACTTAACGATCATTAACACAATATTTGTGTAATCATGCGCACGTCTTTCACTCGTACGGTGCATATGCGGAGATAAATAATCGCTGCTTAATTAACTTTATCTCCTCCTTAAGTCATTTTTGGTATATAACACCGGTATACCGGTGGTTTATTAGACATGGTAGTCTCTTGTCGTAATTTTGCTTTTTCAGCGAAAGGGGCAGAGACCGAAACCTTAAATTAGACGTTATAGTTATATTTAATTTCCTGAGATGGAAATCAATATTTATGCAATCCGATTAGTTCCGTGACGTTTTTACCTAATATTGTTCATGCCTAATTGGTAAATTTGATTACCCCCATATTTGAACCGATTTCTAAGTGAGGCTCATAGGTTTGTAAATATAATAAAATGATATTTTAACAGGTACGTGTTATCTGTGTCTTAATACTTCCAAAACTAGTGAAAGTATGCTTTAAAAGTTAGATTATAAATCTATTGTATATTATTTTTAAAGTAACAGTTTTTAAATTTTATTTATATTAGTTAATTTTTTAGAGCGGGCATATATGGTATACTTCAATTTAAAAAGTTCCTCGAATTAATCGTATATTGCCTTCAACTATTAAAAACTTGAATTCAATTATTCCACTAGTCATAAAGCAAAATAAAAAAAATAAGACAAATAACCATTATTTTACTTTTCTTATATGTTACCTTAACAGGTTTCATTGTAAGGTCAAAATTAATACAAGAAATTTTATTATAAAGCATATTAAAACAACGACGGGGGTCCTTTTTAGAAGTAGTCTTTTTACGAGTTTAACTCACGATTTTTTAATTCACTAACCTACAGTGAAAATAAATAAGTAATAAATAAATAATTATGAAAAATTCACTATATTATGGTTTTAATAAATGTGCATATACTGTCTTATATAACGAATTTTTTAAAAATTCTTAAAAAAAGTAAAATGTAATCAAAATTAGGTTCAAACCGGCAAATTCAAGTAAATAAATGATGAGGAATTTGGTTTCGATAAGAGCAAAACTAATCATCTTACGACTTTGCTCAATGCCGATAATATCCGTAAAGATCATTGCAGAAGACGAGCCGACTGATAAATCGTGTTCTACCCAACCCAGTTCAATGAAACCAACTTTATTGTGCTTCGATAACTTTTCTTTCCTTTTATGTAATGAAGTTAGAGGCTAAATAGTAGAGGCAAGATATCGCCCACCGGATCTTTAGATATCATTTGCATTAGCTTCGCTTGGTTATTATTTTTCATTTTATAATCTATGCATTTTCCATGCTAAATTAATTAATTTTTGCCATTTTGCCAATAAAGGCTATAATATACCCCAAGAGTTTGTGGCGTGGTGGTTGCGAGTAGTCAGTTTTTTTTTTTTTTTGTTTTTCGTTGATAAAGTGGCCCGCCTAGTTAAAATGCAAGAAACTGCAATTGAAAATCTTAAATCTTGCAAAACGGGGAAAGATAGATTATGTGGTTTTTAGGTGTGTAATTTTTTGGATTTAAAATTTGTTTTGACGCGATCCGGGTTGTATCTGTGGCACTAACGTGCGAGTGGCACAGTTCGATCGTGATTTGTACTTTATTTAAAGAACCAGTCATGATCGCGTATGTAAATAAGCGATTCTATTTTAACCTGTAGTAAACCTACTTATTTCGATATTTCGCTACTGCTCGAGCTGCACTCATTAACCTTTTGTGCAGCAAGTGCAAGAAGTATTTATTCATTAAGGTTTTGAAGGTGTACCTGAATGGCATGTAGGACAATCTCCATTCAGCACCTTCGTAGGTGTTCTGTAAAATCAAACGCTAGCGAATGTCATTCGTAAGTCTCTCAATCCATTGAGGTGACATTTAAAATAAAATTCCGGTGAGCACCTCATCACGATGGCCATCAAGCTCTAAAAGATTGTGAGAAAACGCTCGTTTTTCCGTTCGATTAAAATACTTGCGAAAAACGATTGCAGCAAGTCAAGGCGCGATCTTGGACCTCCTATTCAATTTCGATTAAACGTGTGCAATTAACCACCTTTCGGTGCACGCCAATTGAAAATTACCTGTTGAAGTTAGATCTCGGTGTGGACGGGCGAAGATCACCTCCCCCAGTGTCAATCATCTGCACCGTGGCGCGTAAACTCGCACTCATCGTTGGATCGCGCAAAGTCAAAACCAAGTAAGCTCCTCCGCCTTTAAGATCCATTACCTAATCCGAGATATTTCTTGGTGGACTCGATCACGTCTCGCGAAGGCTTTCACCCTGTTCCTTGGAGGTATAAAAATTGGCCGGGGCCTACAATCGCTTGCGCCTGGCTGCGTTGCTCTGAATCAAGAGACTTCGAAGTCTTAAGCTCGGACTTGGCGGCGATCTTTCATGGCTTGAGCCGCATTTATAAATGCACCGGGCAGCATTAAGCTGAGGCTCAGTTAAAATTTGTAACTTGATCGAGCACGCGGTTCATAAATTTTAAGATTGGCGGCTGCAACCCAGAGACTTGTCGTCTTTTTAAAAGGAAAAATGTTTTCGGTATGTTTTCTGTGAGCTGCACGGTGATCACTGCGATCCACTTAATCATGTTCGACTTGGAAATGCACTTCGTTTCACTTTTCGCTGTATAGTGGCGTTATGCAAGTCGCATTTTTTGATAATATTCGGTATCAGCGGGGCCCGACTAGTGCTACGGTTGGGTCTATTCCATTGTCAATCAAGCGATCTTCATGAATTATTTATTGAGGACCCTTTTCGCTATAAGCCCAGGCTCAGGCTTGCGGCAGTAATGATCATTGGTGATCGATCGTGTCGTCTGGTCATTTGATTGCGCCTGATGATTGATCATGTCATACTTTTCGGCGAGCAAAAGGACTACGTTGCACTATAGTGAATTGTTTGTCATTGTTGTTTCCGTGGAGTGAATAATCAAAATATACATGAAAGTGATCACAAGTGGCTGTCAATAGATCTTTCGAAGTGGAAAATTTGAATAAAGTGCGCCAACTTTGGATATATTTATATATAACGAATATAACGTGAACCGAACGGACAGTGCAGCTCTCGTGCAACATTTTATTAATGGTATCATGTCGATCAGATAATCCGACTTAAGTGGATATATAAATGTTTTGACACCCGGAGAAGTATCGATTAATGAATTCAATTTTAAGATTAGTCTGTTTTTATTTGATTATGGGACTCAAGCGAGCTCATTTAATACGATTTGTATACTTTTAATCAATCACTTTCGATTATAAGACTACATAAATTTCGAAAGCCGATTCATCAAGTGCATAACAACGATCCACGGAAATATTTCCGGATGCTATTCATATTTTATTCATTTTGAAAGGCATTTGAATATTTGTGCCTTCTTTCGTTTTATATTACAGCAAAATGATATAACACGCGAATTCGATACAAATATTTTATTAATTTTATTCAACCATTTTTTATGGAGATAAATTTTTTAAAAGAAAATAATTTGAAGTGATAACTTTGTTATAATTGTAATATTATTTTAAATTTATTATTTTAAGACGTGGGAAATAAAAGGGCCGTTCAAACCAACTATTTTTTTTTTTTTTAAAAAACTTGCTTGCTTACTCATTTCCTTAAATTATTTTAACTGAATTTATGATAGGAAGTTGTTTTAAAGTAATTCTTAAATAATGTTTCCTTGTCAACGCAAGGATTGGGAAAACAAATTGTTACCTTACTAAAAATAAAGGTTTTTGTCGTCTACTTTATCATAAATCAAATAACATTTATAAAATTACAATTCCTCTAAACTGCACTACTTTCTCATTCTAAAAATAAATTTTCCGTAAAAATCATTTGGACAGAATTTGAATTTTTAAAAGAAATTTTTAATTTTTTTATTCAATTGTCTTCGTTTTAACATATTTTGTTTTATTATCTCTAATTTGACTATTCTTATTCTATTCACTAGTAACTTTAAAAAAAGTTTATATTTTAAGGCTATGGTTAACATTTAAATGTTTTATAAAAGTGTACTCTACAAAATTGAAAAAAGTAGTTTGCGTTTTTTAGATTTAGAGTTCTTAATTATTTAATATGCTAATAAATAAAGGAGACTAAAATAAGATGGGGTACTCTTAATTCATTATACGTAGCCAATCCGACCCTATCAATGTTGTGAATGACATCAAAATAGGAAGTTACGCAGATTAAAATAAACCTTTTTTGTTCTGATCTAATTTGATTTGATCTAAATTTGGCTTTGAATTCGTAGCGTGATTACTTTATAAAAAAAACTAGTTTTTGTGACAAACTGCATAGTTTTCATAACCCATACAAATAAGATATTAAAAGAAAAAATAATTTTTATATTATTTACAAACAGTTTTTTCGATATATGAACTTTTGTGAACGCGAAAGGGAAAAATGGTTTAGGTAATAAAGACTATATCTACTTACTTCATCTTGCCCCTTTGAGTGATCCTACACAAAAATTTAATTCTCATTATATTTTATATTTCTTTCAGTTTTAGAATGGTGAGAAATTGTGTTTAAAAAATCACAAAATACTAAACCACATCTTGCTTTTTAGGTAACCCATCTTACTCTTTGGTTGGAGCAAAATAAGTTGATGTGACATGCTCAATATTTCAGTTATTTATTCTCAAACTATTTAAAATAAATTCCTATTATAGCATTTAATAAGAAGACTGATAATCAAAGGTTTGACCAATAACGTATTAGTTTCCTATTTATTATAAACAACGTAATTCTATTAATCATGAAACTTTAAGTACCCGTCTGTTTTATCCCACCTTTCCTCTATTTTTTAAAATAGTAAACTAAACTAATTGATTTGTTCTCCTTGCATGTTTAATTAATAAGATAAGATTTTCTTACTGTTGTTCGCTTTTTAAGTTATGCAATTATGTGTAATATTATCAAATCAGTGGGTAGAACTCTAAAACTGTCAGTTTTTTCAATTTAAATAAAAATATAGCCCATTTGCAAGATCGTTAACTTTCAAATACATGCATTTACGCAAACATTAATAAAGTAAGATATTTCATAGATTTGAAAGTTGATCTGCAGTTTGTAGGCAATTTGAAAAAGTCATAAAATTATAAGTGCTTTTATGGGACGTTATCAATAAAAAGCGACAAGATTTACATTCAGAGCATGCTGAAAGAGGATAAAGTTATAAATTGAAAGATTATTGCTTAAATTAAGAAATTTTCTGGTACTTAAACATATGTACTTTTTGGGGAGTCAAATAATAATAACAAAACCATTACTTAAGTTTGTTTATTAAGAATGTTGCTATATTTCACCTAATATTTCAATTTTAAATCAAATGCTTCACTTTTTATTACTATTACGATGCAGTTTTTAATGAAGGCCGTAAATCTTTCAGACATCATCGCATGGTAAATATCTGAAATCACTTCTGTTTTCTTATTTTGTTACCCCATAAAAATCATAAGAAGGATTGCAACATACACTTCTGAAGAAATAAAACCCGAAGCATCAGCTATAAAAATATCGGTTCATTTATCGCGATCTAAGACGAAGCCTTGCACCTTCCATTGATAATTAACTGCTTTCATTTCTTTTGTGAGCAAAAGGCATTACGGTGGCTGGGCAGCTTGACTTGATGAAGTTTATTTAAAATTGCCGAGTGCTTAGACGTTCCTGACATTAATTATAACTTGCGACTCACCCAGGTCGTGAGAGGTCCATTTACAGCCACTTTATTTGACTTAATTATCGTTATTGTTTACACAATGACCGCAAAATAAACATTTGAGTAACGCTGAAAATGCCTCGGTTTTCGTTCGGATTACTTTAGAAAATGAAATGAAAGTTAATTGGATAATGTAACAATTTAAGAATTGTTGAGAATTACGAAAAAAAATATATGTGGAAACTTTTTCCTTCGTGCGGGATAAGTACCTCATTATTTTAAGTATGGAATTAATCAAACTGAATATTTAAAGTTATATTTGAAATAGCAGAAATTAAGAAAATGTCGTAACTTTAAATTGTTCTTGAATTGCTAGTAATTATTTTCAAAAATTGTGTACACATAAGTATGTCCCTACTTAGATTATATTTGGGATCTTATTTCCAAATACAAGTTGTAATGAAAAAATTTATATTAAAAATCTTTAAATATATTCTGTATATTTTTGAATAAAAGTTTATCCTTTGATTAATGCACTTTAAATATTTAGAGAATTATTAGAAAGAAGTTTTAGTTACAAAACTTTAAATAAATTTTATTTTATTTCATTAATCATTTCAAACAAACAAATCTAAGGAATCATAACATATATAAGTAGATAGATAGTAGGTTTAGGTTTAGGTTATTGTGGTTGCCAAAGAATGGCACACTTAGGCCAAGTTTGGCCCATTGTGTTACCACGTAGCGCAAGCAACCATAGTTATCCGTGGGCCGCTGGGACGATAGTCCGGCGCGCTAACAACTGAACTACCATAGATAGATAGTAAATTTAAAAATAATGATTATTAAATTATATTTTATAATGATTCTTACATTTAACGATATTATCGCAAAAAATGAAGATCAGTTTTTGATCAACATTGAAAAGAAAAAGTGTGAATAATTTTTTTTCAAACAATTGCATTAATTTTCATAAAACATACTTGGTTGGTTGGTTGGTTGCTGTGGCTGCCTAGAAAGGCACACTTAGGCCAATTTTGGCCCATTGTGTTACCACGTAGCGCAGGAGACCATGGTTATTCGTGGGATTCGAACCCACAGCCTCTGGGACGGTAGGACAGCGCGCTAACAACTGAACTACCAGAGGCCCCATAAAACATACTTAGTTTATAAAAAAAAACACACGTAAGCTGCTAAATACCTTCAAGATGTAATAAAAGCAATCATATCAGACCTCGACCTTCTTCCAATTACTCATTAATTTGTACCTATATACGATTTATTGCATTAATAATATTTCAAAATAGCCATTTCATCAAATTAAAAATGAAAGAAAAACTACAAATCATAAAGTGGAACAGTTTGAAAATACATTCAGCCAAATGATGTTGGGATCAAAAATGTACTTTTATATAGCCTTACATTAATTTTTCAGCACTAATGCACAAGAAGTTTATGAATTGATATCAAGATGAAAATCATATGAGCCAATTACGAGCGGTTACAGGTTGTTTATTAAATTTAATTGTATTATAACAACTAAAAAGGTTGTTTCTTAATTCCACGTCGAGGCTGGGCAGTTTCCTCAAAGTCATACTGCAGATCATTACTCTTAATTGCTATGCTACATTTTATTGCTTCTAAAAATTAATCAATTTTGAGAAATCGATGTCGCGATAATGTTAATTGCAATACAGGTGCAAAAAATAATCGAATTAAATCGATAGCGTAATAAATTATATTTAAAAGCAATTACTTGGTGATTATGCGTTAAGACATATTAATTATTTATTAGTACCATCGTTTCAGTCACTAAGTTCTCGGTTCTGTAATTCAAAATTATTTTCTGTAATACCAATAAATGAACCTTGATTAAGATTGCGTAGCTGATTTCTATGGTTGTCATAAAAATGAATTAAATCACCTGCAAGAATATTTCAATGCTTTTGTTTACTTCAAAGTCATTTTAACAAAGTAATGTGGTTAGTTAATGGAACTGCCCACGTGCGCTTGGATCCCTACTTTTAAAAAGGTGAAGTCTATACAGAATTTGTTTGAACCTGCTAAACGTTTCGAGGTCTCAACGGAAGGTATAGTCATAATATATTCAATGAATAATAAATCAACACCTTGTACGATTCCCTCGAATTATAATATGAGTAATTTATTTCATTTACTATCTGAATGTGGCCGTTTGCGATTCTGGCCACTAGATACGCTTCGATGCAATTAAGCGAACTTCATTTCTGGATTTACTTCCTCATTCAATCAACTTTTCATGTTACATGTTAGCCGAGAACTTGGATTTTATAAAAGAGGTTTGATTTTATATTGAGCACATCGCCGCACCTCATCGTGGTAAGTTCGTTTATTGCGATTTTCTTTCTTTATTTTTTTTTAAACACTTTCTTTACTTTAACGAAATAAGTATTTATGACAGTGTCACAGATCTTTGTAAGACTACATTCCTGATTTCAAAGAAGGTATTATGTTTTGCTCTACTTAATGTTTGTTTAATGCAAACGCAGCCTTGAAATATTTTCCTATTTTGCTAGTCCTCACTAAACAATTAATTGCCTTGGCTTTAATAAAGAAACAATACGATACCAGTAATTTATTCGCATACTAAACAACACGGGTATTGTACCAGAAATATAAATTATCATATCAGGAAATCAAAAGCACGTATAGTCATATTTTGTAAAGGCACGCACCATCCAATTTTCATGTTTTATATTTTCCCACAAAAATCTCCCATTGGGATTCGTAATCAGAAAACAAATTGATCTCGACGAAATACACTTGTTTTTCGTTTTTATTAACCAATTCATAGGATAAAGTGAGCATGCTTCTCCCGTTGCCAATTACGAAAGTATTCGCATCATTATGCACTTGTTTCTTGAATTCATACAATAAACGCCTTTGACATTTTAACGTTTTTACGTTCAAATTGTGCAAACATTTTACATTTTGTTGCCTTTTTCTATTCAAATGCCATTTACGAACGTATCTCTGGTTCATTGCTTCACTTTTTATTACCTCTGAAAGCTCATGCTGGGCAGAGTAATTGAAAATGGGTCCTAATAGTCAAGGGGAAGTGAGTTCGTGAATTTAGTCATTTACTCATTTTTTAGATTTTTAACTTTGAAAAAAAAAGAAAAAAATAATATAGAAAAAAGTTAAAAGTTGTCGGACTAAATATCTTTGAAAGTAAGTCATTCAGTTTTTGGACATAAATGAGAATTTCAACACGTAAGGTAACCCCAAACATATTATCGCTGTACGAAATTTTTGAATTAACTACCTCTAAAACTAGTTTGGTAATAGTTCGTAACGTTAGTTGAAATAATAAAGTGTGGAAAATTAGATAAATATTGTACATTTGTTTGTTACTATATCTATCATCTTTATAAAACTATGTTTGCACACAGACCTCAATTTTACTTTTACTTATTTGGGGTGTTTAGAAATAATCTCCACTTTGGTAAATTTTACAGAAATCGATATAATCATTATTTCTGATGAAAATCAATGAACTACTATAAAGGGTGTTTTGCTAAGTTTTTAACAAGGGTATGACAATCGATTCTACATGATCTCCTGATCATCGTTTGTCCGGGGACACCCTCCCTCTAAAATCAGTCCTTTACCCCTAAAATCGCAATTGAAAATTTGGAGGGGGTCATGTCATAGGAAATGCTTTATAATAAAGAGAATAAATGTTGATCCTTAGACCATGTAGAATCGATTGGCATACCCTTGTTTAGACCTTAGCAAAACATGTATATACCAAATTTACGTAAAATCGATAAAAAATATCAGATTAAAATTAATTCTCCATTAGAATTTATTTTATTAAGATAGAACTTTATTTCCATTAAATTCACTCTGTCAAAAGATTTGTTTAAAACAGTCAATTTCCGCACAGAATGTTATCTGTAGTTATGTTTATTGTTTCTTTAACAAAATTAAAACTTTCAACTAAATGAAAGTTTCTTATTTTTGAAAACTTCTAGAAATTTTATTTTAGAGCCTTTATTTGAAATGTTTTGTGATAAACATTTGTGTTTAGAACAATAATTAAATTATTAAGGTATAAATTGCTTAAACTTTTTAGCAAGTAATTCGGTACTTTAAGATTTACAATCTTAATTTAGTACAGAATATAAATTAAATAAAAAAGAGTTGCTTTTATGAAATTGAAAGTAACTTGGACGTTCAAGAAAGAAATTGAAAAATGACTTGAACGTTTCATCAGAATAATATCGAAATGAAATTCCTACATTATGAAAGTTTCTAATTAAATTTTATAATTAATTAATAAAAAAAAAACAGAAAAAGAAAAAATGGAAGCTATTTTATTATTTTTAAATCTCACTTGAATACGTTGACGAAAGTATTGTGTCTATTTAATGTAAAATAATTGATAGGTACCATCCGCAAAAACCATATATGAGGCAATAAAAACCATTCGATACACTTTTTGTTTATTACATATAATACCTAATTTTCTGCTAATCAAACAGCTTTTTAACCCAGTTAACTTTTCATAACGTGGATAGATAGGTATAATGACATCATATCAAATTACTTTCAGTGGGGGAAAAAAGGACTACTCAACTTTTTTCTCAGAGGTGTATTAGACATTTTGTGATAAGCAATTTGCCAGCTACCTACAGTTTAATTAATTGGTAGCCACAAGTTGATACTTTATTACATAGGCCCACGCGAAAAGTGTCTTGGACCTGATCTATGCGGCACAAGCCGTGGCTAATGGCAGGAAATCGGGTGTTGGTCAACTAAACTACGACTACTTCGTACACATTGGGTGGCCGGCAATCGTTCACTATATAATCACATAATCGCGGCAAAAAAGGGTACCTACCGGCCACTGTTGAAAATTGGCTTTCTACGGAAATTATAATTACAAATTGTCGAAGAAAGCGGGCGGTGTAAACGATCAATTTTATTTACTATGTAAGCGAACATATTTGCCTCATATTTTGCACATTTTTTTTATTTAGAAAAAAAAATATATATATATATATATATTGTATATATACAAAATGATAAAAAAGCTACGATAAGTATTTCTTTCATAATCGCCGCATATTACCACAAATAGAAACAAGAACGATTTCATATATGCTGCTGGGTACCAACTATAGTCGCACATTGATTTCGGAGCACACCCATTTATGTTTTAACTTTAGATTCATATTTAACATTTTTATTGCTGACGGCACGCTAGATGAATTCTATTTTGCACCTCGGGGCAAAAACTCAAATTGCCAATTAAAACTTCCTACTCGAGTGCGTTGCACTGAGGGGAGTAGAGCCAGCAGATAGTGTTTAGCTCTATTAGAAATAAATTTTTATCAAGGCTAGCAATTTATCACTGTTCAATTAGCCACCATATATTATGGTCTCGGACGGATAGATTACGAATATATTTGGAACGGCAATTAGATGTCATATTTCGAATTTTAGATACTTAATCCTCTAAGGTAGATTTATGCGACTACTTGGTACGGGACATGTTTGGTTTTTTTTTGAGAAGTGCAATTAAATCGAAAATTCTTGTAGTCGCATAATGCGACATGAAACGATATCTTATTTATTTATCTTTTATAAAATTTTCACAAAACTTTTTCAGTGGTATACCTAAGTGGAATATTTTGAGACTTATTAATCCAGTTCTAATTGACAAGTACCAAAACTATGCAAGAAGTACACTTGAATATTTCTTAAAATTCCTAGAACAAGCTCTTGGAAAAAAATATATATACATATATACACATTCCCCTTCTGGGTTGGTCGTAGAACACATTTACACTACATTTTTAGGGAGGTATAAGAAAGAATGGCCCGCCATATGGGCTTGGATCTCGAGCGCGCGAATAGTTAGAATACTTAATTAATTATTTATCTTACCGGGAATAAGTAAATAAAGAGAAGAACGGCTGTATTAATATCTCTCTATACCAACCCAGATCAGACTCCCTCTTCCACTCCGCTTACCACCGTACCAACTACGGTCTTTCCGAACCTCTTACCGGAGTGCTTCGAAAAGTAAACTCCACTCCTTCCTTTGACTTCCGTCGGTCCAAATGTCCTCCATCTTCCCTTCTAGGCTTCCTCCTTTTTATCGCCTTCACTAACCCTATATAGTTCCCTATTAATCTCGATTTATTATATTAGTCTAGTTTAAGTGTTCTATTAATTGTTTTGTAGTAAAATATTATTCAACCATTGCTTAGTATCCATATTTGGGTAACATAACAGTCAAAGTGCTAATGTAGCTGCGTAATTGTACCATTAACAATCTACAAAAAGATTGGAGATAAGCGTTATATGAATTTAAAAATGATATCATTAATTGAGTATGCTCACGCCATGGAGGTAAATGTTTCTGAATGCACGTCAATATAAAATCCTTTCGTTTTTAACATAATATCACAATTTCGACGAGAAATACATGAACATGAATTTATTGAACAAAGCGATAATGCCTATATTCTGGCAGCCAAATGCATTAGTGCAATATTTCGTTTTGCATTGCACCGCACTAATCGGCTCTTGTATAACATCCAGCATCGATGTAATTCGAAATTGGCTTACGGCTCATTATTATTGACAAATGCACCATAGAGACCTTTCGAAGACCACTCTAATGATCTAGTTACTTAAGAAAATTAGCACAATAACTCCCCATTTCCACAACAAAATTGCAGTAAAACTGCTCAGCTTAATGCGATCGCGGCGATTTCAATTTCACCCATTACCCAGCAATTTGCAGAATAGATCTAGCCGGTGACTAACCGTCTCGTTGATCTCAGTAATGACCTGGCAGTAGCGCCAAGCTTCAATTACACCTTTCAGCGCATAATTTTCTGACCAAGATGAGGGGCATGGACCATTAATCGAAGACTTGTATTCGCGGCTGGTTGCACAGTAGCGGGGAGGAAAATAAACAATAAATATCGGACGATCATAAGAGATCTAATGCGGCGTTAATTAAGATATAAGGCTCAGCAGTCCCCAATTTTCAGGTTGAATGGCTCCGATATATCAGCGCCCACTCAGCACAGTAGGTATATTTATGCTGCGGAGGGCGATATGGTAAACAGCTCGCAGCCAACATCATTATCACCTGCCCATTAATCCGCGTCATAATTAAGTTGTTGGCCGTTGTAATGCGGCATGAAACTATCTCCGTGCGATTGCGAAATGCGCGCCGGAACAAAACGATCGCGCACTGTGCCGCCAAGTGAACTTGTGTCGCTGGTCTCTCACAATGATCGCTACCGCTGTGCAAATAGACGACCACGGCAGCAGGAACAGCAGATGTAGTGGATTTAGCTCAAGTTTAAGAATAAGAAACAAAGGCAAATTAATCGTCCGGTCGGTCGACGAAACAGCAGCCGCATAAAATTGCGGACTGATCGCGACCGATTCCTTAGCGATTTTCTTCCACCTAATTTTGAATTTGTTGCGGCAGCGGCAGCAGCGGCGGTTTGCGACACAAGCTAATGCTCGACATTTACAGATCGAACACGACAGTCGTGAAATTCTGCAATTAAGTCCGCTTGTAATGATTTTTCCTCCTAATTAAAGTACACCGCGAATGATCCTGTTTGGGTACCGATTGGGTAAGGTTCTGGGGAAGCATCCATGCTCCATGTACGCTACACAGCCGCCGCAATTCTCAGATTCAAAGAAACACGCGAACTAGATCGCTTTCGCGATCTTGAGCAATTCATAGTGAGGTACCACTGAATGATCACCGTCACGTCACGGTGTCTCTTACCCTATCACGTTTTTTCTACGCTGTTCGCTGTCGTCTGAGAACTCATAATTTGCATAGAGATCATGCCGAATAAACTTTAAAAAAATAAACCCCAGAACGGAATATGCTAACTGTCGTGCTCAACTGCAGCAGGTGATAATGATGAAATTTTCGAATTTGTTCTTCGGACGGTGTCGCCGCAGCAGTTGCCGATGATCGACATTTAGCCGGTGGGTGGCTCAACGGAGGTTTTCGCCTTCAAGGCGCAATCGCACAATTTATGAAAATGATTTGTACGTGAAGTGCTTGAGATATGCCTTCGATTCGTTCTATTCGCATCTAGAGGCATTCGGAATTGACGAGGTAATTACTTAATGATGCTAGCACCACAGGGTATGCAACTAGTCGCTTGGAAGGTGAGATTATATCTTCCTTTAACTACTTCGCTATTGCCGTCATTAAGTTATTATTCGTTTTTAGTACTGCTGTGTCATATTTTCGATAGGAATTGGCATCGAGCCTAGAGATTTGTACGGGATAAGAGAGGCTATTTTGAGCTAGAATCAGTGGTTTATATTTTAGAAAGGTGGCTTTCATTTGCATATTACGTAAAATATGTGCTAAGATTGGAGGTTTCAGCATAAAGGTTCCAAAACTACAATAAACTTTAATAACTTGATTAAGCTGCATGTTGTTTGATAGATTCAATCTCTTTTACTTTCTCTTCTGTTATTCAGAGCTCTGCAACAAAACTTTTTTCATGTAATGTTAAGCGACAACAGTTTATTTTTTTTTAACGATTTGATATAGCAGCAACCAAACAATTAAATCCATAATTAAAGATGTTAGCGATTGCCCAAAATATTGCTATATGTTATTTTATCTCCAACATCGTGAAACTTAATTTTTATACCGAAATTGAAAGTTTGAAAAGTTTTTTCCGTTTTAACAACTAGTTTTGATGTTATTTAGCCGATTTTCGAAAAAATAGGAATAAGTAGTATCTTATTTCACTGTTTATTCTATGAGAGAATACGTTTATAATTTACCGGAGTGTGTTTTGTAAAAGTTTTTGAAGTTTTAATGTAGTTATTTAGTAATTTAAGGTTTAAACTTTCCTTTATGTCAAGCAAGATGTTCCAGCAAGCAACAATCGGTCTCTTCTACTTTCGAAACGGTTTCTTTTTATTTTAAAAGATAAAAATGTAAATTTAAAAGAGTTTCGAAACTTAATTCTTCCCCAAACCCGAGTATATAATCTAAAGCTTAAGGAGGTTTTTTCCTTCCAATATATGCCTATTAAGTTTAAGCTGTTTAATTAAGTAATTGCTTCTTAAACATTAAGTAAACTAAAAAAAAGACCGAATAGCTAATGAAGAGTGTGCTTATAAATAAAAAAATATAAATATAATCAGGTCAATTTGGAGGCAATTGAAAATTACGAAATCAATCATTGCCGAAATCAGGTATGAAATTAGTAACACTAATATTTCTAAAATACTCCCCTTTTTACGCCTGCCAATAACCAGATCCTAATCTACGGGTACGAGACCATTTTACCTGCCATCGCGGCTGCTGAATTGCATAATCGCCCGCATAAAATCTCCAAATTGCGCATGGAGGAAAAACGACCAAAATCACCTGTTTCATTAATTACCCCGAAGCAAATGGTTTTCGCCGAACACACACCCCGCAATCAATAAAATCCAAATAGATCGGTGATAAGCAATTTTTCCACATTCACTGCCCGACTTAGGCCTATCCGTGCGAGTGTCCTCGAGTGACCACTTTCTCTTGTAACGACTTGCACCTCGGTAGCGATAGCGGTGGCGGTGTCGGTGGCCCACAAGAACTCGCAAATCATTGACACTAAACTGGAGACCTACCTGTGGTCACCTGGAATTACCGGCTCCCAGACTGGTTGGCATGTAATTAAAATAAAAATCCTAATCGAGTTTTAGCCGGGGCCCGATAACTAGGGCTCCACAAGTCGCAAACTGTTACGTGATCAAATAGACAGTCAGCGCCCAGGGCAGCCGCCGCGATCTGATTATGCACATCGATCATCGATCATTGCACCGGGCGCTCTAATTTGATGCAGCATATGCGTGTTGATCGCAGACGGTGCGTGCCAACCGCTTTAGGCAGAGCGCTACCAAATCGTTAAATGCCCAGTTGCAACACCAATCAATTATACTATTCTTTTTTTATAATGCTCATATGGATCATTACATAGTATGATGCCATGAAAAGCGCATTTTAAATTTTTTAACCATCATCATCTAGTTATAAATTAATCTAATTCAGTTTTCTCTTCCAGGTTATATGTCGCCTGGTATTTCTACTTTTTACTTTGTTACATATCAAGTCGGCGGCTTCCAGCGTGACTCATGGACGGGGCTACATTTATCCACAACCACCAAAACCCTTCAGTGCCCGAGGTGCATCTACGCACCTCTACGACTTGGCTAGCTCGAACGCCGCACTCAACTACGGTCTAAAGCTGGCTCCAGTTACAAAATTCGCCTATCCATTGGCGGACAACAGTCTGCTTGATGAGGACGTCTACGTCGCGGATGGAAGAATTCTAAAACAGTACGAAGTGATGGAGAACATACCTGGCGATATTCTGCCTGACAACTTCCTCCAAATGTCCCCACTGCTTCTGGAGAGTTTTCTTGCCAAGTACGGAAGGATAAGTCCTTCCCTCATCCCAGGGAGTCAACCACCGCCAATTTTACCACCTGTAGCAAGAACTAATGGCGCCATCGCTCTGGGTTCTGGGGCTCTTGGATACATTCGATTAGCGAATGGAGGCGTCTATCTTGGGTCTGGATCCCTGGGTTATATCAGCGGTCAGGAACGTATTCGGGAGGTGATCGAAGCCAGGGCTCAAAATGTAGCTCCTGCAGGTCCATTCTCATTCGGCCCCAGTCCATCTAGATATGATAAGTTCTAAGTTAAGTGAAATAAATTGTACACTTTGCTTTAATTTATTTTTAAATTTTTACGTGAATTTATTTTGTAAAAAGAAACCTACTAAAGTGATAAGATTTTTTTTTTTTTTCATCATTGTCGTTTTATTTGGAATCTCATTATTGAATTTTTTGAATTCTTAAACAGAACAATATTTTTAAAATTAAACGGTTACCCTTGATTGAGATTTTTAGTTTAAAGGTCAGCTTTTAGTTCGTATAAAAAATTAAATTTTTGAAGTTCATGATTCGGTTTTATAACCGAACATGATTTTTTGGTCAGCGGATTTGAATTGTATTATTTCATGGCGAAACTTCCTGTTAAAATTTCATGTGATTCAGCTATAAGAATCGAACGATTCGAATTTAAATCGATGATATAGGGGCACCATCACCCCCTATGACATTAGAAACTATCTCTGATTTGTGCAATTGCAGTTCAGTTTAACAAAGTTTTAGAATGTTATTTAATCTGGCAGTAATGATAACATTTAAATTAGCTTTGAGGTGAATTCACGGTGGGAGTCCTAATTTATTTGTCTTAAGAATCTTTTGGAAGTATAATTTCTATTTATAGATTGGGTAATTTATGAGTTTATGAGATGTACTAAAATATCAGAAAATAATTCCCCCAATGAAACAACCAACAGATTAGTAGTGAATGCCATTTACAACTTTTAATACTCATAGTTACAATATTAATTCTGTTTCTTTAAAAGTGTAAAAGATTTTTTATTTTGTTGATTATAAATTCGCTTGCATCTTTAATAATACTTAATTCGACCGCGAGTGAGAGCAATCATCGGTTACACATACTTATTAGCTAAAAAAATGGTTCACAACTATCCAATTGGTCTATATTTCCTCTTTGATCTGCAACAGTGGATTTAAACAAATGCCTTAATGTGAGTTTTATTAAACACCATTTAGTATAAGTTCCTATCGGCATAGAGTTGCATCGATTTGTTGCAACCAAGGAACGGCCAACTTAAGTTTTTTCCTGTAAAGAACGTCTTCAGCAACAGGATTTCGCTCTAGATAGACTGTAGCAAGCTTTTTGTTAGCGCCAAGTGTATCTATATTTAGCCAGCCAGTCACATTGTTATCGTTGAGCTGAAATTGTCGCAATTATATTAGTTTTTTAAAATTTAAAGGATTTTCATTCAACCCTGACACCAAACATAATACAACCGGAAGAACCGTCTCGTCTTGGAAGCGTTTCATTATTCAGTTTTTGCAGTCAACTATGCAATTCAGCAATTAATTTGTCAAGCTAAATTGCGTATTCGACTGGCAAGAATTTAATTTTAAAAAAGTAATATAATAAAGACATACCCACAATTCACTAAGCTCTTCTAGGTGGGACAAATTTTCAATTCTTTGAATTCTGTTCTTGGCCAGGTCCAAGGTTTCAAGTAGCTTATTATTATCCAGGTTTTCTATAACTTCAATTCCATTCTCGGATATGTAAAGATCTGTGAGATTTGTCAGTTTGTCGAGGTTTTCAATTTTAGTAATTCTGTTTGCGGGAAGACTGAGAATTTCAAGATTAACTAGTGCATCCAAATTCTCAATTTTAGTGATTTTATTCTTGCCCAAAAACAGTTGTCGTAAATTAACAAGGCTGTCCAAGTTTTCAATTTTCTAAAAATAAATAATTTTAAAGTTTATGAATTTTATTCGAAAGCATAGATGTCACAAACCCGCAACCTATTGTCGCCCAGCTCAAGCATCGTTAGATTGGTGAGTGCCTGAAGATTTGATATTTTAGTTATTTTGTTCGCGCACAAAAATAACCTGTCCAGCTTCACCAAGTTGTCCAAGTTTTCAATTTTTGTGAGACGATTAAAGCTGATGTCGAGTATTCTAATTAATTAAAAGTACACAATTAGTCACCACGCAGAAAAATGTGATTTTAGTGACTCACTCCAGATTCACCAGATTATCCAAGTTTTCGATTTTTGTGATTTGGTTATCGTAAAACTCGAGCTCCTTCAGAGTGACGAGGGTGTCGAGGTTCTCTATTTTTTTAATCAAGTTCCACCGAAAGCCGAGCCTGAAGCAAGAAATAGGAGGAAATCTCATTTTTAGGGCAAAAATAATTAGGCCACTCTGGAGTACCTTTCGATGTTTTTCAACGGCTCGAAATTCTCCAGCTTCCCAATGCGCTGGTGGTTCAGGTCTAGTTCCACGCATTCGGGGTCAATAGTTACAACGTCCTCGACTTTGTTAACCGTTTGACCATCGACGCCATCCGCGAGCTCCTCCGACTGATCGTCGCCGTTTTGTTCTTCGCTGTCCGATGTCATTTTTTCTGTAAGAACAGTCGAAATTATTAGGATTATTAGGATTTTGTATTATAAACGACTCTATGCACCTTCTTTATCAGCCATTGCTCATGAAACCTTTTAATTATCCAGGAACACTTTAATTACAGGTTTTTTTTCGCCGTTTGATAGCAAAGTCGACTGGTAAAATGTTTTGACGTTTTACTCAAAGCACATGACAGTATTACAGTTCTTTTATATAACAATTTACAGAGTAAAATATTTACGGTTGATGCACTTGCTATTTTTCCAATGAACTAAAACACTGTTTAGTACAATCAGATTTATTACTCCTTGCATTCGTCGATGCAGCGCCAAATCGCAATAAAACTTATTCGCCAGACTACTTAAAAATTGGGTTTTGTTGAAATATTTAAACCTTTTCCTTTTAATTGGTGGAAATAAAGTAATTTGTGTAATTTAAAATTAATAAATATGCGCTGTAAGGATTCTTAGTTGGAAAAGAAGAAAAGATGCTCAAGAAAATGACCTGCAATCTCTAAAAGGACACTTTCCTGGGATTAATCTTAAAAAATGCACCTCATGCGCAAGGAAAAGGTAAGTTTATGAATTCTTTCGAATTAAGTAAGTTCCCCATATACAAACATTAATTTTGACTTAATTTTAAGTATATATTCGTTCCGAGTCGATGATGTGGGTCCTGCTATTAGTTAAAATCTTGCATTATTCTTTTAGGGGTACTGGGGGTTAGTGCTGTTTTGGTAACTAATTGTAGAATAAAATAAGAGATAAAACAACTGCTCAACTATCCTCTCAGAAGAGGCATACTAAGAAAAACGGTCGGTTGGGTACGCAACATGATAGGGTTCCGTGTATGCTTCCGAAAAATAGTTATTTCTAAAATTTTCATTAATTATTTTTACTTGACTGTTATTTATAATATTTCATTTAAAATACCAACTAAAGTCTATGTTCAGGAAGTTTTTAATATCTTCTGACTGAGGAGTTAATATGAAAAAGTTCTAAAACAAGATTGGATGTATTTTAAGCCAAACGATTTTCCAAAACTTTAAGCTTTATCTCTTGACTAAAAATGGAGTGCCCAACTAAACAATATCCTAAACAAGGCTAATAGAGCCTTGTGGGCCTGCAGGAGCCTTTTCGGTAGCACTTGGGGTTTCAATTCGAAGATGATCCTCTATAATATTGCTGTAAAACTAATCGTCACTTACGCCGCTCTCGTGTGATGGCCAAAAGTTCTGCAGTAGTCAGAAATTACAAAATGTAACGATTTACTTGCCTTTCCATCACTGAAACTATGCGGACTAGTCCTACACTTGCCATGGAGGCAATAATAGGACTCCTTCCCCTGCACTTTTTCATTCAGTCAAAATATATTCAAAAACAGCCGCTATAAGTGCTCTGAAAATGTGGGCTACATTAAATACGCCCATCAAAGACAAAGGTCATATGAGCATTCTAAAGCACTTTCCAAACACAAGGGTCTGCGACATATCGGCGTACATGATCAAGGAATTGTGCTTCAGTAAGAAATTTATAACTCTTATCCCTAAACGCGGGAATTGGAATGGTAAAAGTCCCTTTCCAACCTCCGGTAACCTTAACTGGTACACGGATAGCTAAAAAACGGGGCATGGCACGGAAGCCGGCATCTATGGACCTAGCATTGAGGTCTCGATTGCAATGGGTAAGTGACCCATCATTTTTCAGGTCGAAATCCATGTCATCGAAACCTGTGCCGTCCTTAACATTAGTAAAAAACTGAAGGGCATCACCATTAATATACTTTCCGATAGCTAAGCGGCCCTCAGGGCACTCTCATCATTTTCTTCAAAACTCGTATGCCTGCCTCAAATAGTGTTACCCTCGTTTAGATACCGGAGCACTCTGACGTTGAGCGAAACGATATCGCCGCTGAATTGGCTAGAGAAAGATCTTCATCTAGATACCAATGCCGTGAATCCTAGTGTAGTATTGGCTGGTCTTCGATCAAAGCTGTGGTGAAAAGACATCAAACCCTATTCTGGGACAATGCTGCGGGGTTAAGGCAAGCGAAAGAGCTCACTATACCCAACACATTACTCCAACACCTCCTCCGTGAGCAAAAGCGGTGGCTGCTAGTGGGCTACCTATTTGGGCTAACTACTACGTTAAGATATCACCTACATAAAGTAGGTAACATTTTAATATAAAACTCTCAAAAAATGCTATTCTCCTTATAACTTCTGATTTGTGTGATTTATTTATTGGTTAGTTTGTTCGTTTTTTAAATTTCTGGCTTCTAAAAAATTATAGTAACTATTGCTGATAATTTTTTAAATTGAAATATTAATTAATTAAAAAGTAACAGATTTCATTTTCAATTTCAAGATCTAATCTAATGGTTAATACCAAATTTGTATACAAAAATTGCGCTGTAAAGTAAGTTCCTTTTTTTTCTGTTTTGATTTGATTATTTGTGTATTTTGCCATTTCTAGATTTTGTCATTTCAGAATGTTTTTCCTTTTTTTAAACTTAAAAATTTTTTCAAAAAAAACTTAATTTTTGAGGTCCTACTATGAAAGACGATATTTTTTTCAAGTCATATTTATGGCTAAATTTACATCGTATAAAGCATGTTAGTTTTAGACATCAAACTTACAACTAAATAATAAAAGCTGGCGAAATTAATTTAATTGCTTGTTTTTATTTTGTATTAATTGTTATTAGTAAATATTCATCACATTGTAAACTTAATGTCTTCTAATTTATTTCCTTATCTCAAATCGAATCACTCTTTCTTTACTTCCTCTTTCTTTACTTCCTCTTTCTTTACTTCTTCCTTATTTTTCTCTTCGGAACTTTTGCTCAAGCTGAGACTTTCACTGGTATCGTTGTCGGCATTTAGTTCACGTCTTTTTCTTGCCGCCGCATCCTGTTTCTTCTCCAGGTCACCGTCTTTCTTCTCTTCAGTACTTCCGCTACTTTCACTAACAGCTTCCCCCTTTTTCTCATCATCTTTCTTCTCATCCTTTTCTTCTGAACTTTCGCTACTTTCACTGCGTCTTCGTCTCGATTTCTTTTCGTCACTATCCGCTACTTTGGTGCAGGGAACGTCACTATCCAATTTTTCTCCGCCCTCCTTGGACTCCTCGCTGCTGTCGCAAATTTTTGTAGCCTTATCGTTGTTCACATCAGTTTCTCGTTTCAATCTTAAAATAGCCTTCTTTTGATGAGTTTCTTCTTCACTTGATTCGGAGGATTCAGAGCTGCTAGATGATTTATCATTTTCATTACTTTCTTTGCTTTCTTTACTCTCCTTGCTCTCCTTGCTTTCTTTACTTTCTTCACTAGAACTATTTAATGGCTGAAAAAATAATGTGTTTATACAAAAGTAAAGAAAAAAATAATAATTTATTTTTACCTCTTTTGGAAAGTCTACTTGTGATCCAACTAATTCAAGATCCTCGTGGAATGCGGCAGCCAATTTTGGATTTATTTCTATTAAAGGTGCATTTCCATATCGAATATAAACTGGAATATATCCAGGTTTCACTTGTAACTCTTGATAGGAATGTGGTACCGGTCCAGCATCTATAAGAAAAATTTAAACAATTTTTAAAATGGGCTAGCTTAAATTTCAGATTAATTATTATAAAATTGTCGTTTATCTAAGTTTGAGTAGAGCCAGATTACATTGGTTTCGAAACTTTCACATAAGCGTCTCAGATATCAGTAAAAATTAACTATCCCCATTCGCTTATAAACAAATAGGCATGGTATTGTAATTGCTTATTGTATTGACGTTAAAAAGAGCAAGTTCAATATTTTAAATATGCGTTTGTTGTAAGCTGTATTATCTTAAAATGTATTACAAATTTTTGATATAAGCATGTTAACGTGTTCTGATAAAATGTGTAAGGTACATGAAGATCGGCAAAACGACAACTTAACGTAAATAACTCCCACTTGGGTCTTGCACACGTATAACATCAATTTATAATTAAATTAATTAAATTCTCTGTGTAAGTAAAGTACTCAGAATATCACAGGAAACATATTTCATTCGCTTCCAACCCAATTAAGGGAAGCAATATTGATTGCAACGAAGTGTTTGCCTTAATTTGTATTTATAGCTCCACAAATGGGTTCTCCAAGAGTAAAACTAAAGGTGCGTAATTTAGATGGGACAGATATTGTTGTAAAATGCTGTAAGAAAGACATCTCGCGATAAAGATGTTCTATTTCGTTTATTTGAAACGATACGTATCTTAAAGAAGTTCCCTCCCACATCATCTTATCGTCAACAGGAAAATTATGAAGATTCTTCGATATTCTACCATAAAAATGTTCTTATTATGGCAGGTGAATCCGAGGGTGTCAATTCTAAACTTTTATAAGAAGGGAAAAGGAAAATATCAAAAAAAGTTTTCATGTTGGCTTACAAATGAAATTTTTTTCCAAGAAAGGTACGGAAGCGGAAGGATGAGGAATAAAGAAAAAGGGTCAACCAAATTTAACGTACGTGTAAAACCTTAAACCCCCTTGGCTTCTACTTTTGTTTATTTAAGGGAAGATTGTTCTTTTATGCCACGAAAAATGTTTAAGTAATTGGTAAACATCTCTTGCACATGCTTTAAAATATAATTTATAGAGGATTATGTATCAGAGATTGTTAAAGGTACGGTTAAAAATGCCTTTCTACGAAATAGGATACCTTTTAATAATAAGGTAGACCGGAATAGACGATATGGATGTAAGACAAAGGGAAACGTTTCATCTAGAAAGATTCAAAAGAAACTAATCAAGTGAAGCGGTAGTAAGTCTTTTGTTTTTAACGTATTGTGCCCGGTTTCTAAGAAAATCCATTCACCTTTAAATAATGTGTGCGCAATAATTAAATTGAATGACGCAATTTGTATTGAACTGTTTTTGCCCCATAAAGTTATACCTGTAGCGTTTAAAAGGGGTTAATATTGTTTAATTATAGGACATTTCCGTTTTTCTTATAAATTACGTATATGTTTCGAATTCTAGGATAAAACAATTTGGTAATATTTATTTGTTTGAAATTGTTTGATTAGAATAGCCCTAATTGATAAAAATAGCACGATACGAGCGCTAATGTTTATTATTATAAACATTTTTCATGAGGTAGTATATTTTTTAATGCATATGAAGTGTAAATTCATGTTATAAATCTTTGCGGTCTGTTTTCTACTGTCATAAATCTGAGAAATATAAATAAATCGAAAAAACGGCAATAAATTAAATTGAAAATCCTTGATATGTTAAATTGTTTATCATCTATTTGTATTTATTTGATTAAAAGCAATGCATTCGTTCTAATTTCCCCTGGCATCTTACATAAGTATGTGCCAATAAAAAAAAATATAACTAGAGCAATCGGAGAATACGAGTATATCGAAAGTAGGTCTACATTTTGCGACTTTGTTTGTATAATTCCCGATGATATCTGATCATGCGAAATTCTTAACATGTGATAGACTACGATTTAGTACCATGCCTCAGTAGATTTCAATTTTAAACTGGATTCTTTGCCCCCTTGAGAATTTTCTTGAATTATTCAAAAATTTGCTTCATTGACGAATACAAAACATGTCACGCCCATTCCGCCGCTCGAATCATTTAAAGTCGGCAGGCTGCGAAAATTCCTTTCAAAGTTAAAATATTTTCAATGGAACCATGAGAGGCCTGACATCAATTTACTGACATTATGGCACATTTACAGGGAATAAGTAGAAAAGCGGAGGGGAGGTATGTCATCGATACAGGTGGCGACCCAGACATGGGGCCCCGGGTGCTTCCTGCTCGGGGCGTCAATCCCGGAACGAAGTCTCCTCGTCTATGAAACGTCGTTAGGAGGAAATTGAAGTTTTGCGATATTTCCCAATTCTACGGGGAGATCTCCGTCCATATAATAGAAAAGGGATGGGTCTAATATTTGTGTATGTAAATCCCCCCTTTGCCATCCAGGACCGAAATGAAATTGGTCTGGAGCTGCGAAAGCGTATTTTTATAGGAGAGCGTTCCGGGAAAAGGGGTTTTCTTTTCTGAGAGAGGTTCATCCGATTAGTTTCTTCTATTTGTTGTGCTCGTCAGGTGGCTTTGGTGTGACCTAAAAATAACTCAGTGCTGGAAAATTGAGAATATTAGAGCGAGACCTGCACGCCTAGGGTTCGCGGCTCCAATTTCAGATTTATGGAAACCGATGAACCCTGCGGCTTAGGATTTTACTAGGTAGTGTATAAAACGCTGAAAAACACAAATTGCGGATTTTGTGAAATTTTTATGCGATCAACTCTCTCTGTACGCCAATAAAGTGGAAATATTCAGTTCTGTTCGTAGGGTAATTGGGCGGTTTTAGCATTTTACGTTTCGGATTACAAATCTATGTGAGAATGTCAAATTTTAAAAGGGAGAGATGAAATTTTATTTAAATTTTGAAATTCACTACTCGATTTTGCTACGTCAATACATAAAATTTCCATATTTCCTTTTACATATCAAAGCTCGAATTTACAAATTAATAATTGCATTTTGAATTCAGCAATCATTAGAAGCTTAACGCAGTTATTGCTTTAATTTATACTTAAAAACAAAATAAAACTTTCTCTTCTTCACAAAAAGGTTTGAAAAGCTTGAATATAACCAAAAATTATTCCTCAGCACGTCTTAAGCCTAAAATAGAATTTTGCACTAGGCATCCTGCTTAAATTGCACTTTCAACTTTCGACGACTTTTATCCAAACTTAGAAGAACTTCGGTACTTATCATGTTAGTTTAAATAACTATCAACAAAACTCTATTCCGGATGTCTGAATTGAAAACTTACTCTTCTCAATTTTATTCAGATATGAAGAACAGGAGTGCAGAAGGATGAATGCTATCTGAATTCGCAATTTTAAAGATGTTGCAAATTCAATACAAATTTAGCCAACAAGTGGCAATTTTAAAAATATGCATAATTGAATACCGGTAGACTTAGATATAATGAATTTGATTTTTAATTTAGTCCGGGGATTTTTTGAGGTATTACAACTTATTCTTGTTTTATTATATTACGGGATTCTCGTCTAGTATTTGGAACGTTTATAGAATTCCTTTATTATTGCGTTTATCATTTAAGATGCTCTAAATTTTCTCGAAGAACAAATTTTAATTATAAAAACAGAGGGGAACTAAAACCAACTAACAAGAAAAACATTGAGGAATTCGAACAAATAAAACTTGCCTTACCAATAGGTAGTGACCACCTTAATATATGGGATGATTGGCATAAATGAAGCAAAAGTGAGTTTCTCCTTATAAGTCAAAACTTCTTTTTGTATTTGCAGACATCCCTTTCACCTGAAGCTGCCTGAAACTCCTTGAGAATTCCATCTCGATAGTTACAAGGAATTTCAAGGAGACTTTTATTTGTGAAGGCTGTTTACGACTTAAAAACTAAATGTAAATATCACTAAAGCATACCTCCTTCAAAATAAGAAAAAATTAAATAAGAACTTTAAAACGGGTCTAAAACATTGGCAGGCAATTAAGAGAATATTAAATTTTCTAGAATTTGCTTCTACTAAAAGTTAACCACAAAACCTCGAGAGGGTGATAGCACGTCCGAGAGTCCAGCCAAGACAGCTATTATTTTGTACCCTGCACTCATAAAACGAGTGATAAAGTTCTAAAAATAAAGACTTATGGAACATATCTTTGTAACGAAAACCTCAAAACTCACTAAGGCGTACAGAAATGAATGTATACTGAAAAAAAAAAAAAACAAGACATCACCTGCAATTCAAGTTGTCCGCACAAAGATGTATTATATATAAATATATTTCTTTTAACTGCGCAAGAAACAACTTTTTCAGTTTTCCCCACAATCGATGTTTTATTACTGGAAAAAATGTCGTTACAAGATACCAACCGAACTTTAGAGGCTTGCAGAGGCTGTTTAGCATTTCAATCGTTTTTCTCTAAACAATGATTGATGTTCTCTTGTCCGAAAACCGCCAATAACTTCCGATGCTGAAATTAGTCACTCCCCGCACCGGAGAGTAACAAAAACGACTATAAATAAAGATGAGCACTTTTTGATTGAATTAACTGAACAATGACATAACTTACGTGAATCAGGTGCCTAATTGTTTTTGATATTCATCAATAGAGACCTGTGGCAGTTAAACAAGAGATAAACAAATTTGCTCCATCGTGGGAGAAAACTGGCCCGTGCGTGTTTCTCGAAGGCAAATTAATTCCAATTGTTTCCGGGATCGCAGAGATTAAAAACGATAAAATGTATAGAACCCGTGCCCACAGATTCTGATTGGGGATTTTCATTTGGTCCCACAATAGGTGCTTATTTAAACCCGTAATACAATCGGATATCGGACTACAGTGAATAACTCGAATTTTGCGAGTGCGTTCAGAAGTTGCAAATGTTTCTTTAATCCTCTACAGCTATCAATCACTGGTGAGTAAACTCAGTGCAGATGGTTGATAATTACGCAGGATATACATTAGCCAGTACATAATCGTTACGTCTAATATTTTATGACATACAATTTATTTTGAGAAGGACTACCGCTGTTTTGGGTCCACTCTATCAATCATAAATCATTCACATTTCGCTACCACAAAACGGGCAACTTCAAATTTCCGACCGAGTAGGACTCGAGCAATGTACTCGAGCCCATCGAGACTCCCTAAAACTCCATCAAATCTTCAGCATACATTTTTGTCTCTTAAGCAGTATACTCCTCGACTGGAAAAAAAATTTGATGTTGCCAAGTACCATCTTCTATAAGGTCAAAATATCTTGATATGTGTCTCCTGCGCTTGAGTCGACAGTGGTCGGATACTTCACCTAATTTTTGTCTTTTACATTTGTTTAATGGAAAATTACCACATCATACGAAGGTAAGGGATTTCGACGTTGTGAAGGGACCTTCTCTGCAAGAGGCGGATTAAAAATCCCTGCTCAGATTGGGCTCTGCCAAAAAAGTTTAAAAGTATAAATGTTTTTTTTTGGATATCTGCCAAATTCACCTATTTTGTAGCCATGGAAAGGCCAGGTCAAGAAGCTTTTTAGGGAATTTCAATTAATAGATTGAGGCTTATCCAATGTTATCAACTTACAGTCTGTTGTTCCCTTTACCCTGCTCGTTTCAATTTTATTAATTTTTCTTTTGGAGCAATCGACTCAATAGGTTTCTGCGGAAAATTGGGGAAAAATTTTTAAATGTAAAAAAGACATTAATTCTCTCTACCATCATATCCATTTATTTTATTAACAGCAAGAGTTGTTGAGGTATTACACTCGAATGAATAATTTTCGTTGAGATGTTTTCGTTTCAGTCGAACAAGAGCTGTGGAATTAATACGAGTGCACTTGGTGATTCAGTTTGGATTCATAATTTGGAATAGCTCGATTACGAATATCAGGGAATATTGAAATGGTTTCCTATATCCTAATAATTCGGTTAAATTAACCAAAAAATCTGTGAGAAGGAAAACGTATCTAAAACTCCTGACAAATAAATACATTTCGTAAAAAAATACAGACGTGTTAATTAAAATATGTGTTTAAAATCTGTTGGAATTTTCCAAGTAAACAAATTAATAGAAAGTAGTTTTTCATGTTATTGTGTTAAACATCCAAAAAAACTTACAAATACAACGCGTTACTCATTTAGTTAACTGAAAATGAGTCTCTAATTGATCATTAGTTAATTGAAAATTAGTTTACATTTTTTGGCAATTTATAATGCTTGACATTGAAATTGGAAATTATCAAAATTGTACTATAATTAAAAAATAACATTCACTTTGATGAAAAGTTGGTCATTAGTGAAATTTTTAATGAGAAATATTTTGGTATTGCTTTCTGGCAAACGCAAGTTTAATTTATAATTAAGATTTAAGCGTGTGTCGTAAGATTACCACTAGAACTACCAAAATTAGTCAATTTGACTGGTAATCAATTCCTTCCTTCATTTAATTGTATATTTTTGTAATTCTCTTCGGATTTATACCAAAGTTTAATAGAATTGAGAATTTCGACATATTCAAAAACCTTTTTCCATTAATTATTATTTATTCAAATTTGAAAGCGTATTAAATTTAAGGTGCAGAAAGTTATTAAAAATTACAGACTTGCGCGCCAGTAGTTCTAGTTTTAGCCTAAAAAGTAGAAGATTTAAGAAAATTAAAAGAAAAACTTACTATACTAATTTTAAAATTTTTTTTATAGAAAGTGTGAAGCTAATTTCTGAAACTATGCTCATTTATCATAAAGGCAAACGACATTTTTAAAACCGGAATTGAAAATTTTCCGGAAATTCTTATTTTGAATTTTTTTCCGTAAAAACAAATATAAAAATTATTTTGAATATTATTTATTATTTTGAAGTAGAACAAATGCTTTTTGATTTTTGCTATATAATTTTGTAAGTATATCTTTCGGCCACAAGGTAACATGTGAAAAACGATTTACATCTATGAAACTAAAATTCGACCTCAGACTTGGGTATCTTATACTTCATTACCATGTTCCTATTTTCTTGTTGAATATGGAAGTTAAGTAAATAAAACTAAGTTTCACGTAAAAAAAACTAGTTAATAATTGAAATTTCAGTGGAGCGGAGCAAGATAAACTTTCCCCAGAGTGTAGTTTAGAGGTAACTCATTCTCTTGTGGGTTAGTCGTATTGACAAAAACTTCATGAAAGGGTGTCCTGAAATTTAATTTTACCCCGTTTAATGATGGAAATTCAAAAGACAAATTGTTTCGCGGGAGGAATAGAACTATGGGCTTCACTTGCTTGCTGGAAGCAAGGCCACTCAAACATTCAAATTGGATGAAAATTCCTCAAAAGAGGGTAAAAAAAAAATGAATTGCAACGAAAGCATACGCTTCACAGCATTCTGGGAGCTGAGGAGGCGGTCGTGAACTTTTCTTATGTTAAACAAAACTTTATCCTCATCCTCGAACGAAAGTTTAGTGGTTCGTGGAGTTAAAAATACGGAAGTAGCTTCCATCACTCTACTTCAAGTAAAAGAGAAGAAAAGTAAACATAAAATCTACTGCGGCGGAGAGGAGACTTGCGAAAACCGTCTTATTTTCTAAAGGCCAAGTATATCAAATAAGACGGCGCACTGCTCTGCCACAACTCAAAGCACCTTGAGGTAGTGCACTCCTTCTTTCAGCCAACAACGGTCCCCAAGGATAGCTGCCTTGTAATGACTAGATAAATTGTTTAAAGAGCTCCCATTCCAATCCGAACTCCTCCGGACTCTGTAGCAGCTTTTTCAGCATCTTAGTCTTATTCGAATTAAAGCTGCTACCGTTTCTCAGAGCCAGAGGACCATCATGGGTTCACAAAAAACGATAAACACTTTCAACTCGCCGGGAGATCAATGGTCAGTGGTTTGCAACAATATAAATCCTCATAACTGTAACGCTAATGTTCAAAAACAAGTTTTTGGCGGTCCAAAAAACGAAAATGTTGCACGACCTCACCAGGGTATCGAGTGCATTTAACTCAAAATCCAAGACGCTTTATATCTTAAAGATGCTCGTGGTGCTAGATAATAATTATGGTATATGGCAGAAAGTTAGGATGGAAGCAAAACATACCACTGAAATGACTGGCTAAATAGCTGCTGATGAGGAGCACCGCGGTGATTAGCCTCATGATTCGGATTTGATTAGGGTGCACGACCACGACCCTGAAACGCTACGCTATTTCTTTATTTATTTAATTTTTTTTTGCGGTATGAAGAGCACTTGAATTGGACCGTGGACGTTTAATTCGTTTTGATTTTCAAGAGCAAATTAATTCACACACTGGGGTGGGCTAATATCTTTTTAAGCTTAGATCTTTTTATATTTGTCGCGTCGTGAAACGAGTTTAAATTTCCTCGACTAGAGAACTTGTTTTTCGCGAAGTATGGATTACGCGGTAATTGCACGGGCTAGAACGTTTCAGATTCGAGCATCAAAACTGACTGACGATTACCAGACGAGATCCCTTATATATAAAGATCTCACTATCTCTGGATCGGAAGAATTTATACTTTTTATGCGGCTTCTGCGTTTAATCGCGGAGCATTTCATGCTTCTCGGAAACTTGTATTATTATTATTACTGCAGTGATGATGCCCGTGTAATTGTGCTTTCGTGAGATTTTCGTTTTATTTTGGCACATCCAGCAGATAAACGAAGATTGAAAGTCTATCCTCCGAGATTTAATACGGCTCAACTAGATTATCTTATTTTATTTTGTACACTTGAAGGAGTTACAAATTTATGCGTAAAATTGTTTGACGTTTATTTCAAGTATAGCCACTTTGTTTAAGGTACTTAGTTAAAAGTAAACACCAAAGTTTTAAATAAATTCATAAAAGAAACCTTAGGATTTTCATTAGAAAACTGATTAATGAATATTTAAACAACTCAACTCAATAATTAGGCATTAAAAGCTTTCATCATATTCATTTCATATTCTAGGAAATGTTAAATTAATATAAAATTCGTTTGCTTATATTACACTTAAGTGATATGCACTGCGTGATTACATTTTATGTATAATTAAACGTGATAATATTATCACGAATCGCACGGGTGCGGATTAGTTCTCAAAACGAAAAGAAATTGTTTATTATTTACTTGTATTATTGTGCCTTTAGTCAACTTTTGTTTTGAATTTATTCAAAATTTCAAGGTCTGGTGATCGAGACAAATAAAAGGTAGTCAACTGATTCGGTGTGGAAATAGTTTTTTTTTTTCCACGGTATCTGGTTCCAATTGCATTCGCCGGTTATGGACAGACAGACCATCATCATTTTATCCATTGGTAATTTTGAATAGGGTCAAGGAATGAATACAGCAACATACCCCTCAGCGGATGTATGCCATTAGGTCTCTTACAGAAATGCTTTAAACCTATCCTCAAAAATTATGTGGGTTATTATTTTACTTCAATTTATTGGTCATTTACAGCGTGATAAGAATTAAATAAGTGCAACGTATGATTTTGTAGTTGGATTAACTAAAGTAACGAACGTCAGACTAACTAATGTCAGATTAACTAAACTAACTAATCAAAGTTAGTGTTAAGTTTATTTTATTTTATATTGCAATGAAACTGAATTATAATATTGTAAATAATTCTAAACGCGTTAGAATACAAAGAAATATAATATAATGTTTAAACCAATTGTTTAAGTTAAAGGTTAACAAGAAAGGAATGCACAGACAGTTGAATTATTAAATTACCTATGAAGATTGTTGACATATTTTTATTATACGTATAGTAGTTACCTAAGTAACAATGTTACATAAGAAAAAATAAATTTATTTTTATTTTTATGATATGTAGACTACTAATTGCAATCATATGACAAGAGATTTGATAACCTTTTGACACACTCAGAATTTGTTGATTCAAAATTATTTTAAAACTTCTTTATGCACGATACTTTGATTATTTGTTTTAACACTGTTTTAATTAATAGCGCTAAGTTATGAAGGCGCAATTTAATTAATCATTAAAATGTTTTTTGCTCTTTTAAAATGCTCCACTTAAACATGAGTTTGTCGCAATCAAACATGAGAAAAGGACATTCAATTGGAAATCAGAATTTTAATTAATGACGCAGTACCATTAAGAAATATTAAATAAAATAAAATGAATTAATGAACTTTGGAAATATTAAAGGCTTAAAGTATTCAATTATTTAGCAATGGTTGCGGTGATAATGCAATGTGGTGGCATGATTCGCAAACGCTTTATAAATATTTAATTATGCCTTCCTGGATGATAATTTAAAATCACGAGTGCATTAACCTACATAGTTCCGATGCATAACTTAATTAATGCTAACATAGGCTAATTCACTTCAAATTTATATTTGATTCAGAGTTTGCCTATACCCTGGTGAGGTTACGCAAATAAGGATTTAATTGCCTTGTTATTTGTTTATTTTAATTTTAGTATAAAATTTATTTATGAATTTTACTAAACAAAGATAAGTACAGGTAAAAGAAAAGAAATTAAAAATCATTAAATAAAATCGATACTAAAATAGGGCTACAAATTAAATTGTAGCTGAATAAAAACATACAAAAATAAGAAACTTTTTCTTTTTACCCTTATCAAAATTAAAAATTTACGAAAAGATTAAAACACACAAATTTCCTCTTTCTTTTTAAGGCATAGCCCACAATTTTTCACTCTTCACAGTTTTCTCTGGAGGCTAAAGAAATGTTGTTGTTAAGTTATGTGAAATTTGCTAAAGATAAAATGCCACCTGCGCTTTAGAAAAGTACACAAAGATATCCTTCAGATATTAGAGAAAATAAAGAAACGGAGAGAAAAGAAAAGTATCTAGAATTTATTGTTTCCATCCAACATTTGCCCTTTTCACGTGAACTTGGATATAAATGAATTTACGTTGGACTGGCTGGCTTCATAGTTTACAATACACAAAAATAAAGCTATTTTTTCAGCTTGGCTTTCGTAGTATTTATTTTCGGGAATTTTTATTTCGTCAAAATATTTTTTGTTTCTTTATATATTTTATTAAATTCTTTGCAGTCAAGGGTTTGCAGGGTATAAAGAAAAAGACGTCTGTGAAAAGTAATAAATTCTTATTTGGAAAAAAATGTTATGTCTGTAATTCGAAAATATTTATAATTTAAACGACCGATCTCTTGCCTTTCTCGAAGGTAACTTAGGAACAAAACGGACTATTATCAGTTTTATTTAAAGATTTAGATTATTTATTAATTATTTATGTTTTATTAATAGAGGTGTTTTTACATGACGAATATCAACAGTTCTTATTAATGAAAGTATTACATCTCTACCTTAAAATCAATTTGAACTTTATTTCTGCCCGAGTTATAATCTCTACATAAGACTTTTAAATTTCTGACTATATAATAGACTTTTAATTTGCCCTGAATATAATCTGCAATTGATTTACAATCATTTCAAACAATGCAAAATCGGTGCATATATCTCGAAAATTTGATAAAATTGGAAGATCATCAGCATAATAAATGCAAATATATACCTATGTGAAAACACTTCACAGATATCAATGAATCCCAATCAAAAGGGAGACGGCGTCTGCTGTATAACACTGACAAGATTGAGAATTTCATAACAACAAGACGATAGATAGATAGATTTGCGCAAAACTTTCCCTAATCAATTCACAAGCCTAATCCCTAAGGATCTCCGAGTAAAAGCCAATGTTGCTGATTGTTCCAAATTTATACAGTCAATTAGAGGGTATGTGAGAGAATATTGTGTTTATCAGGTATGGGTTACGTGCAGATATGCATAAATTGGAACACATCTGTAGAAAACGCAATCCCTTGAAGCGAAATCTTATGAAATCAACAAGAAGTGAATTTGTCGGAAATATGAGAATATTGACGTTGTTAATTTAGTGACAAAACTTCTTTACGGCAATGAATATCAATTTATTTTAATATAATACAACAGATATCATGTATTTAAATTTTAACTCCTTTAATCTGAAATGTATTTAAATAACATTCTTAAATTATTAAAATGAAATAATGAAGTATAAGTTTATACCTTTAATGTTTCCACCAGGATTGGAAATATAATGGGAAAAATTAATTAGGAACGTAAATAAGCTAAATTCTTTAATTATATTAATACATTAAATTATTTTTCTCTCTCTTTCGATATATACGACTATTATTCAAAGCAGTTAATTATTTAAAGTACCGATAATCTTAAAAAAAATTGAAAATGAGTTTTTTCTGAAAAATCTCTTTTATATATTTTTCACATCTTAAATTTAATTTTCTTACCCAAATATACAAACCCCTTATATTGGGGTCTGTGGGCTTCTGCTAATCTAATCGGATACTGTGAAGAACCAATTTTAGGGATCCTCGAGCACTTAAACGAGAAATTTTCTAACAAATCAAAGACAAGTAAGTACCGCGTATATCCCTTTTATGGGGCCCCATATTTTATGTGAAAGCTTTACGGGAAGTAGCAAAACTGGGAGGGAAGGGGGTGACTATAAAATGACCGGGGTAAGATTTCCAGCCTGACACTCGCCTTTACGAAGAGTTATGGTCTACACTGAAAACTCAACAAATCGTCAATATGATGGGGCAAATACTTTCCAGTGCTCAATAGAAAGTCTGCCTAGACATACAGCAACAAAATATAGGAAGAGGCCGTAAGACGACCAAATCCTAAGCATGAAAATCGCTTCAATAGCACCCAAATCCTGATGCAATGAAACGTGTGCCAAGCATGATGTCAATCAATGGGAAATGAACGAAATTTATTTGTGAGAAAATCCCAGTCTTTATGAAATGTGCCGCTTGGTAAAATCTTTCCAGAGTGCAAAATTGAAACGTCTGAGGACAGAATTTTGAAAGAAAGCGCATATGATAGAAGTAGAATCTGATCGAAAATTTGATTAAAAAATGTTTCTCTTACTGAAGTCATATCATGCAGATTTTCAGTGAAGATATTCGAAATAGTGCAGCTTTCACCAAACTAAATGGAGGAAATTCCAGGTGAAGTGCAAAAACAAAAATTTCATATATTGCGGCAACACACAATTTTCTGAAATTACTCAAATTAAAACGAAAGTATACAAACTTTAAAAAACAGTAGAAAGTTGTTGAATTCTTGGGTTAAAGTTTTTTTAAAAGTCGTACACAGGTTTTGCTTTTAAAACAACGTTTAAAATTTCATTATTATACTTAACCAGTTCTTAGTGATTAATATTTTAAATTCAAGAATCCAAAGGTGATAAAGAAGAAAAAAAAAACTGAAAATCCATCAGCTTAGGACTTTACTTCCTTATCCTCATCAAAGAGGAACAAAGCATCTGATGAAATTATAATCACTCTACTGAGAACCCCGGCATTTTCACTCGAATAAATTATAAAGCAAATGTGCAAACGGCTTTAACATAAAACAAATCCAAAGTAGTTTCACGTGTAAGCCTAACATAAATTTAGTAGAAAATAGCATCCGGATGTGGCTCCTAATGAGATTTAAGCTTTTGGTAGGAACCCTTTTTCTTCCTTCTAACGAAACATTCGCACTTAACCCTTTCGGAAAGTCCCTTCCTTTCGGGGCCGAACACCATAAAACATCCACACATCCTTTGATGACCAGTAGTACACTTTCAGTGGTCGACCCTTTTTTTTAGGTATAGGGCCTTAAAAAACATATATAATAGTGGTGTCCGGACGAATTAATCAACCCCAAAGAACCAAAGTTGTGCTTTCTGTATTCTTCCATGTTCTGCTGGAGGATGAATCCCCTTTTGTATATAAAAAGTGTTTAGTTGCACCTTTTGTTCCCACAACAAATCACAAATCATCCCTTAGCATACTTCTAAATCAATTTATCAGATTGGGCCACCACCTTAGAAGCCTATCGAAACCTAAATAAGCTTAACGTCAGTAGCAAGACTGATAAACTTTCGTGTACAGTGTCACCGACAAAAACCATACCACATCTTAGGGTTTTGGGTTGAATAGTAGAATACGAGGGGTGGGTAAATGATAAAGGGGGTGATTTTTCAGTCAGCATTACTTTAATGTTTTTGCTGGCTTATCTTGCCAGTTAGAGCCGGATATTTCATATTGGGTATCCTTAAGGTAATTGATCAAGTTGAACGCAAACATTTGTTGTTCCGGCAGGTCCTTGAAGGTGAAACCATCCAATATCTTTCTATCATTCTGAAAATCAAGACGGAGCAGCAGCGATGCTGTTTACCTCATTTCCCTCGAGCGTGGCTGTGTACCAACCCACCTTAATAAAGGCAAACTCCAGCAAATAAGCATGCAAATCCCCCAGTGGCCTATTTCGGTTAGCAGAAAATATCTGGTGCTTCTCCGGTTTAAATTTGCCAAAATTCTCTTAATGTCGACCATAAGATTGTCGGTTCCGATTCATTAACAACGCAGATCACATTTTGTGCCTTATGTATTGCTTCAGTAACTACTCCCGGCCAGATGAAAACGACAAGAAATAGTCCTTGAGTTTTGCTCACTGGGCTTTATCTTTCGATTTGGTGAAAAGGAAATTCTTTAAAGTACCCGGTTCCAGATCCTAGTTTCTCATTTTCCAACTTCAGCCCCCATGCACTTGTCGAGGCACAGGCTGGGTGGAAATTGAATTTCCTGGAGGAGGTGTGCTACCTCAGGCCCTTGACTGGAAACGTATTCAATTTAGCATCTGCTTTGCGTTCAAACTCCAGTCCTCTCTTAGCCACCGCAGCCCCAAAGTGGAAAACTGCCTACCGTCGGGATAATTTCTGAAAACTCAAGTGCTCCAGCTCCGAGGGATACTTCGGGACTTGAAATGAAAGGGATATGTGGACCCAGGTCTGTCGGTGGTGGCGACAAAAACAGGCTGCACCGCTCCTGCGGGAAAGCCCTTCCGAGTGAAATCGTCTTTTGTCTTTGGCTCCAGGTAAAATTGTTTCAAGTAGCAGAAACGTTCTCCTCCCCCAAAACTCCACAATTGGAGCTGACGGGTCCTTCAGTCCAAAGTCGGTTTGTTAAGTTCCCCATAGTTTCCGTTTTAATGGGGGTTACTTGAAAACTTAAAAGTGGCTCGCCTGGCAGAACCACAACGGTATGTGTTAAGGCTAGAAGTTTTGCCGCAAAGTAAAATGAGAGATACCTTCAAGTACCAGCTTAAATATGTAGGTAATTAGTTGTTTTAATTTTCAGTCTTTTTTGTGCTATTAAATGAAGAAGCATTATTTCTATTTTTTGTTTTTTTTTTTTTTTGGTGAACAAGCATCGTTTAAAATTGTGCAGATTTTTCTGTGCTTTTATTTATGTATAAATAAGTTAGCCGTATGAGTAGAAAGTAAGCGAAATGTATATAATTTTTATAGTTACTAAAAAACTATACATTTAGTACGTCAGAGCAAAATATAGTTATCAAAAAATTATTTTGGCGCAACAAGAATCCTTCTCAATAATAAAACGTGCTTTTTTCTTAATATAGTATAAAATCTCTGTAGCAAAACATTAGTGTAAATAGAAATGACAATCAAAATCAAAGTGAACATTTACTTTGATGTTATTTTTTACATATATTACATGTCATAAAATCATCAGCTCTACAACGTTTGATATATCAAAAACATACTTTCAATTCTAGAGAATTAAATCCAAATCACTTGGGGGCCTTACGTAGGTGTTCACAAATAAATTACATCCTGCACCTAGTCCCTTTGTGATTTAACAAAAAAAAATTTTAAAATAGAATTCCACTTTTAGCTTAAATCAAAACACCAAAACACATTCCCTAAATTCCGTCCGTGGGATGAAAAATATCATCCTTTCTCCTACTGAAAATAGACAACATTCGTAAGCCAAGTCAAATTCCAGCTTTCACAGTTCTAATTTGGCCAATGATCCCAATTTTACCTCCCCCCCGCCCGTTGAAATTAATGAGGAGGATTTCGGACGGAATATTTGGGATAATTACTCATAAGCACGTAAAATTTGTTTGCGTAAATCTGGCCAAATCCCACATAGTTTAAAAGTTCATGGGCTTCCCTTTTATTTGCCGGACTGGCCCACCATAATTCAGTCAACTAATTCCCCCTTTACTTTATTTGCGTGAAAAAAAATATCTTTGCCACTCTCTCTCTCTCTCCACACGGCTATTAGTAGTACAGAGTGATGATAATATGGGCTTATTTCTTTTTGGAAAACACCCACTAACCCCTAGCCAAAATAACAAATGTGAGTGGAAAATGTGTTTATTTTCAATGAGGTGAAATTAGTGAGCTTTCCCAAAGATTAATTTAATAGATGTTTGTGTAAATTCTATCAACACGTTAATAAGAGGGGCTTAGAAGGCCGGATACTTTCATGTTTTGCTTCAGTTGGCCTTTCGGTTTTGTAAACTAGTCGTATTTGTAATTACTAATTTTGTATTATCGTACTATGTTTAATTTTAATGTAATTATTGAAATAATTGAAAATAATTATAACGTGACCAAATAGTACATTATATGTATGAGTATATTATGCGCGATTACTATTTATACCCACCATCGTAGGTAAAACTTGATTATACAAAATTTCCAACTGTATTTAATCAAATTAAGTTTTACGTACTATAAGAAGTATATTTTAATGCTTAAATACCGTGGATTTGCATATTCACAAAATTTGTGAATTGATTGCTTTATGATGTCTTATAACTTTGGCTCTGAAATATTTTCTATGTTGTTTTTTCAGAAGGTTATTTAGAGAAAGAACTCTTCACTCGATTCTCAATAACCTACTTTTAAATTATCAATATTAAAAAATTAGATACATATAGTACAAACTGCTGACATTAAAGAGCTTACTAAAATTAAATTTAAACTAAACTCATAACAAATTGATACACTTAACAAATTTTTCCAATCTACCGTATAAATGTAAGGACTCAAATAAATAGCAGTTTTTAAAGTATTAAAATGCAAGAATGATTGTAAAAATGTTCTTTATTAATATTTTAAAATTTTTAACAATTGTTATTAGAGACATGAATTCCGCTGAATAATCGCTAGATCGTTTCCCTTTTCTTAGGATTAAAGGAAATTGTTAGACTTTTAGTTATTTCATACCAAAACTTCTGCAATAACTTAATTTTTAGTGTAACATTTTCGAGTCAAAATTATACAAAAATTCGTGTTTAAATGTAATAGGCATTATAAAAAAAAATAGGCACAACAATACCCACTCAGGTTAGCTTCCTTGCAAATCAATAATTTTGCTGTATCCAAAGATGAAGAATTAACTTTCAAGAAACCATAAAGCAAATGCAAAAATACACGAATAAATTTTCTTCATGTTAAACACATAAGAATTGAGGTAAATAAGCGCATTTCAGGAAACAGTGATACGCTCACTTCCTTCGATTGGAGTTGCAGTTGAAATTCTCCATCTTAAGGCTCGATTTATTGGAAAATTTACCTTCGGGTGAAATAAATTTTCAACTTGGTTGAATTTTTTTTATCAAAGTAAATCGATTGAATATCTTTGATAAATTATTGTGGTAATGTATGCTTCTGAAACTCTTGTTAATGCCATGCATTTAAAGTAAATTATTTTAGGTATTTGCATTTTAAGTTGTTCATTCAAAATTAAGATCAATTTTTTTATTGGCAGTTAGACTCCTTTATGATGCAATGAAGAAATTTGGGATCACATCGTTATGCAGAGTTTTTATTTAATGATTCAAAAAGCATATTCGATGTATGTATGTACGTTAGTACTAGAAAAAGCTGTTTAAAATTAACTACCTAAAATATAAGAGAATTAAATTAAATATTCATATTTCAAATGCCGCAGTAACCCATTTTAACTGTTCCTTCCTGAACGACTTGAATACGTGGTCACAATTGTGTCATATATAAACCATAAAAAGCAGGTCCCTTTTTAATAACATTCATTGTTAACTACAGTCATAACATAAGTTTATTGTTTGAATACCTCTAAAGTGTTTGTGTTTCACTATCCCGCTCTGAGACCGTCTACGTTAATGTACCCGTCGTCTTTAATATAACGACAGATATTTCTGTGGCAGTCTGTCTCTGTTTGAAACATAAAAGGCGAGCATAATTGAATTCGAGGGACCACAATTGAATTCTTAAAACATAATTTTCTGGTTAAAGTGCACCAAAAGTACTTCAGAGCGATCTAATTGTGATAATGGACGCCCGCACCAAGTATATATTTAATGTATGTTACGAATAGACCAAAAGTATGAGAACTTAATGATCTCATTCTTACTTACATTGAGCTTTTGTGTGATTTTAACTTAAAAGATATCTCAGAAAGACAATTCGATTTAAGGAGCTCTTAACGCAGCACTTTGGGGACAGCGACTAGTAAATGCTTTCATAAAATTGAAATAGTATCGTTTCGGTCGTGGTGCATTTTGGTTTCATTTATTGTTTTTTTTTCTGTTATGTTGCCCTATTTTAAATCGATTTAATCTGCAAATGAAATTTTTAGCTTTCCACAACCTTGAAATAATAAAACAATGTAATTTTTTATCTAGTTACGATTTCTCAGAAATCTCTCTTAGAATGGCAAATTCGATGCTTGCTTTTAGTGGTTTTAAAGTTTGTATAATTATTTGATTACAACTCATTTTTAGGGTTCTGTGCATCTGAATGAAAAAACGGAACCCTTATACAGGGCTGGTGTGACTTTTTGCGGGCCGGGTTCAAACATTTTGCGGGGTCAGAATACACATTCAAATCCGATGCTTAAATTTAAAAATGAGGAATTATTTGTTATACTTCAGTACAAAGAATGTTACGTCTTATATATTTTTTATAAGATGAATACTAATAATTATTCTCACTTTTTTTGCCGCCTAAGTTTTGATTACGTTATCAATTTTGAATACGCTGCAACGAAATATTTCAATACAAAAATTAGAAAGAACGTCTTGCATTCATGTCAGTGTGCAGCAAGTTGTCATCGATTATGGATTATGCAATTACATTTTCTACATACACCCGAATATTCAATCTACTTACTACACAGGAAGTCCTGCAAAATGCCAGATGAGCTTTCGTAAATCGTGGGGCCTTTAAAAACGCGGGGCCAGATTGCGGTGACCGCGCTGAATCTGCTTCGCGACGTCCCTGCCTTTATAGCATCACTCGTATCTGCTCGTCGGTCACAGCCAATAGTCTACGAATCTTCTGGACCGTGGATTAAGTTTAAGTTTGGTACACATATGAATTTCTGTGTTCTAAATACGGACGTGTAGCGTAAGTAAATAAATTTTAAATATTGTGGGGGGTCACTTTTGGAGGAAAACTAGAAAATTTAAAAAAAAAAGCAGCAAGCTGTACCCTGCGATATATCAAATAAAAGGACTGTTGTGAGGGTCTCAAATATATTTTTATAATTTTAAAATAAATAGTTTTAAAGTTATTTAAGAAAATAGATGAAAATTGACCATCTTAACTCCGAAACTACTGAGTATAAAATTTTGAAAAAAACACAGAAAATAGTTCTTTACTTACAGATTACAGAAAAACCTATAAGAAGTCTATGGTCTTAAAATAACATGGGAAATCTCACAATATTCTGCGTACAAAACTTGCATAATATATTCAGCAATTTCCCTCTACAGTCCGGTACCATACATACTTGTTTTAGTTATCACAAACAAATTTGGGTCATATTTAAAAAAAAAAAGGTATATATTCATCGTACGGAACCCACTCCACGAGAGTTCAATTCTCACTTGTTCGGGTTTTTTTAAATATATGTTTTCACAATTATAAAGGCAAAATTTGACTTGAAAAGTTAAGCAGTACCACTGACGACATGGCATATACTTCAAAAGCGGTTTTCTCAAAATAACTTTTGTCAAACTTGCATTATTATTACACAGGCCTGCAAATTAAAGACTTTCTTTTCCATTCTCGATTTTTATAGCCTATTATGGGAATATGAGAACTCCAATTTACGAATCTTAACTCAGTTTTCTCCATCACATTAGAATTTTTCATAATACAAAATTTTAATAATACAACTCTGTATTTTGGTCTTTTTTTGAAAAACTATTAAAAAAATAAAAGTTCATTACTGAAGTTTGTAATGTCGCTTAAATGAAAGGCTGAGTCCTATAATTTAGGAACATCGATTACATGAGTGTGCACTTGCAATGTGTTTTATTCGCCTTGTATTATATGAAATAATCGGTTTATAGAAAAAAGAAAACTGACGTATTATTTCGAAATGTTTTAAATTGTGTTGTAATTTTATATAATAATTTAAGATTTTAACTTTTATTTGAGCAACATTTTAAGATTCTAGAACAATTTGTTATTTTTAAATGATTTTTAAAAAAATTGTCGAATTATAACCTTTTGTATTTTTTGAATACTATTTTTCTTTAAAACGCGATGTGATGGAGCATTTTCTTTTACGAATTTGTAATCGTAACAGACAAAATTCTATAGAAATGATTTGCCAATTCTGTGGAGAAATAGCATATTATTATTGATATTATCGTCTTTTATTCTAATTTAAAATTTTTACAATGATTTCGGTTATCATATTTCCTAAATTGAACATGATGTGAGAAAATTTCACTTCAACTTTACGTTAATATGTGTCTCTACTTGCCTTATAATTTCAATGTAAGATTTTTTATCTGGTATGAGATAAAGAGAATTTCAATTTTATCCTCGAACAGAACATTGAAAAATATATTTTATGAGATACGACAACTTGTTTGTACAATAAAATGTGAGTGTCATTTGTACAATTTCATTTCTGTCTGCACCTGAGTGAACAAAAAAATATCATTTGTGCATCCCACAGTATCGCGCTTCAGAATAGGATGTCCCCAAAACAATTCAATTTAGCATCCATCAGCTAAAAGGTGTATCCCCTGGAAGGTTTCTGCCAAACTTTCCAGTTTAAGCTATATCTTACCATAAAAACCACCGACCTCATTTGTAAAATAGTAAAAATTGTACACAATTTTTATCCCTTGTATATTGTCAGCTTTTAAGGGAATTACAAGGGATTAAACTGAAGAGGTATGGTAAGGTATATACCGGAAATTTTTCATCATCTCTCAGCCCTTTGTTGCGGTTATATAACCTAAAGAGAATCAGCGCCACTATTGTGTTCAACGCCGGCTTACTACCTTTTTGCTGTACTTATCGAAATAAATTTTCTTCCTTTACCCTCTTCGAAATTGTTGTGTACGAAAAATTCTTTTTTGTTATCAGAAAACGAATGTACCGGATTTAAGGAGATTCTCATAACCACCTGAGCCAAAAAATGCATTTTCTCCTCTATTTGCAGGCAACAACAAGAAAATGCAACACACAATCCCATTGTGTAATTTTTTGAGATAGAGTAACGCTTCTGTTGAGCTCCACAAACACCATAATTTTCCTGTTCCTCCAAGTAAAACTGGAAAGTATTCGATTTTTCTCATTTTCAATAAATATCAAAAAGTTTAATTAATGACCACTTATTTAATCGTACTTTAAATCTAAAATTGGTTGGCTTCTCCTCTGATACTCTGTCCGGTTTCAATATCTTTTATCTCGAACCATACCCTCCAGTTCCACCAAATGATAGGACCACTGATTGTAAAAAGTGCATAAAAAATTATAGTTCTACAGAGTCTGACTTTAAAAGAATGGCTGATTGGAATTCGTCCGCATCTCATGCATATTAAAAAGTTTATACTGCTGCATGCGATCCCAACTGGCGAGTATTTCCAAATTTTGTGCTGGATAATGAAAATAATCTTTTAAATAACAACAAAAATATTTTACTAATTTTTTAGATGTTCTCTGAAACTTTTTGCGTTCTATGGTGTTTCGGATGGAAATTTTCGCAGGATATACACGATGTAGAATGGGTAAATATTGTCGGTTAATGTTTTTAAAATGATTTACCTTTCACTAAGCATCTGCCGTGCTGGCTAACTCGCTTCGAAATTTAATCGGAGGTTTAGCGTTTTGCATTCCCTGACTTATTCGAGCTGCAGGCTACTTTTTTAATGATAATACTTTATTTAGGTTCCTACACGCGCATACAACAGATATTTAGGAACTTAGTCATTTAATAAAGTAGTTTTGAACATTTCATAAACATTTTTAATTTAACGTTTTGGTTAAAACTTTAAAACAAAGATGTTTACAATTTTGTTGCTATTTAATTACTTTTTGTTTTATGATATTGGGGATCAACTAAAAATACAATAAACCCAAAAATATTAAATACAAACTTTGATTACCTATCACAGCAAGTATTTTTGCTGAAAGAGTTTCCCGAAAAAATATGGGATAATTAAACAATTTTCGATTTAAATGGCTGTTTCAGGACATAATTTTCACGATACGAGATAATTTCACAATACTGAAAGCTTTTAATAAATTTGACCCAATCGAATGACAACAAGTACTAAAATATTAAATGCCCAGAGAAAAGTTAATTTAATAAACAACATTAACAAATTGTAAAAACCTTCGTTTTTAATGTGGACATCCCAATGACATTAATTTGGCCAGAATCAATCATCCTCGACAGGTTAAGTAAAATATGTTCTTTTCCGTGCAGTGATGCTCGCATGTAATTAAAATTTATATACCCCAAATTATATCATCATCAAGGTATAATAAATGTATTTGTCAATATAAATAATGTTCGAATCGTGCAAAAATAAAACATGATGGCCATGCTCTTTTGATGGCTATTGCAATTTTATTTGGCAATGGGAGTTCAAAATTTACATAATTCGGATGATGTTAATCATGGCGTAATGCACTTATTTTAACATTATTTAAATTTAAATTCAAGAAATTCTGGGCGATTTACAATATCTTTTTGAAATATCACTCGTTCGGGATGTGCCTAGTATATCAACTTTTTTATGTTGAACATCATTAAAATTTTAAATTCAACCAAAAAACGTATGAGTTCAGTTGATTAAAAATCTATTTGTCCCATTAATCATTTCACCCAATTTCCGCATAGGCTTCTACTTATTCCGAATTCTGCTCAGTATAATTTCTGCGAATATACCCCTCCTACTCCACAAATTCCTGTGAATCTTTGTACCCCTTTGTGATCATCGCCACCGAAAATTTTGGTCGCGTTCGTACTGAAGACGTTCGTTAGCAAGCAGGTCGCTAAACTCGGCAAACAACTGCTTAAGCGTGGATGTGCTCAATTTATATTAACAAGTTGTGTCGTCCGTCTACGCGCTTAATCACATTTATGCTAATTGCACCTCATTAGTCAACTAATGATGTCCTCTTGGGAATTTCGGGCCTTGTGCTGCTCCTTGACAAGCAAACGCTTTAATCCTTGAAATTTTGAAATATGATGAGATGAATAAATTATTATACTTTCGGATGCTCAGCCAGGCTATAGATAGAGTTTTCAATGCTTTAAAGAGTTTGTGAAGTTTTCACATTCATTATATTTTTTCTTTTACACTCTGAAACTTTTCGATTAACTACATATAAAATTTGTAATCACAAAGTTCCAATAGAACTATCTTCGTCCTTTTATTAAAATTTATTTAAACTTGAATTATTAACTCTTTTGAAAGGTGTTCGAATGAGATGCATTTCACATTTTCAACTTTTTACGTTAATATGAGTATAGTTGTAGCAAAGTTTCTAGAAAGACTAAAACTAGTATCATGACTTTCATATTAATTCTTCTCATTAATACGGTTTATCTTTATGGAAAAACACACTTTAATGTCTTTTATCATATTATACGAGTATTATATTCAAGTTGAGAAGTTTAGGTGATTCTAGTGCATATGAAAAATAAAAATGTTTGGATATCTATGCCTTTATAGTTCCAAAAACAATTGGGAAGATTAGAGGGATTTTGCAAAAGAAATAAGTTAACATGTTTAAAGCAAACTTTATAAAGTGAATTAAGCATTTGGGAATCTGGTAGATTTTGAGGACACTGATTAAGTTCGATTTCTCAAATTCAAAACATGGGTCTCAATGCCGGATTTGAAATACAAAAAATCTATAAATTTGTCTCATATTAATTCTGAATATGCGAATAAATTTAAATGTGTTGTTCTGGGAATTAAACTCGATATTTTGAATTTTTTTAATTTGAGTTTAAATTCACAATCAGTGACCTAAAAAACCCCATGATGTTGATTTTCATTAAAACAATCCCTATATACCAAGTTATAAAATTATGGTAATCATGAAAATTTCGGTGCATTCAATTTTATAAAATTTCTATTCTTCTTATTTTTTTAGGTATGTGTTGGTTTCATCGTTTTTAACTCTTTTAACCCAAAAGGAACGGATGCAATGTCCGTCAAAGTATGTTCAACTTATTTCAGAATAGAAAAACATTTGAATATTTATAAAGCTATTTCACACAAAAATCATTTCAATAATACCCAAAAAAAGAAAATTGTGTACTTTCCAACAAGCTAAAAATACAAACGTGAGCAACAACAGCTGAGCTCTATCTGCGCAGAGAAAAATGTCGAAAAATTCATCACAACCACTACGAGTAATTCCATTCAATATTGAAATTTTACTCAGAAACTCCTATGGTATCTAAAAAAGTTTAGCAACATCTACGTCTTACACAACACAAACTTTAAATTCAAATTATTTTCTCACACCTTACAAATTCCATCACGAAGTTTTTCTCAAGTAATTTTTATACAAGTTTTGTTGGAAAAAAGGTAAAGGGAAAAATCCTGCAACAGCTGGTAAAACAAGGGCTCAGGTGGATGCAGGTGCACGAGAGATTGATTGGACTGATGACCTTCTAGTATCTAGCGAAAAATCGCTTAACGTAAAATCTGAATTAATGGCGCGTATCTCTATCTACTCAGTAAGCAGTGAACAAAATGATTTTGCGCGCAACAGGATGCTAAATTCGCTGGAATTGGTGGAAGGATAAATCCCTCGGAAGCCAAAGGATTCGGTGTGGGTAAACTTTTTTTTCTAAATTTACATAATGTCCTCAATGCAATGATGTTTAAATTTATTTACAGATCGTTCCAGATTCGATTGTTATTACGGGGACAGCGCCCGGCACTTATGTACCTCGGAGGAGATGCAGTCAATACCGTCGAAGGACATTTATATAAAATTTATTGAAAGATCAACGCAAATGGAGTCCCTGGGGCCAGGAGCTGGACAGTAATTGAGTCACACATGGACTCTTAGTCGTCGTATTAATTTCAATACATGTCCTTAAATGTGGACAGCAGCGCCCGGCTGCTTGCATTGCATTCTCGCCGGGAGGGACTCGGAACGGACTAGCATGGTAATATTTTTCCACGTTTTTATACTTACCCTTGGGGGAATTCCTAAATTTTGAGTAAGTATGCAAATTCGTGCTCTATTCTCGGGGTTGGTTTCTTCGGCGAATACTTACTTTTTTTAGGACAACCGGGCGCATTATGTGGCTCGCAAGTGTATCTATGTATCTGCATGCATAACGACATTACTCCACAGAGTGTTCTTCTGTAGCTGACTTCTCGGGATATATTTCATTCTGTTGTTTAGGGCTTCGAGGTTAGAGCTAGTCCCTCTTAGTGGCGATGTGCTATGCACAAGGAGATTTTAAAGGATGAACAATCTCCGACGATGTAACGCTTTTCGCGGAGGGTTAGTGTCAAGGAAATTTTAAAATAGTTATGGACCACTCTCTCAAGAAAGAAGTAGCGAACGCAAAATGCATTCATGGACGCGCTTTATTTAATAATTCAAAGATAGCGTCGCAGTTTAGGACTCCGTAAGTACATTGTCAGCTTTTCGTTGGATGGTTTCAACTTGTTAAAGAATTTGAAAGTTCCCTGATAAGTTAAGAAAGATAACGTCGTTCAGATACTTTCGCCTCGTGAAGTCATGATAAGTTCGTCGAATGGCATCATTGCAACTTTGTCATGAACTGCTAAAATGAAATTTTTTTTATAGCGATTCACAATTTAGCAAAGAGTTTATTTTAAGAATTTTTTTAAAACTTGTTCGCTTCTTAGCTTTAAATAAACCTTCGAGAAAAAGATGTAAACGAATTTTAACCGTTCTAAATAAATTACTTAAAAATTTATAATAACAATGTTACAGGTTATAAGTCTTAGGGTGATCAAAATCAAACTTAAACGCCCTCAAGTTAAACAAAAAAAAATGGTAAAATGATATCATGATAAAAAAAAAATTCAGGTAGTCTCCGTTTTCTTGTTAATAGGTACTATTTACTACTCAATTCTACTACTGATAACTGTTGGACTAAACTTAAAAGAAATAGCTAATCGTTCTCACTTCTTTTTAGAAGCTTAGTATGAATAGAAATGATCCAAAAATTCTGCATATTACACTTAAACTTGTTTCAGCTTCAGTTCAGAGTTTTCTATTTATTTGTTATTCATAAACTAAAGTTTTGTAAGTAAGTGAAAAACTAATCGTGTTCCGAAAACATTTAAAAAAAAAATGCATAACGCTCTTTATTGAAGGAATGTTGAAACTTGCCACTTAGAAGTTGTAAGCAAAACCAAGAACTTCTCTATGAACTGCAGAGTTAGAGCCAGACCCACTGAGGACACTCGTTTTTCTTCGACCAGTGCTAGGGTGCTCACAACCCTTAAATTGCTGACACTCAAAAGTTTGTCCTTCTGTAAAGTGGCGACAAACTCATACTGCGTGCCAATAATTCTGCTGACAAAAACGATAATTTTCGAATCGAAAAAGTTTCCCCATTTCCTCACAAGATTTATATACATATATCTATATACATATGTATATATTTCTTCTCAACTTGCAAATCTTTTTAAAGTTTTTAAAGAAGTCCGAAATACTGAGGAGCAGCACGTCTCCGCGGAAGTCGGTCTCAGGCATGGAAATGATACAAATTGCATAGCGGATGTTCAGAAAATGCTAAGAAGAGCAGCAGTGTAAAGTGGCAGGGGCATAGCCTCTCCGCTGAATATGTTCATACAATGCAAACAAACATTTGGATTGGTGTTGCTGATTGTTTGCTCGGGTGGTCGGACTGCAGAGTCTCTGGCACGGTGGCTCTATTCAGTCTATGCAAAACAATCCTTTTCTCTATGTGAACAGACAAAAAAAGAAAAGAAAACATAAAATCATCCCTGCAGGAGGGCCCTGATCTCATTACGTTTGCATTGCTGCTTGGAAGAAGTCACCCCCCAAGATGATGTGCCTGAGACACCACCCAAGGACCCTTGGTCGCCCAAGTAATTAAAGAGTTTTTACAGGGAAACTTTTGTCGTCTTGATTTACGACACCCCTTTGACTCAAAGTGAACGGGTGGGTGATTCCCTCCGAAGACCAACGCTTTTACTGTTCTTTGAGAAATGACCTGTTCAGCTTATGTCCTTCTAAAGAACTTCCAACTCTTTAGCAGTGTTTCACTGTCGGACAACTATGGATAATGTCTTTCCATCCACCCTCTTTAATTGCTTCAAACTGCTTGTTAACTTCAAGAAATTCTGAGAAATTTAAAGACAGAATTGAGTTCTGTTTATTTATTAAAGCAAGCTTCCTAAAACGAAAAACCTGAGAGCTGCGGAACTTTTGCCGGCCGAAGAGCCCCTAAGCGAACCGATGTCATAGGCCAATCGAATTAGAAAACGTTTCGGCAATTGAATTTTAAAAATCGCCCCAGGGAATATTTTATGGTTCGTTATGGATCAATAACTGCGGAGATGACAAAATAAAAGTATTTTTTCTGCTTCCCTCTGGAGCATACTTCAGCTCAGTAAACATTTGGTTTCAAATTACTGCACTCTCAGGTACTTTACTTTTCCCATTCCCCTACACCTGGGAGATCTGGATCCAGATCCAGAAATATGTATGATACTTGAAAATATTTGCATCGCCCATCCGCTTCGATGGTCCGTCCCCTCACATAGGGCGGTTTTCCACAGGGACGCCCCCAATGTGTCTGAAGTGGAACTGACTAAGTGCAATTTTTTTCTGGTTTTCCGCAGAAGATTTCAACCGTCTTTTCAAATTTATCAAGTCCTCGGGCACACCACACGGACTCCTTCGGGGTCTCTTCTACTTTTTATTTGCACAGCTTAAGTCCCCGACAAATTCTATTGATTACAGAACCCCGCTCCGTCTTCACCCCCCCACCGACGATAGGAGATTTTGAATGATTGTAGGGTTGGGTGGAGAGTTCGATGCGACAGACAAGCACATTGTTTGAAACTACAACATGTAAGCAAAATCCGGGCTTTTCGGGCACTGACAGTCTAGATTGAGATTTTCTTCTCCTACATAGGGAATGAGAAGGGAAGATCCTATGCTTTTGACGACAGTCCCAATGATGGCCTAGGGCAGGTTAAACCAGGGTTCGGTCTTTTGAAAATCTGCTCCAAGTTAAATATAAGATACTGGCGTAAAAGAAAAAAAAATTATTGCTTTCATAGCAACGATTTTACTTGGACTTGAAGGGTTGCGACCGAAGAATCGCTCAGATGAATTTTATCGTGATCAATCCATAAAACTCTTGCGTAATCAGTCGTTTGATTTTCTGAGTCGATGCCTTCCGAGATTTATTGTTATCGTCCTTTGTTTGCTTTGTAGATGCTTTCTCTTCGGCTTTAAATAAAAACATTTTCAGCTTCCTTTCAATAATCCTTTCTTGGGGGACTCCTAATGCTTCCTTGGATTTTAAAGATACGTTGTCTCAGCGTTCTTTTCCAAGACAATGAGTTATTTTCAACTTTCTGGATGAGGAGGGCCGCCACTATTTATAGTAATTCTTACTAAACTGTTTATTTACCGATTTGGGATTTGCATTTATTTGTTTAGGTCTACCCGTCTATTTTGGCTTGCCATTCCTTTGCCTTTTATGAAGACTATGCAAATGTTAAAATTTAATTTTATTTGCTTTTGAAATGAAATTTTTCACAAATTATTACCACAGAGATTGTGTGCATTATTTGATTACTTAGCGAAGCCTGAATGTTATATGGATTCAAACTAACTCTTCTATTTTCATAACTTAAAAAACTACCTCGGAAGTGAGTTCAGCACTATCTAAAAAAATATATGAAATGGGTTTTAATGAAATTCCGTCTTAAGAAAACGACAAATTTGAATTACCATCAGTTTTATTGCGTTTATCGGTACAAATTCAAAGTTCAAATAACTTTTCAGTTAAATGGCGTTGCTTAAATAGATCATTCCAATAAATGAATTTTTATAAAATCCTAACAGATACGATCACTGAATATAATGGGGAAAAAAAGAAATGCGTCGATAACAATAACTTTGCTTTTTAATTTTTATACACATCTCAATAATTCCTTGTGCGACTGCTGATTCATCTGTATAACAAATCGTCCCGTTCTTCTTCACCTTATTGCTATTTAATTTTTAAAGAGAGCATTTAATTTCAATATTTATTAATTTTTTTTTTTAAATTTAAACGTTTTTGTTTTTTAATTGTTTAATTTTATTTTAAATCGAATTTTTAATGTTTAACTTTAATTCAGAGTCAATTCTCGCCAAAAATATTTACAATTCATCCAATATATTGGAGAGGTCGAAGAATTTCGTTCAGTTAGAATCTATCTAGCATTTTTCTGTTTTTGTTTTTTTTTAGGAATTTTTAAAATTCCTCTAGAATCGTAAACAGTTTTAAAAATCAAATAAATTATATAAAAAAATTCAACTAGTTTTTACTCGCTAACAATTTACATGGTATCTCTAATAGTAGAATTATTTTCTTTGGTTAAGCACTGTTTGATATATTTTGATATTTTCGAGACATTTTATTTTTTAATTCGCTGTACCTAGGGTCCGCTGTAAAAAACTTTCAAGAATCCGAAAACACCTACAACACACACGTGACGCCAAAAATGTTTTTTATAATTTTTGTCTCCTAATGAGAACGTACACAATTTCTTGTTATTTTTTGCTTTTTTTTTCTTTTTAATCATTACATAATTTTCCTATTCGCTATTTACACTAGAATTTGTTTAAATAGTAGAATTGTGGAGATTATAACTATGTTAAGTATCACCTTGATCAGCACTAGTCAAACCGAGGTGGTGATCTGTTCTACTACCTGGATTGGTCGAGCCATGGCCGAGGTGGGCCGCTGGTACCTATATCTATCTTCTGTGTAAAAATTTTGATTCCAAGGGCAGGTACAGAACTGGGATGTATAAGCAAGCCCCTCAGGAACACTGCGGCTCCTAGACGGCTGGGTTGGTTGGTAAGCAGTTACCGGGGTTGTTGTATGGGTAGGAGTTTCACATCTGAAAAGACAAAATTTAAGAGCTGGGTTAATTTTAGATTGCAAAAAAAATCTTATTTTTCTAACATATTTAAATTATTTAATAAATTATGATTATATAATTTATTTTATATAAAATAACCCGAATCTACAAGCAAAAAGCTTTTATGGCGAAAAAATACTTAGATCAAATATTTGTGTTATTTTTACTTATTTATTTATTCATTAATAAAAACATAATGAATTGAGCTCCTACTTAAAAAACTAGCGCTCTCAGGAACGCCCATATGGCGCGCGTTATTTTTAAAAGTTGGCAAATTAGTATCAACGTCTAGTAGACTTGTATAATTGTCACATTCATTAAAATTATCAATACTTTTACGAGCTTTTGGGTAATCTACCAAAACATCTAATTTAATAATATTCATTTTAATATTACAGGCCTAGCCCTTTCAAACTTAATCATAAGGTGCACCTTGACCTGATATATATTTTCATGAAAACAATTGAAAATTATTACTCTAATAAAATATTCAATAACGGCGGTATACAAACTGAACAAGACCTGAGAAAGATCCAACGTGTACAATTACAGACCGTTTTTTAATCACCATATCCATTACTGCAATAATGGTAATAATAATTCTGGTTCAATGCTTCTTAGGCGAAAAGCTTGAAGAGTTGGTCACTTTGAAAGCCAATTCCAATATGGGAATTTGAATTTTTCAAAAGTAGACAAAAGTAATGGTAACTTAAATATTATTGAATGAATACTTCACTAATAAGTAATTGTAATGAAGTAATTGAACCAGAATTACTGCTGCAATAATGGTAAAGATAATTTAAAAAAAAGTACTACGGTAATGGTAACAGTAAAAATAAACATTACCAATGTAATTTATTATTTTACAGAATGAATTTTACAGATGAATGATTTCCCCACTTTGGTGTATCCGAAACAAAAATTCAAAAATCTTATTAATTCGTAATATTTCAACCACAATTCCATAAGCAAAAAGTGAAGAACACTGCGAAAACAACAAGCATTTGATTTAAAAGCTCGTTTTAAAATAAAAATTCAAATAAACATTTACATACATTCAATTGGCCTGTGAAACATTCATTTGTTACTATGAGCGATGCAAGAACAAAACTGTTTTACTAAAAATTGTATTAATGGCGAAACTTTAAAATCTTCATCGTGAAATTCGCGCACTTTTTATTTATAAAAGCTGAGTACATTTTTGAAAGTACATAATATAGGAACAAATATGCCAAAACGAAATGCATTTTATACTTTAAATATGGTTTTCGAGAATACTCTCAATTAAACGAAGGTTACGCTGTTAGAGGTATAAAATTAATTGCAGTGGCTAATTAACAATCTTGACGAAATTTAGAGGGTTTTCGTTCTTTTCTCTCATCCTTTTTCCATTTATTTTTCTACAAAAATACGATCTAATGCTTCTTGGATATAAGCGAAAAAAGTAAATCTATTTGCAATCAAACCATACGAGTCCCATGATATACTTGCATTCTAATTGATGCAGTTAACGTGAAAATACAAAGTTATAAATAAACTCAACATCAGCAACTTCCTTTGAGAGATTGCGAAAAGCTTGGAAAAGCCCGGACGCGGTATTTGCATAACGGCTTCCCCTCTCTTAAATGTTGGAGATTAAAGTGGCACTTTAAGCGCGAACAATAATTCTCACGTTGAATTCTAACTCCGAGCACATTAGCAGCTTAAGCTCCCCCGAGGGATTTGCAATGTACAATTAGGTTAAATAGCTGCAAGTTACAACATACCCACTGAGCTGAGCAAGCAACCCCCTGGCCCTATTGTGTTCATGCCCCCGTGCCCCAGAAGCAACACCATGCGAAAACAACTGAATTTCGTCTTGGCTGCACGGCTTTTAGGTATCGATCGGCGGCCGTTTCATGATTTTAAAAAGAAAATATCTTTTTTTCTGTCGAGAGTCCAAGCGGCTGGCTTATAAATAGATTACCTGTGTGCAGTAGGGTCGAAAAAAAAATATCGCTTACCTGGAATAGCACCTGTTGGTTGTCGCATAGGCATGTGTGCAGTCGTGGCCACATGCCTCGCGGGGTGGAAAGGCAAAAGATAGGCTCTTTTGCAGTCGTCGGCCTTGCTGTCGCCCGACGCTTCCTGTAACCGGAGCCACCCCAAAGCCGAGCCCCATCTGGCTGCCATAGGAGCACTGGACCCCATAACATCCGGATGCGGTGGGCACAGTGCTGCCCGCAGCACCATTTAATAAATTATGTCGAAAATGATTTACATACGACTGTGGGTGCTGGAGATGACGGTGATGGTGATGCTGTTGTCCGTGGTGGTTGATCGTTCCGCAAGGTCCGTTTGTTAGGGTGGTGTATGGACTGTACCACTGGCCGCAGCGAGCCACATTCGAATAGCTTCGATTCAGCAAGTCTGGGCACTCGCTGTTCATCGCGGTGCAGTGCGATGTTATCGAACCATTTCCCGAATATTTGGTCAAATTTTGACGGCTCCCCGATGGATAACCGATGAAAAACATGAGAATTGCCGAAATAGCAGCTGCTGCCGAGCAGACGTAGTACCCCGCACGCCCATATTTCGTCGATGAATCGTTCAGAAAAGATGTCAGCGGTACTCCAATTAACACCGGTATCGATTCAGCTCCTTTTATGAATCCTTGAAGTACAAAATTAGGTATTTTAAATTCAAGAGAAATTTTTAACTGATCAACATCATTTTACGTGATAGATGATAATTAAAAAATGATCAGCTAAAATTTTGGGTAAACACTTTTGAAACTGCAAATTTTACACAATAATAGCCAATTTCATATTATTTTATCAAGCTTAGGGTATAAAACAAATAGTTAATTAAATCAAAACTTCTAAAATTTTAGATGATTATCATCAAATATTTAAAACTATGTAACTTCCGTCACCTACTGCAACGTAACGTGATTTCGCTTCAGTTCTCCTTAAATAATTAGACAGAGCGCAATTTTTGGGAAGCACTCGTTCATTACCGAAAATTTCGTTCAAAGAATTAACGATTTTGTAAATAATTTAAATTATATGAAACATACAACTTCTAAAGTCTTCTTAATTCTATAGCACAGTGAGGATCATAACTTCGTCATATAAGTTAAGGAGCTACAGTTTTAAAGTTTTCGTCCATATTAAATCTCTTCACCCTGTTCGCAAGCTACACACACAAAAATTCAACTGCAACTTGCCTGAGCATGAGGCATTTATGCAAATTTATCGTCTTTCGGAGCTTAAATCTTAGCGACATTTGCAGTTTATACCTCTCCATAAGTTTAGATGAAGTGCGTAATTGTTGGTTACTAAGGGTGTCGCTTGTCTCTAATTTTTGTGTAACTTTTAACTGAGTTCTCTGCAATTTGTAATTATTCATCACGTGGTGTAAGTATGAAATTTAAATTTAAATTCTATAGTGGAAGTTCAAAATGAGATTTAATATAAGAAATCATGTTATTTGCACATTTCATCTTTATAATTTTTAAATACATGCATATATAAATTTATAAAGACGTATTTTTTGAATTATTGTTTAGAGGATTATATTTTTGGACATGTTCAGTCGCAATTATTTTATTTAAAATATTTTTACCTAATTTGGTGGAACGAATTAACCCGTTCTGGTTGCTTATGCTTGTTTTTACATGCTTTTAAGGGATTAATCATAGGTTTGATTACTTACCCCACGCTTTAGTGAAATATTTGGTGCGTATCCTCTCAAGTGCCAGCATTTTGAGGGTGTACCGAAAACCGCCGAGACCGATACCATACATCCAGGAAAGGATGCACAGATTGCGGTAGCCAAATACCGCGGATAAAATTAGCATGGACACGGCCGTGATAACGACGGATATCTGGAATTGAATTAAGAGTACTTTAGTGCTTTTGCAGAGCTAAAACATCCTGCATGCGGAGTGACCACCCTGTTCTATGCTGAATTATTACGCGGCCGCGGTAATATGCTGATTTCGACGTTTTACTCGCTGTTAATGGATCAAGTGAATCGTTCCGCGCTTAGTCGAACTGTTGATGCCCACAATTGGAGAGCATCCTTGCAGAGCGCGGTCCAACAGCTGTTTTGCATGAAATTGGATCGATTTCATTAAATATTTACAGCAGGATGCGCACTTGTACCAAAGAATTGTGCTCTTTCATGTGATCCTATTAGTTGAACCGCACCAAAATTCATTGGTCTATGCCTTAATTATTTTTAATGAGGTTAATTAAAACAGCGGACTCCAAATTAAATCTATTGGTCTCCCGAGAACATCGTGGTAGAAAATAATTAAACCGCGAGAACTAAGCCATTGTACCACAAATTTACCGCTCAGAGCCACTCAATATCGTTTGATTCTTTAATTATGGCGGTGAACAACCTCACCCTTCCTCGTTAACTTGTCCTAGGTCCTCTTGATCATTGTTGTCTGGTGGAGGGGAAATTAAATGTCGGATGAGACCTCCCTTTTACCCTATTTTATTGAAGCAATAAGTTTAAGGAATACTAATTCATTTCAGGCCTGAGTGGTTTTGAGGGATGGACAGAAAATGTCCTTATTTTACAATGTTCGGCAATGGAGGGCATATTGAATTTAAAGTTAAGGAAATGTATAATAAAATAAGCTTTATAACGTATTTAAAGAGTTCATCTTAAAATGCATTAAAACAAATCATATAATTTAAAAATAATTGTATTCTTCGAAAGAATTCTATCCACATGAGCACGAGACATATATATATACGTATGTAGTAAATAGTTAATAGTCAGGTTTCTAGTTCATATTTTGCAAATTCGCAAAAATTAATTAAAACGTTTGACTTCATTCTATTTACAACCATACACACATTACATTTTTATGCATACTTTTCCATTTAATTATATTGTTTTTCTAGAATTTCTCACATATTAAATCTAGAAACTCAATTTAATTAATTTTTATTTATAAAAAAACACCTATCGATAACTCCATATATCCATATATCAAAGAAATTTATGGAAACCCTGGTTAACACAAGAAATTCGAATTTACTAAGGTCCTACTATCAAATTGAATAAAGAGAAGTTTTCACGTATTTACTTTACTTCCTCAGAATTTGAAACAAACTTTCTTTTACGATTTTTTACACTCAATTCTATTAATAAATTTATGTTGCCCATTGCCAACAAAAACCGGTATCCTTTAAAAAAGAAACTATTAAACATCTTGAAGACAACGTCTTGTCCAAACACTTTTCTTTGATTGAATTTTCAAAGTTTTCTGGGCATCGCACGTTAAAACTTTTTAAAAAGAAAATTCTCTCTGATTTGATTTGCGGAAGCAAAGTATATTAAAAAACCAAGAGCCAAGCACCTGCTACGGTTGACATTTTTCAAGGTGTCCGAAATTTAAAAAAAAAAGAAGTTATAATGAAAAAATTCTTTTATAAAATCTCTTGCACCTCGTAAATGGTTTTCTAGGTAAGGCTAAGAGTGTAAGGGTGTACTACACAACATTTCTAATTGTCTCCAACTTGGTTGACTTCGTGAAAATTAAATTTTCATAATGCAACAAGGTGCAAAAAAAAAAACAAAAAAGAGAATCGAGATGGATCAAAAGAGAGATTTGCCCGGGAGGATGTCCAAACGGCACAACATTGCTGCGAGGAACTTGTTTAAAACTTTATCCTTTGTAATGTGTCTGTTTGTGCAGACGAGACATCCGTTGTCGTTAGAAAGACGTGCTCAGAACCCAAAAGTGAACTAGCCACAAGCGAAGAGTCTCATTAAAGTATGGAAATGAGCAGTGTCTGTAGAATGAGTGGCTATCAAACGCAATTGTAACAGCGAAACTAATTCTACCGGTCTATGAAAGCAACCATGTCATCTTCTTTTCATTGATGGTTTACTGACTCCAAATCCGACTAAGGCATTAAAGAGGGGAAGCACCTCAAACACTTTACAGCGACTAGTCAATAAACCGTAGGTGCCCCTTCGTCAGTGGAGGCCCCCCCCCCCCCCCACACACAGAATAGACCCATTACTTTTGATGTGCTAAGATAAAAGCCATGTCTTTGGCCATGCACAAGATTGATTTCTGTTTATAGTCGTATTTCAGTAAAAGGAACGGGCACAAACTCCTCCATCCCCACCAAAACAATGAAGATAGATGGTCTGCAGTTGGGAGGTGACAAATGGATTAATTTCCCGTGGAGGAAGATCAAAGTGCTTCCAGAGCTCGGGTAAACAAGTCATTACTTTAGCTGTCTTTGGGTTGTAATTGATAAGTCACTGGACCGCGCCTTAAAGACGATTAAAATCGCGTCAGAAAAAATTGCGAACGCTCCTCCCAATTTTATATGAATGGGGATCCTTTTACTCAACTGGGAACTCAAAAGAACCTTTGTTCTATTCAGTCGTGCTGCTTTGGTGGTGTCCTGGCAGAAGATTGGTGATTGTTTCACTCCATAGAGCTTTTCATTCAGTATTTATAATATTTTCCAGATACATACACAAAAACCTAATTAAAAATTGCTTTTTTCAGAATGATAGAGGACTTTAATTCGAACTAAATTGGGCTGTTAGCTTATAAGTGTTATTTACCTTTACTTCTAGTTAATTTTGCCGTATATTTTGCTATTCTGAAAAAAAAAACTTTCTCTGATTTAATAGACAACAATCCTACAAATTTCATTCATCCCAATCATCACAATATTTTTCTATTATAATAAAAATTACTCCAGTTGTAACAAAATCGACATTTTTACGTTAACTTAACGATTTACTAACCAATTTGGATATGGCGAGGAGAAATAACAAATTTCGAAATCCTCCTATTTTGGGACTTTATTTTTCTTCCACTCTATTTGTGGATTTCTTTTTTATAATTTCATCCCAGAAGAGACGTTCTCCTTCACATCCCTAACTACGCTATTCTGCTTCTAATCCATCTATACTGAAATAAAAAAAAAAGTTATGATCCCGTCAGGTCCATTCAAAGCTCTTGAAATTCAAGATTCGTAGTCTCTTAGAAAATTTATCGCACAAAGAGGACATCAGAGGAGGTTTGGTCTAACTTATTTATACAAGTAATCGCCATTAAAAGGCACACGCCTGTACGGCTGGATATCCACTTACCTGGCAAACGTATTGTGTTTCAACACAGATATCCTTGTACCCCAGACGACATGTTTTATTTATGATTGACCCACTAGAGACAATGCCGAGTGCTATTGAGAGGCCGAGGAATGTCTGCAGCAGAACCAAATCCTGAACGTCGTAACCTTCTTGGGCGCCATGGAACGACTGCGAAAGGAGACGAAACCAGCGGTTAGAATGGCCAAAGCTGGGCAATGGATCCTATCAGTGCATGTATGATTCCGCCTGCTATAAAAACAGGGGATCTGGAGGCGGTGGACTTCTTCACGTCTGGAACGAGACTTACCATAAAAAAGATGGGAGAGTAGATCCCAACGGCTGATACTGAGGACGTAATAATGAGCATTCTCACTGTCGACGACTTGAACGGTGTGAAGTCGATGAAGGGAGGCTTCGGTGACCTTATGTGGGTCTTCTTTTCTTTGACCTGGAAAAAAAAAGAGAGATACCCAACACTTAATATCAACATGAAGAAAGCCGTCTGCCTTTACGTGGCTTGACCCAGATGTTTCGCCCAAAATCCTGCATAAAACATGTCTTCAGGGCCGGTTTTGCGGTTACTAGGTGATTTTCAGATTTGATAAGATTTTTTGGGTCCATATTTGCAACCTGAGGCAATGAGAGGATTACAACTTTAACAACCACCAGGTTACCCGACCAACCCAACCCTTGAATGCTTTATCGGCAGTCACAGCTCAAGTCGAGTTGAAACAACTAACCTCTTGATATCAGCTATTTCTCAACAGAGTTTTACTGTCTGGGAACAGTGGGGGGGTTGTAGGAGTGGATTCTGATATTCCAGTTCGACATCAACAGCAGATGGAGTTTCAACATACAAGAGGAGTTATGCTCAGACCAGTTTGTCAACCAGCTGGAAAATGAATCGAAGATAAATTCTTGGGTTCGCTGTAATGCTCCTGGCAATAAGCTTTATCTTTTATCTTTCATATTAAAGCGATGCAGGAAGAAAATAAATTTTTGAGGTCAATGAAATTTGATTTATCAAATAGTTCTTTGCTTTGGAAAAATTATCGTTTAGTGTTCGGGTAGAAGAGCATTATGTTGGTAAATTGAATTAAGTATATATTCCATTGAAAAAAATTATGGTATCAGATTATTTTCTTACAACGAAATCATTTTTAACATTTTCCTGACCACAAAAAAATCCAGGAGCTCGAGGCATCGTTCATTTCCCATTTCTTTTGATGGAGTTCAGGAATCAGATAGTGGTCGTTTTTTTTCAGTTTTAATATTTAGTTCAGTCCATCTCTTAACTTTTATGAATGGTGCCAACCATGTGTATATATCCGAAAAAATAATAAAAGTAAGTCTTACATATTTTTCTCAATGTACTCGTTTAAAGTACCAAATAAAATTTCTTTTAAAGTACAATAGTCTCGTTAGGTTTTGAAAATTTGTTTAATTTAGTTAGTTTAGTTTAGAGGGCAAAAAGTTCATCATAAAAATAAAAATAAAACTACTTGCGTGATGCGTGTACATATAAATGAAAAGTATTAGGAAACGAATATAAATTGCTTGAAATACCAACATCAAAGCTAAATGTCTTAGGTCCACAAACCGACATTTATCTATTTTTAGGGATAATGCGTTGAAATTATATGCAATACGAATAAATGATAATAACCCTAAATTTTCTTCCATCCAAAACTATAACAATTTATAAAAGTTAGGTTTAATGGAGCTATAACCAATCTAATTAACACTACCTCAAGGAAGGTTTTCATTTACGCCCGAAACACGTCGCTATCTCCTTATTAGCATCATCATAATTACGGCTTCATTTGTGGACCCCAAAAACTTTCTCCAGCAGCTCCTGTGGATGCAGTAAAATAAATCCTCCCCCCTTTTGCTTACGATTATGCCTCCATTTATAGGAAGAATAAAATCATTAATTCGTTGAAATGCGGCTCCCCGGCACGACCAAACTAATCCCATTTATCGGTACCTAAAGAAATTGAGAAGGCACGAAAAGCAATTCCAGAAAAAATACCAAAATCGATGATTGCTGCGAATGAAGCCAGGCATATTGGGGGCTACAGGACTTTAGTCATTATTACCTTTTTCCGCTGGTTTTTCAAATGCTGGATTGCTCTCCTCTGAGGGTGGTAGAGGGAGGCCGGACGATAGAGCAGACCCATGAAGAAGCTGAACGAGACGAATCCAGTAATTGCTTGCAGACCTAATCTCCATCCCATTTTCCTACGAATAATATAAAAGGAAATAATTGAGGATTTCCTGCACAAATCTTTCCGTTCCATTTGCAGATGCTGAGCTAGGTGCCTTTCGGTCGCCAGGATCGTGTCATGCAATTTTCTTTAATTTTACTTCAACTTCTCTCACTGCTCAGCATCAGCATCTTTCTTATGCAAAAACCTTGCTATTTTGCACTAATGACAAGGAGACGGGGAGCTGGATTTTAAATACTCCCGGTGCTCTGAGGAACGAACCGAGATCCCCCTGTCTTTTTCCAGTTGCTCCAGTTACATACTTATTATTTTACTTTCCACTTACCCGACACCCTCCTTAAGGATGACTGAGAAGAGGGCTATTCCGACACCTTCGCCTGACATTGTGATCATTTCGACAAATTGACGCCGTCTCTTGAAGTAATGACCCAGCATCACGGTGGACGCTTCTCGTACCATCGAGGCTCCGATCCCCATTACAATTCCTGTCCAGGTCAACCAGTGATGAATTGCACACCGAGAAGGATCATCAGAAGGATAGAAAAAAGAAAAGCAAAAAAATATAAAAAAAAAATTCACTCAGATTAATTAGCGAATGAATGAGGTCTAATTTCGCTCTTTCGGTTTTCTTTTGTTGGGCAAATAACCTACGGGCGTCTTGAGCTAATTTCCGACCTAAGCGAGCACGACTAATCCTTAAAAAATCTCTTCATAAGACTTGCAAATTGAAAGAAATTGCACCTTAAGAAAAAGGAGTTTGGAAACAGCGAATACTTCGTAAGAAATAATTAAATGAGGTGCTTTCAAAGTATTTACTTAAGTATAAAGAAAAAAAATCTTAAAAAGTGATATTAAAAATTGTTCTTTATTGTCCTTTATAAAAATCGGTTCTTAAAAAGTATTCATTTTTCCTAAGCTTCCTTAAATTTTATATCATACATCTTTGTTCTGAAAGAAAATAAAAAAAATCGAAATATTCGAAACAATTTTTAAATAAATTAAAATCAAAATATTTCCTCTTTTTCTATCATAAATAAAACGTTTGTACCCTCCTGACTATTGTCAGAAATATTAGGTGATTTTATCGTAAGCAATTGAAAGCACAAATAATTTTAGCAACATTGCGTTTCTTTTCGAGCGATTGCTGTTATAACAACTTTAGTCTAACCGTGTTTGGTGCGACAGTAAACGAATTACTCTAATTAAAATCATTAATTAATTATAATTCTTATTAAATTCCTTAGTCTTATACCTTGATGAAATCTACTACAGTATAGAATTGATGAAATCTACTACTCTCTTGATGAAATCTACTACAGTATAGAATTAGAATTCAGATTTGAAATTTAAAAATCCCATTCATTAGAGACCACTCAGAAAATATTGGCATATCCCCTCCATAACAATGAATTCTCAAGCCCTTTATAATCTTATAATTTTGATACATCGTTGATATAATTTAAAAAATGGAGACTTGTACTTAAAAATATGCAAAATATGCAAAAGAAAGGCAATTTCGAAATAGAATGTTTTAAGACAAGCATTTAGATTGAATTATCAAAATTTAACTCTACACTGCAAAAAAATGACTATGTTTAAATTACAGTTTTGCTTTGCATTATTTGTATGACTTTAAATTCAACTAGCCTGAAAACCTAATTTAAATGTATTTCGTTTTACCTCCTCTATTTTTTATTATGATTTAAGTTTCCATGATGAAGAGCAATGTTACCATACAATACCCATATTTTAATTAAAATAGTCCTTTTATATAAACTACTGAAAGCAAACGTGTGTTTTGCTAAAACCAGGCAATACACTAAAATGTTAGAAAATTTTAGAAATTCAAAGGGAGGTTTTTTTTTTATTAAAATTTTAAGCGTACCACATACACGCAGTTTTACCATTTAATAAGGATGTGCTAAAACCACTTGAGAAACATTTTCAAAATTACCCTTGTAAAATTAAACCTTTCATGCTTTGAGGTGGTATGTAATTCAGTTGCTACAATGTGAGGTAGGTAAACATAGGCCTATATTGGGAAAACATTTTCTTTTTCACTACTTCCCTTAAAGCTCTAAAGTAATCTTGTGTTTTGCGCAACGCTAAAATAATTTTAAGCACTAGAATTTTATCATGAGAATGCTGTAAATAGACTTTGAAAGGGTGTCTAAATATTTCAGATATCTAATTTTTATATGTATGTATCTTAAGAGTACTTTACCTAAATCCGTGCATTCACTTCCAGACAAAAGTGTTATCAAGAGTGTGAAGTCAGAAGTGGGGTATTTGAGTGTTTAAAAAAGAAACCATCTAAACAAGTATATGATACTCCTATTGAAGAAGCACCCTATTTTTGAGGATTTTTCGTTAAGGTGGATGCCAGGCTTAACACTCAAAAGGGCATTCCTAATGTGACTTTAATTTGGGAAAGAATTTGTGTCTCCATCCGGTGTTCTCTAACAAAACAAGTCAGCCTATCTAGATCTAGCTATATTTAGAAGCCAGAAGGGCTCGTAGAGTATTGATTACTCACACTTACCGTAGCTGAAGGCAACTTGGTTCAAATGCGTGGCGAATGATGCAAAAAGAATTCCCAGGGCTAGAATTAATCCGCCTAGAACAGCAGTCAGCCGGGTCGATTTCCGGCGGCAGAACGCTATAATAATCGGAGCGGATACCATCGACATAGACCAACTGGCAGCGCCAAGCCAACCTGGAAGCGGAGGGATGTAAGAAATAGGCACATACATCAAACCCTTCAAGGGTTTTTTTTATTTTGATTTTTTTTTACGGCCCAATATCCAAGCGTGGAGTACAGGGTGGTTCACAAAAGAATTAGGGAGGAACTGAATAGAGGACAAATGGCGACCCGGAAGTTTAGGAGGGAGAGCAATATATTTCCTATTGGGAATAAAGTTGCAGAGGTTTTCAGAAAGTGTCAGCTGTAGGATGTAATGAAATTGTTTTACCTGTTTCCGTGGCAACCTCGTGACCCAAATGCTGGACTGCATAGAGTAGGAGCAGCCCATACGATAGCTGAAATCCCGATGTAAGCACATGGGCGAGAAATGCGACACCACAAACAATCCATCCCCAACCCCCGTCCGGGTAGAAATGCTGTGGAGATGGAAATTAATCATTTATGGGGGCACCCTGTAACGTTCTGGTCTGTTTGTTTTCTGCTGTTCCCGAAGTGGTGGCATCTCTCATACCTACGAAAGGGTACAAATTTTATGTCAGAAGAGCACTATACCTGTCTTATAGCGGTGGTATCCACTCCAGCACGTCGCAGGGCGGGCACATTTCGATGCAGGGAGTGGAACTCTCGCTCTAGAAGGGCAGGACAGGCAGAATCCTCCTCGTCTGTTAGCCGATTGCGGCCATCGTATCCTGGAAAACGAATTAGGTTACGGTCAGTTCTCGGATTTTACTGCAGCGCTTCCGAATTTAAGTTATTACGAAACCAGAACGGCAACGCAAGGAGAACCACCTTCCGCGAAATAGAATCGAGATTATAATTGAACACCTCCTTCCTTCCGCTACTGTGGTTCGAACTTTGTTGTTTTGGTTGTGGGATGTTTGCATTGCCTACTCAATTTATGAGATGAAATGCATTGGGGTTTAAATTACGAAAATCGTAACCAAAACAGGAAGTGTTCGTTATTCTTGTATAAAATTAGACTATATGAATTTTCGAATTTTAAGATCACTATACGAGTATATCGTTCTTTTTATAAATGGCATTATTCCACTTTTTAAAATATTGTATTCTCGATAAACTACAATTTCAGTAAAATTGACGAACATATATTTTAAATCTTTTTTTTTTAAATATCTTGAACGAAATGTCAACCTTTTTAGTGCCGAATAACGATATATCGTCGTTGAGTACACTTGTAAAAAGTGCTGATGACGATATATCGTTCTGCGTGAACCATCATACGCTCAGAGTTAAAATATAGCAATTCGGAACTCAATTATACTTGTACTAAATCTGTCTGTATATTGCTTACTTTTACAAAAGAGGAACTCTGAAATTTTAGAAAAAGGAAGTCGTCAACATTTTTTTACACTCGCATTTCCTACACATGCTAATTAAACTTTTCAGCGATAATTCTTTTTTCCATTTCCATTTTTATAATAAGCAATCATCATCGTTTTTAATCATAAATCTCTGTCTGTTTAGTTCTCAGAATGTTCTGTTTTGAATTTTGTAATTATCTTTTAAAACAAATTTTTAATGTATCTTTTCCTAAATTTCATAAGTTATATAAATTTGGCTTGGCACTTTATGTATAACTTCAATTTTTCGCTCAGCACTAAAAAAAATAAACAAGTCCTTAAAACTAGAGTCTTTAAAATCAAGTAATGATTGTTAAAACAATTTGTAAATTTTGATTTTTGATTGAACAGGATTATCATGCAAAACAATAACAATTTTAGGTTTGTTGATATTTTTAAATTCTTAATTATGGAACAAGTATGGCATATAAAAATCTTTAGAGTATCGAGTATAACATCAAATTTTTTCTCAAAATTGTAAAGGCTTTCTAAAATTTAAATTTAATTGTGCTCCATTATCTTTACAACAAATGTAAAACGAAAATTGAAGTTAGAAATAAGAAAAAAGGTTTGGTATGTTAATATCAAAACATTTATTGGCGGTCAATAAAGCCAATTTCTGAGAAAACTTGCTCCAACAAACAGATTTCTGACCATTATCCCGAATAAATTTTGCTTTTTGATGTTACACAAAATATGCGAGAAATTTGCAGGACAGAGAAAAAGGAAATTAAGTTGCTTACGGTCAGAAGTGGGAAAACCCTTTAGAATTCCAAACATTCCATTGTCACGAAGCGAAAAACTATGTTAATAGGGCCATTTTCAGCGGATTTATTCGTTTTCTGCAGGTCCGGCGATGCTATTCAATTTCCGTCGCGCACTGTGCGCCCTTGTCCGCCTTTTCCGCATTTTGCCAAAGTGAATGTTTCCTTGCACGTCAAAGCGCTGCGGAATAATTTACGAGGGAAACTACTCCTGGACGGTATCCCGACTAGCATAAGGTTCTCCCCAGGATTAGTAAGGAGCTCCGCACGAATAAATCAACCCTTATCAGGTCAGAGCAGTTTTACATTTGTTTTTCAACGAAAATACCGCCCAGATATCGACGTAGCGGAGCGAATATATTCAAAAATCAAATTGGACTTTTAGTGGAAGCTATACATTTTGCAATGACTTGGAACAGAATCTGTATAAGGCTGGTCCTTTGGGAGGAGATTCCTATTTTTCTGTAAATTGACACCATACACATGTAGGGGCAATTAATCATTCACGGCATCATTCTCGACCTCATTAAAAATTCACGAGCATCGAGCGGCAATTTAAGTGCCTGGATAAATATGCTGGATAGGCAAATTAGTGTAATTAATTTGGCGATTTAAATAATAATTGAAGCATGGTCATTTTAAATAACAACTGAAGCAAGTCTTAAACCGCCAAAACGATCCGACCACTGGTCGACAATTTTTTATTTTATTTTTTTTTATTTTTGTATTATTTTAATTAAACGATAAAAAAGGGAAATACTTTGCTGCCCCGACGTACACGAGTATATGCTGGGCATCATGTCGCCCTCAATATCACAGAAATATTAAAGGATCAAAAGACTTCGTTAATTGGTTTTTTTTTCGCTGCAATGACTAAATGCAGTGGAAAATGCAAAAAATTTGAATTCAATCCCTAAAAAAGCGGAGTGTACAAAACTTAATTCCTTGCTAAACCCACATTTTTTTTTTAAATTCTCTTTTTATAGTAGTAAATGAATCAAGTGAAGGCCTCTTTTATAAATTAAAAAAATCGGTTTTCGGGTATTCGTATTCCGATATTTTTATTTAATATAACCAGGTCGTCGCTAAAATAAATTCGTCGAATTACATATTATGAAAAAACATATCCTGTAAAAATTTTACTTATAGATTTACATTTAAAAAATATATAATAACATTTTCTGAATTGGTGGAAGTCAAAATAGACTCAAAATATTGAGAGAATACATCGTTTTTATGGTTTACTCCAATTAATAGTCTAATATTCAGGTTCACAAGGTAGAAAAAGTAGAAAATTAATATACCTATTATTTAATACGAAACAAAATCTATACTTTTTAAATTTACCTCTAAACTTAACGTTCTTAGAGTTGGTAAAATGCGCTGATATTTTTTAATTAAGGAGTCGATTTTAAAATCTCTTCAATTTAGTAAAGCTTTTCGGTTACATTTTACATTTAAACTGTTACTTATTTAGGGTTTACTCTTGTAATACAATTGAATTCTAATTTCTAAATGAGTAAAAACCCACTTATTTTGAGCAAAGTAAGGGATCAAATAAATAGAGAATTTATTCAAAAATGCCATTTAAAGTACTTTCCCTTTGCAAGTATTCATGCATTTTTCCTGCCATTTTTTTTGCAATCCTTTAGCCATTTTATTTCCTTAAGCACAAATAAATTTGTCCACATTATGCGCTTATGACCTCGTTAAAAGAGCATTCACCAAATTGTTCACACTTGAAACAATAAGTGCCTTCAAGCAGGATGGATTAAGCTCGAGAAAAAAACACGCGCGTCCTTCCACCGCTCTTATCAATTATGAAAATTACGAGATTTATTGTGCTCGTACGTTGCAGCGCTGCTTTAATTGAAAGAAGGTGACAATGACGAGGCTAAAATTCGCAGCGCATTCCCGACAAGTGTGTGTGGGAGGTACCTGGAAAGAGTTTTCATCCCGAATTCAGCTCTCAGCTGAGAAATAAGCGAACAGCCAGGGGGACACAGGACAAGGTTGGCTCATGAAATATGAACGGCTAAAATTACATTCCCTGAGACCATGACAAATTGCTGGGGCATTATTTCCCGAACGCAAGGGCTTCACACACATCCTTTAAAATTGACTCGTTGACTATTTTCGCAGGGCCCACGGAGGATCACTTCGAAGCTCAGAAGGTCCCGGGAGCAGAACTCATTTATGGGGGTCTCACCTTGGAAGGGATGCTGCGTTTATCTTTCGATATCAGATGGAGCTCGACGAGGTCGGGTGCGTTCCGGGTGATGAATTGCCCCGGCAACTATGAGAGGTCATGTCGTCGTAATTCAAAAGCAAGTCAAGGTAACGTTATAAGTGAAATTCCCTGGGAGACAAAGTTTTATCGTGTCTTCGCCGCGAAGGACAATCACTCGCGGCGGACTTTTCGCTTGGTTTCATGTAATTTACGATCGCCAAGGGGTTGGTTTGTTCTTTTCGAGTTTAACAAGTTTTAACAAGGAACATACCGTGAAGGCTTTTTATAGTCCAGTAGCAGGGGTTTTTGAGTGCCTTGTAGAAGGACGACTATTCCTCAGTTTTGAGTATGATCTTATATTTAATAATCCTTATAATAAATTAAGTTTGCGCACCCAGCACACCTTTGTCATTAAAACTCTTTAAAAATACATATCACCATAAATATGTACGTTTCATACTTCTACTACATATAATACATTTTTGATTTTTAACTAAACTCATAGTATATAGTTTCTGTATCATATTTTTCGCTACTTTTCGAATTCATAAACAAATGCAGTAATGAAATCTCGTTTGCGCAAAAGATACAATCAAGTAAAAAAATATTTTTAAAAATGTTTGCTATTTCGAATTAAATAAAATTTTTTACAGATTCTTAATTGTTTAAGCGCCTGAGTTTATATATATAAAAATTTCTAGAGTAGTTAGCAGTCAGAGCATCGAACCGCAAATTTGAATGTCTCAAGTTCAATTATTTTTTATGTCAAATATATTTAAATTTAGGCTTAAAATCTCTGAATGGATTTACCTGAGAATCCAGTGATGTAGCTACCATTCTGATGGATACTGGAATGATAGTGGCTGCTCGGGTCAGGTCGGGTCAAGGTACCGCATTGGCTGCCAGGTACAAGATTTGTGCAGGTGCAGTAGCATCTTTGGTAGTTGGCATCCGAAAAAGATATCGATCTGAGATTCGCTGGCAGTGAAGTGACCCCAGTCTGCGAGGGCTGCTGGGCAGGTGGTGGCGGTGGTTCGGGCACTGGTGAGTTTGACGCTTGGGAGGAGGCATAACCGTCCATTTCATCAGTCTGCGTCTCGATGTTGTGCTGAAGATCAGTCTGTTGGGCAGTTGAAATTTGGAGCTCTTGCTTCTTCTTCGCGGAAATCTTTTCCGGCTTCTGTTTCGATTGACTAGTCACTAAGTTAGGTTTGATGGAAGACAGTCGTGGACAAGACGGCCACCAGAGTATTTGGCGATTATATCGACATTGAACACACTCGTTCGGATTGTAGGGATTGACTCGACACGTACATACTTTATATTGTCACGGGAGGGAAGCGTATGCCACCGTGCAGGGACATCTGCTTACCTGGGGGTACTGGTAATTGTGGGAGTACTGGCACGTGGATATCTGGGGGTAGCTGTGGTAGTGGGGCTGCTGATATAAGCACTGGTAATCGTACGGATAGTTTAAATTTTGAACAGAACGTGTCCAACGATAATCTCTACCATTGCCGCAAGTGCAATACATTTTTGGTGCCCCGTTTAAATCAAAAAATAACTTCCACAGCTTCTCCAGACAGTTGTTTTTCTACGTTCCTGTACGAAAATTACACCCCCGGTCACGTAGATGTCTTCTTAAGCGATATCACGAGTTGTCATCTCATTTTTCCTTCCTAAAAAAAAAAATAAAGAAAAATTTCCATGTGATTATACCGCATTGCGTGTAATGGTTACATCAATCGGAGGTGGAATATTTTCAATTACAATTTTTAAACCGTCACGTTACGCAAATCTGAGCTACAGTACCCCGTGATTGGGTTATATTTGCATTTACGGAAACACGAGCCCCACGTGAATGTAAAAAAGCGTTCCCATAAATATTTAAGCCCTCTGTACATTTCTCAAAGAAAAGGTAAAGTTATCAGGCAAATATCGAAAAGATTCTAGGGTGAATTTCTGAGCATTTCTTATCTTGTTATTCACGTGTCGCTCCAAATTCATCCAATACTATCGAACTTCAGAAAAATTTGATTGAAGAATAAATTTCCTCCCCTAGAATCTTGAATGCGTGTTTAAGGTATAGAAAAAAAAATACAAAGTGGTTGTGTACAAGGGGATGTACTCATACAACACGGTGACTTTTCCGGTCCTATTTTTTTTCCATTTTCGAAGAATTTCTTTTGAATATCAATAACTTTCCAATGTTTGTTTGCTTCATTTCGCTTAAACATCTGGAGATTTTGTTCCATGAAATAAAATAAATAAAACTGTTACTCTTGAAGTATATGAAATCAAAACTTGTTTATTAAACTCAATTTAAAATGCAAAGCGAACGAAATGAACATAAAAGGAGATTATGCAGCACAAAATAGAATTGAATCTGGGAGTTTTATCGCAAAATTGGCTCCTGATATATGGAAATTTCTTTGATCATTTTCTTCTGGTGGAAAAAAATAAGAGGATTAGCTATAAATTTAGGCTATGCTATTTTATCAAACTTAAATTCCCGTGAGCTTAAAAATTAAGTACTTCACGAAAATACACAATTTTTTTCTTTCGCGTTCTAAAAGTGTTTCATATTTCTGCTTTTAGATACGGCTTAGTTTCCCTTAATTTTTTTCCCTTCATGCATCTTTTTTATGGAAATATTTTTATAAATCGGTTTAAATTTTTTTCATTTGAGTAATTCAGCTGAATGTTTTCAGAGAAAGTCAAAGTATTTACGGGTATAATAAATTTAGAAAAGCCCCAAACTCTTGAAACATTTTTTTGATTCATAATGTGAAGGATGACCTTCAACTTATGGCTAAGAAATGAATTTTACCAGCATTTTTTAGTCTTGCATATTTTACCTAATTTTGTTATACAAATTTCATAATTTTAGATTAAAATCGAAGTTAATGGTTTATGGAAATAAGTTTTTCAAGCAATATACAAATGGGCAAAAATTTTATATCAAATCTAAAAAGGAAATGAATAACACAAACGGATTAACAAATTGTAAGATTGGAAAACTAATTAAATTCATAGTAGTCTATCCAATTTTACAAATATTATTAAAATAAATAAACAATTTTTTGTAGAAAAATAATGCGGGAATACCTCTGGAAAATTGCAGACAAATTACAATTTTACTTGCATTCTCTATGTAATTTGGAATGTTACTCATTTTCTTTTGTGGAAAAATATATTCATCCAATAAGGGAAAATAAGTAAAAGAAGATGCTCCTAAAAACTTAAATTCCACAAGGAAAATTTACTCACAAAGTCATAATCCTTTTTTCGTCTCGTTCACCTTCTTGCAGATTACTCCAGAGAACTTCTTACCCCATTCACTGCCAAACACGAGTATACGCGGACTATCTCAGCAGCGAATGGATTAATTCAACAGGTAAATTATGTTTTTTTTTTTCTTGGTTCCATCCGGTGTTTTAGGAATATTACAAAAACTTTATTAAGAAACTTTGATATGAAAACACTGCTAAAGTAGCAAAAGTTTTCGCATATATGATTTGAAAATGTTTGAAAAATTATCTTAATATTTTAAATTTAAATAAAAATCCTACTAAATTCTAAATGTTGACCCTGTTAATGAAAGTTTATTTCTCAAAAAGTCGATTTAAAACTGAATGATTGGTATTATGCAGAAAAACTTCGAGTATCTAATTTAATCGTAATTTAATTGCGAACTAATATCAAGTAGTTCCTCTTTAAGCTCACATGGAGTCCCTCTAATTACTACAAAAACAAATGCTTTAATTTCAAATTAATCGTGCATTGATTAGCGCATTTAATATTTGCCTAAGTCAAAACTTCCCGCTCCCGTTTTAATCCACGATCGAGCGGACAAATCGATGTGTTTCGTCTCAAATAGACCAGTTGTGGATTTAATTACACGCTAGCGAAATTAAATTGGACAGAGGAACGCCATCGTGAGACCTAGGTCTATGTCCGGAGGCGACAGTTGTGGTACCTGTTCCGCGACAGTGGGGCTCTCATGGCGGGGCATAATTTACCGCGCGGCGTGTTGTGCAAGCCGCGAATATGTCACTACTCATTTGCATTTTGTAATTAAATTGTCATCTTATGGGCGGTCATACGCTTTTGCGATAACAAGAGCATTTTTATTCTACGGTAGATGGGATTACTTTGGAGTGAGCCGGCTTGAGGCGATTACCATTAAAAGATTTAAGTGCGGTAGCTCCACAGTTGTCATTGATATCGTTTACTCTAGCTGATTGAAACTGAATATTTCGCAGCTGAACTTGATGGATGGCCGGGCTCAGCCCTGGTGCTTGCTATCAATTAATTTTATCCAATCGGTGTCTCTCAGCTTTCGAACAAATCAATGGCAGCCGGAGTTTTAAGCTCTTAAATAAATTTTAGACGGAAAAAGTAAAATAGAAATAGGTAAAATGAATGGCCCCAAGTTTTAAAAAAGGGTTTATGGTTCTGGTTGATTAATTACTCTTGGAAATCGTTGGGATTTTTCAATTGAGTGATACACACAATGATCAAGCCTGGAAATATTTTTTATTTATTTTTTACCTTCAAGTTTTTTTTTTTTTTTACAAAAAATAAAATAAAAGTTAAGTGCTCTTAAAAAAACATGGTTGCTTCGTTCCTATCGGTACTAAAAATGTAAATATCATTTTTTATGGGGAGTTACTTGCGACAGTGATGATCTCGATGAAGGACATTATTCCCTAGTATATTTTTTAATTTTGCAAAAGGCATTCGATACTGTAGACCATCACAGATTATTAGAACTTTTGGAACAAATAGGTATCAGAGGAATATTCAACAATTTAATTACGGATTACCTAGACTAAATCACAATCACAGCAAGGAGGAAATGCAAAAATGTTATGGTCCACAAGGGTCCATCTTATTTTATCTGTTGTATATAAATAATTCAAAATGTTCAACTAAAAGGTAAATACAAGATATACGCTGATGACACCGTATTAGCATACCGGAAAAGAACTGAAGAGGAAATGAAAGAGAATGTAAATGGGCATTTAGTAGAAATCAGTAAGTGGTTGCAAGGTAATAAGCTTACCCTAAATATTGAAAAAACCTAACTACATGATATTTAAGATGAAAAATAGACAGGATATAAATCCGTCCATTGAGATAGAAGGAAGGAAACTTGAAAGAGTTTCTGACATGCAATATTTAAGCCTCAGGTTGGATGAAAATTTACCCAGTGGAAAATGGATGGTATACGCAATCTACGCTGTATTATATATAGGTAATGAGAAATATGGTATACCTTTTTTGTAATGCAGCATCAGTGACTTTTATTTTGCGATGTCATGAACGGTAAGTGGTATGTTAGAATCGAAACAGTTCAATGCATGAGTGAAAAGTAATCGATAATAGAATCAATGCAGTTTAATGCTTGATCGCATGGCAGAAATGTTATATAAATAATGATTAAAAAAGTTATTCTCAAAAATCTTAATTGACCTGTTTTTTTTAAAGTGATATAAGTCCATTTTTTATCATATATTTTCAATAACTTTTTCAGTTAAATATTAACGTGTAGATAGCCCTCAATGATTTCAAATTGCTCTTATCAAAACTTTAAGCACACGTGTTGTTCCATCCAAATTTAAACTAACAATGAAAAGGAAAAAAGAAAAAGGAAAACTTAAATCAGGCAATACGCAATACGCAGTCGCACGGTGCTCTGTTCTGGGAAATTATCATTTCCCCTTAAAAAAGCATAAAAGCATATGTTACCGATGCAATCGATTGCTCAATTTTCCATTGGGCTAAATTGAAAGACAAATATCTTTACGTTGATGAAGAAAATCATACCAATAATAGAAGCAATAGAAAGGTCTGCAAAATTAAATGGTTTTGTCTCCAGACTAGTATATAACACTATAAAATATTGAGCTACATAAAATACCTACCTGGTCACAAACGCCTCAGTACAATTTCAAACTTTTATAGAGGTTACTAAACAAGTCCCTTAAAATATTCTACCGCCGTCCGTGGGAATAAAGAAATAACGAATAATTTTAGCTTCAAGGAAGTAATTTATATAGAAAAGGCAAAGTATAGTACATGCACATGATTATAAATAGAAAAATAAAAACAATATTGAGCTTATAAGAAACAATAAGGTGCATAACTATAACACGAAAGAAAGAATTTATAAGAATGGATAAGGTGAGGACGGAAAGGAGCCGTACAGTATAGGACTGATCAACAGCGCAAGTGATATTTGTAATAAACTTCCGGAAAAAATAAAAATGATAGGATATCTAAACAAATATACAAGAGCCATAGTGGAATATGTTAAAAAAGGACCATTATTATTTATTATTATTATTGGGGTCGACGAAACGTGTAGCCTCAAGCGCTCAGGGGTTGTTCATTGCAAGCATTGACTCATTGTGTTCGTAGAGTAAAATATCATTCGAACACAGCCGTTGGGATGGTAAGCCAGTGCGCTAACAACTGATCTACTAGAGGCCCCTAGAAAAGGATTAACTATCAAATAAATATATAAGTGCAATTATAATCTTACTACTGTATGTATAGATAAAGTCTTTATATTAATAATGTTATATTTATATATATTAATGATTGGGTTGTAATAATATGTAGGTAAGTAATTATACCAGTGCGCAGTTGTGTGAGCGGTTTTCGTGATAATTAACTTTTTTTAAATCGATGCGATGTAGGCAGTTTAGCAAAGGAGAGCCTAACGCCGGCAAAGTATAGAATTAGGTAACAACATGCCGAAAAGTGAGTCAAAATTTATTATTAATAATTAATAATAATTCCAGTTGCGTAATAATTTTATTCAAATAGTAGCATACCTCGTTTGAACGTTGTTAAAATTAATTAATGATTTTTGAAATGTAAGTGATAGATACTCAGTTCCAGTATTTAGTAACTGATTCAAAACCAGTAACCCGGTAATATATTTGCAACTATTTTCGGGAAAATCATAATTCTAAGCTTTCAATGGTGTGTATTTTAGGGCACTACTATTTTTTACCGTATCTCAAGTGAAAAGTATAATGTCTTAAAGTATATTTAGAAATGAACAATTTTCTTAATGTACATCTATTTGTATAAGTTGAATTTTATTGTAATTAACAAACTTTTTTTTTTCCCACCAATTGCATAAAGACAAAACCATCTTCTCTGTCTGGTAAAATAATTCAGACGATGGCCTAAATATGTCAAGACATGCTAAATGTCCTTCTTCCAAGATTGTCAACAAGCCACGTCTAGTTCCAAATATTTTAATTAAAAAAAGGCGGCTGTCTGGCTCCCCGGCAAATAGTTGATAATCACCAGAAGACGGCTGGTGAAACTTCGTCGCCATCATCATTTTTGCACTTCTAATGAGGCGAAATTTCTAAAATGAACGACTAAAGTTTTTCAGCAAACCCATGCAATTCCTCTAACAGAACGGAAGCCACTATCGCTTCCAAGTTGTACCCACGTGAAGAATTCTAATTTATATAAAAAGAGAAAAAAAATGTATCACCAGGCGAACAATTAAAAGGGAAACAAAACGAAAGGACTTCAACGTATTTGAGCCGGGCTGGAGATTAATGCCCTAGCTTAAGATTTGACAAATGTCCTCCCCGAATTCGGACCCAATCCCCCATTGGGGGAGGAGAGAGACTACATATCGGGCAATTTCACTTGATGCTATCTTACATCCTGACTTTTTGTCGAAGGGCACTTTGTGGAGGCCAAAATATTCCTTTGTTGCTGGTCCACAAAAAGAATTCTTCATGACTATGGTAAATCCCTTAATTAAAGGACCCTCATTGTTAAAAGTGCGATTTTGAGGGTGCTGTGAAAGTCTTACGATGTAATCAGACTTGCCATGCCGCAGTGCGCCGTCTTCGGGTCTGAAGCGCTACAAAAAAAAAAAAAAAAAAAATTTGGGCCAACCAGGCCTGGAATAAATTTGAGTTTGTAAAGTAATTAAAGAAGACAAGTAAGTCCCATTGTTTCAGAATAACTCTGTAATTAATCTGAGAAAAGAAAAAGTCTTTTAATAAGACTCTTGCATGGCATAATTGGATCGCTTGTTAGAGCCCTCAGTGGGTGGTAGTGAGCCCCGACGGGTTGTGATGGATCTCATAAACTCATAATCGAAGAGCTTTATCGACAGCAATGCTCATCAAAAGTGTCATTTGCAGCGTTTCATGGACAAGGGAACACGAATTTAATATGAAATGTAGGCGCTTGTTATTTAATACGTCCTTTGGATGGGAGAAATATTTGAGAATTAATCCTTTAAAGCGAATATCACCGTCAAAAATTCAACTCTTTAAAAGTGTGAAAATATTTAAGTTATACTCGTATAAGATACTTTGAAATTCTCAATTTATCAGTTTTAGTCTGATATGTTATTTTAAAATATTAAAGACTTATGCCACTTTTAAAAATACTAACTCCTCTTATGTAAAATTTTGATAATTTTACTGGAAACACAAAATTTAATAAGTTTTATATCTCAAAAATTGCATATTCAAGTTCTTGGTCATTTTGAATGCTTAGGTCATCATTTACTTTATTTTTTAAGAAATAATCAAAGAAAAATGTTTATATTTTATGCATTACTTATACCCTTATCTTTTTAAAACTGACAAAATATCTTCTGAGTTTAAAACAAAAAAATATCATCAGATTTCAGTCAGAAGAGCTACGATGTGTGGTGCCTTTAGGATTGAAAGTACCTCGAAATGTTTATAATTTCGAATAGATTTTCATAATATGCTAACTCAGTTTAGAGTGACATAGACGTTTTCTTTTTCTATTTTTTATTTTAAAAGGTAATTTTAAAAATCAGTAGTATCATTTCTCTTTTAAGCCATTTAATTTAATTTAATTTAATTTAATTTAATACAACCTTTAATTAAACAAAATAAGCACTTTTCCCAATTAATAAATTTATCTAAATTATTTAAATTACATTAAACTCTAAAACATTACAGAAATTTTATTAAAATTGAAATTCTTCAAAGCAGTAAACCTGGATTCATAAAACTTTTTCAATTATTTTTATTAAGCTTTTAATAATATTCTTTTTAGAACTTTTAAGAAAGTTTTGTTTAATTCAGAGAATGTTTTAACTATATAGAAAGTGGTATATTAATTTTCAATTATTGTTTTTGATCGATTTTTCAGTAAACCACAAGAAAATTGCTTATTAGATATTCGGAGGGACCAAAACATTATTAACATCTGCTTAGTGCGGGTATTTGAGTGAAAGCCAAGCATCATTAATCAAACTAACTAAAGTTAGTAATCCCATAGAAAATGTGGATTTAGCAGAAGGTACTGTAACATGTAATAAAACTTAAAATTAAATTATCTCAAAGTTTGAAACAACTTTTTAGCTTGCTCGTGATATTGCCACTTATAATTTTATTTGGTAATGGCATTTGGCAAGAAAGACGCCCTACCATCCCCCGATGAGAAAATCAAATTTTCATTGGGTAAAAGTTTAATTATTAATTGCGGAAAATGATTGACACCGTCAACCGTTGGACCTCCTCAAACGAGGCCTATCCGAGCGAACGACAGCAATAATTTTACTTCATGAGCGCCAGCTAAATCCCACTAGCAATTAGCGTCAACTACTCTGCACTTTATGCAGCAGCCAATTAAACTCATCTGATTTTAGGTGGGGGAGGGCTTGTGACCCGATTCCCCGGCACATGCCACTTTATACCGACCGCGAAGACGTACAGTTTGGCTCAGTGGGGCTCCGGCGGGGCACGGTGGGGCCTTGTGAAACTCCCATAAATCAGAGCATCAATCCAACAGCATCCGTTTGGGGCACTCGTACTCGATGGAATCCCTTTGCGGTACTCAAACCCATTAGATCTGCTAATGGCGCTTATTAATTAGAGCCCCATACGAGGCGGGGACTATCCCCCTCGGATTGAGCGAGCAGCCACTTGAGGCGGCCGCGCCGTTGATTTTCTTGTTTTCATTCCACTCGACGAATGCTGCGGAAAATCACCAAAGTGCCACGAAAATGGGGGAAAACGTTTTAATTTTAAACGTTTTTCCCGTGGACGCTTTTATAAGAATTGGGCGCTCGTGGTAGAGGCCAATCCGAAAATATCCCGGGTCGCTCTTTTTGGTTTTGAATCATCACCAGGGAGGACAAAAACGAATCGCGGAATTTCGAAGTATGGGAGCTTTCACACTTGCCGCGGGGTACTTAATTTTTTGCAGCAAAGCGGTCCATTGTCAATAGCCTCCTCATCCATTTACGCTTATTTTTTTTTCTTTTTTGTAACCACAAAGACGAGGGGATGACATGGCCTATCAAGAGCAGGCAATTTTTATTTCGAGATCTGGGTCACGCAGACAAACTGGTCCAGATGGTAGTCCCCTGGCACCCATCCGCTCCGCAAATTGTGGGGCCCCGTCTATGCGCCTCCGCCAAATAATGATGAAGTGCCGAGCAATGACCCTGGTCGGTGAGAGTTTTATTTTTTTTTTTTTTTCATAGAAACCACTTTCCGCGTGGAGATGGATGGATGCTGCATGTCATCTCTGGGAAAATCACCTTACGGCCGAGGCATGCGTCACCGTCTCCTCCCTCTTGGCTGTTCATTAGATTCTGGATGAAATATAAGCATTTAGCAGGTCGGAGGTAATTAGGCGCGGTTTTTGGAAAGTGCCCATTTATAATCATAACGAACCTACCTGACAGCCTCGTTTAGCTTCTTCACACACTTAAGGCCTTTAAAAGCCACAGAGTTTATTTTTTTTTCGAAAGTAATTGCTCCAGGCGCTGTTAATGCGGCACTTTGTTTTTGAGACGTTGTAACGATAGAAGCAACAGGTAACTCAAGAATGCGATACTCATTTCTTTAAGGTCGATTGCGACTTAAACTTCTATTTTGGTTTCGTAACACAGACACGTTCTTTTGGGAAATTCCAGTTTCTTTAAATTATTATCATTTATTTTGTGCATAATGCCACATTTTAGAAAATGCGATGATTAGGTCCTACCCTTTCAGTTTTAAGATTAATACAAAATTAGTAGTAATTCAGACAAACTAATAATTCTATAAATGTATCCGTATTATTTTCTAAACAAGAATTAAGTTGTAAAGTAGGACCAATGTTCAAGAAAGCTGGAGCTTTCCATGTTTGTAAAAAAATAAATTAGTTTATGTAAAAAGATATTTTAATAGAACGGACGGTTAAGTTACAGACGTTTTAGTAAAGCGTAGATTTTGTTTTTATATAACAATAAAGTATAATTCTATAATTTGTATTTTAAGCCAATTTTAGATGAGTTACAAAGAGCTAATTCCAAAACAAAAAATGTCTAACCTATGATGCATCATTTCTATAAGACTTATTTGCGCTCATATTATGAAAAGTTTTAATTTTATAAGATTTTTAATTATGCGGATTATTATATAAAGTAAAACCTAAATTTTAAGAAAAAACTACATATACATATAAGTACTCAAAATCCGTATGTATTGTATGCTGTATGTACAACTTAAATTTAAAGAGGGCTTCAATCAGTTAAAACACATTTGATTAATTGCACCTGTTTGCGAACACACACTTAATGCTCGGTCCAAATGGCCCAGATATCGGTCCTTCAGAGTCTAATTTCAAATGGCTTTGTAATTTTTTTGTACGACTCATCTATATACATATAAGTGTTACCGGAGAGCGCTAACTCATTCCTTTATAAGCATCAATCAAAATTGCCAGTGGTTTAAATCGAATCCCATGAACTGGGTTAGCTTCTATAAAGCTTTCAGTGTAGATTTCATCTCGTTTTGGAATTTCTTTGACTCTGCAAAATCACGTCCGCAGGTATCCCAGGTGCTCTTCCGCAAGAGATGACGGTGAATTTTGTTGAATGGTCTGCTTTTATAGTTCTCAAGCAGCAGTTCGTTGAAAATGTGAACAGAAGGTCAATGATCAATTGATGGGTGACACTCACTTTTGAGTAGTGTTCATGATTTCGCATACCTAAATGTGGAGCTTTAGTCATTTTGTAGAACAGATTTTACTCTTGCTTTCCTAGTTTTCTATTTAAGAAGTATTTAATGTATAATTATAAAAAATAACAACAAATAAATAAATAAATAAGCCCTTTTTCTCAAGAATTTATACTAAAAATTAATATTGGCCCAAACGAAGACGTAATGTAAGTAGAAGCGTCCAAATTTAAGATAGAATTGCATAAGGTTTCAAATAAAAGCTAATTATAACATTCCATAAATATAACATTTATTTATATATCAAAAACTATCTTCAAAAACTCTTCAGAAAATCACTAAAAATCGATGTTGAACCAGTAGCAATAAAAATCTTAACAAAATTTTAAGAGATATGCCTTGAATTCTAAATTCAATAAAAAGTATGATCACGACATTACTCTGCATAATTTCTTCATAAATAAAAGAGAAAAGTTTTTTAATTTAACTAAAATATCAAAGGCTTTTTTTTGTTTGCTTTCATTCCGGAATTTAAATTGTGGCAATTGGAGATAATTTACTTGAATAACAGTCAGGTGGTCTTAATGAGAAACACCAGAGTCATTATCACATTATAAAGAAATCATCAGAAGAGATGGCATATGGTCTGATACCAAGCATAAAAACCTCAAATGGAACCTTTCTCCCACTTTCGAATTAAATTTTGTTCAAATCTCATTCCGGTAGGTCGTAACCTGGACGATGTCCAAATTGCGACGACCGGTTTCATTCTGTAGAATATGCAGAGTTCTATCTACCAAATGGTGGCCTGGATGAGATTTGCTGCGATTTTAGTTTTAGTAACACAAACTGTTTAGTTTTAGTGCTTTTAACTTTGGGAAAGGGTGCATACTCCGAAATATTTCCATACTGAATTGGACAAACATTTCTAAAAATTTCTTTTCCCCAAAAGGGTTGAATTGGAACAATAATCAATATCAGTGCAATGTTTAGCTGTTACGTCTTTTGCAACTACCCCTTCTCAGATATAGTGAGTGACTCTAATATAATTTGTTCGGGAATTTTATCCCACGCTTAAATGGTTTCAGGATTACATGTCGTTTTTAAATGTAAATTCTTTTTTAGGCAGAAACATTCTTGTTGAAAATTCCTTTCTTAATAAAAATCGATGAGCCTTTTGAGAGGCTAAAACAGGGCAGTAGAATTGGAAAACAGTGAAATGCCCTAATTTATGAAGATAAATAGAAAAAATCCTCCCGAAATGGAAAACATCACACGACTGAGCACCAAATAAAGCAGGGCGCCCCCCAGTGATTTATGTACTTCACCCTGGCACTTGGTTGCGATGGGTGAGTAAATGATTTGCATAATTCGGAGAGTCTCTAAAAATAAGAAAGAAAAAAAAAATGCGGTGCGCGCATACCTTTCGCAGGGCACATTTGTCTGTCACGTAATTCAAAGATACTTAATTTTAAGAACATGAAAGATGTCACCCTTTTACAGCCAGATTCTGGCTCCTGCGGGCGGTAGCTGATGGATGACACCAAACCAGACGGGGGGATTCCAGCACGAGAGTGCCTAACGAACATACCTGAAGCCTCCAAATTTAGAGTGAGGTACTCCGACGGAGCTCACGTTTTGCCTATCAACGGCACAGCACAGAGTTTCATGGCTTCATTCTAATGTGCTCCACCAAATCGGTCCTCGTTTGCGTTACGTTTCCCAGCTTTTTCCCTCATCTTTCTCATATGCATATCAGATCGTCCCGCTGATGGGTGGCGGTGTCAATAGAAGTCGACGTGAGATATTGACATGGGAGATAAAGGTGCATGGGATGCTTCGCTCCATCGGCGGCGGTTATTTGGAAACCAATTTTGCCTCCGTTTAAGTGGAACGTGTCAACTGGTGCCGTTGATCTCGCTCTGGACAGGATGAATACACGCCAACATATGGTCAGAATTGCGAAACATTAATCATTCATTTGACTTATCTCCAGGGATAAAAATTGAAATCATCCCTCGGGAACAGGACAATCAACAAAAAGCGTTGATGTCCATGAAATTTCATGAAAGCGATGAAATACGATTCCTCTGCGATTTCTATGGCTTTGCAGAAAAAAGGCACCGCTCTAACACTTTGTCGATCTTATTTGGATATTTCGATTCAATTGGCGCACAGTTGGATAAAAGGTCAGGAAAATTGGTACGAAATCATAAACACTGTAGAGGCGTTTATAAACGAAATGTAAACATGTTCAAATCGTCTTCTTCATTATCATCATTTATGATATTCCTAATACGCTTTTTAAAATGCAATTCAAATTGTATTGGAACTCGCAAAATATTCCATTTTAAAATCGCTTTCAAAGTCCATACCCCTTAACACTTAAGTACACTTTTAAATCAACTAAAAAAATAAAATCAAATATAAACAACTTTTAGTAATTATTTTTAAAATATACTATAATTAATATAAAACGCTACACAAAAGTTAAACGCAATGTCGGGTACATTTAATTTTCAATTTTCAGCCAATTTTTGAATCTTTTTGCCCCACTATGCGTTTATTTGAAAATCAATTTTGCCGCCGTTTAAGTAAAGCGTATCAACTGGTGCCGTTGGCATCATCCTGGACGTGGATGAATGCCCGCCAACATATGGCTAGAATTGCAGAACATTAATCATTCATTTAACTTATCTCCCAGGATGAAAATCGGGACCAGGACAATCGACAAAAGCGTCTTATGTGCAAAAAAAAAAAAAAATTATACTGAAAGCGATGAAAAATGCTTCCTCTGCGGTTGCTACGATTATGCACAAAAAGAGTACCTCTACCGTCCTGTAGAACTTCCTTGGACAGGGATTCCGTCCCATAATCCTGTATGTTTCGATTCACCCGTCAGAGTGAATACGAGCCCCATCCGTTCTATCGATCAACTTTTCCTTTGACCAGCTTCATTCGAACTCATAATACGGGTGCCTTTTATCATCTTGAATATGGGGACTCTGCCCATCCACCCTTAATAACACAGCAAAATTGTATACCCCGTTTATCTACCTATCTGCTTTCTTTTGTTTAGAATGCTGTGAATTCATCACATCTGTAAACAATTGCATTGAGCAACCTTTACTAGATTTTTGAAATTGTTTTAACGTTTGACGGGCAGATTATACACTACTGAAAAAAAAAGTAATTCTATTCATCGGTTAATGGTAGAGGATTTTACAGAATTTATAAAAGGATGTTTTTTTCTGAATGTTATAGAAAACCACATGTTAGGTTTCCATTTTTCAGATATTGAAAATATCTATGTAAGACGATTTTATGAAAAATCCCTATGAGGTTTTCTTTGTATTACATTCATAAAATATAAAGAGAAACTCCAGTATATTTTTAAAATAATAAGCGTTAAACTTAAATACGTCCAATAAAATAGCCATCTTATTTTCCAGACTAATGATACGGAAAGTGTTACCTATAGGAAAATTTAAATGTAGTTTATCTTTTCTAACTGAAAACTATATACATAGATAATATATAAAATGGTAGAAATGAGTTTTATGCTGTGATAAATAAGTCTAGTTGTAGCATCGTAATTTCTTTGATGGATTAATAATTCGATTTTCTCTACAAAATGAAAACGCTACAATTTCAATGGAGTTGCTTTCTAAGAAATTTTATACGATTACTTTATTGAATACTTAATTGAATTTTACATTTGAATTCACCTCAGAAGCAGCCATAATTTATAATGAAAATTCATGCAATTATTGATGTTGCTTTAATCTCAAGATAAAATTAAATCTGTTAAGGTCCTGTGCGGGTTTCAAAGAAAGCTGATTTTTATTTTTTAATCAAAATGAACAGATTTTTATTAAATTTGCTATACTTAAAAATTATTATTAAATTTTGTTATTCGTAAAAATTACGAAAAATAAATAAAAACGATTTCATAACACATTGTAAGCTCTTAAAAGTATGAAATAATTTAATTACGATTTTCTACTCCTGCTGTGCGATATCAATCAAATTTCTATGGGAGCGAGATTGATTTATTTATTTATTATTTGTTCCAAAGTTTCCGAAATCTAAATCAAAACATTGCTTACTTAGTATTCTTCTTTAAAACTTATTTAACACATTCTCTGCAGGAATTTTCAATAAAGTTTTCATGAGAGACTTACATGTAAAAATGCATTTATTAAGAGGGAGCTTTCACTTGTGTATCGTTTTCGGTACACGTAGCAGGGAACTTATTAAATCTACTAAATATTTTTGAAATAATATCATTTTAAAATATAGAAATGTTGGACCCCTAAAATCCTTTTTAGGGTTAGTGTTATTATTAAACCGCGAAGGTAGTTACTGTAAATACTTATTAATTTCTGTTTATAGTATTTTATTTTATATTTATTGTTTTATTTATATTATCTAAATAATTATAATGGATTTTAGGTTTAAATAGCTGAAACGATGAATTAAAATCACAACTAATTGGGAAGAAATTATGGCAAAGGAGAACACATTTAAAATAAATTAAAATAATAAGATAGTGAAGAAATCAAGAATTAATTCGAAGCAATGGATCATAAACCAAGAAGTCAAGAAATCAAAACATGCTTAAGTAAGTACTTTCCTAACCAATCAACAAATTTATTTCCTAAAATAATTTCAGATTCACTTCTATTAAAATGTAAAGAATTGTGCAATTGTACCTTATTTGGTGCAGTTGCAGACTGATTTAGTAAATGTGGTTTTGTATGAAGCGCCGAACATACGGCATAGTCAATAATAAAATAAATTTCCACAAAAAGGGGAAATTAATGAATGTAAATTGCCACTTAACTCTTATAATTTTTATAGAGCTTCCCAATCGTGGGGGAAGGTTTGCGGCACAATTTCCGCTACGCTTACCTCATTCATTATATAAACCGTGGAAAGGATATTCTGGAATTATTTAGAGTAAAATCTGAAAATATCGAGATAAACTTGTTTATTTTTTAACAAGCACTCTTAAGGGAAATGTGGAAATTATCGCTTTTATCGCGCCCTTGTTGGAGGGGGCTAAGTTACTTATCTGTGAAACTATTAAAATTTCAAAGGGTTACAGCGCTGCTTATGGAATTTGGGTAAAATTATTTTCATCCTCACACCGAAAAAGCAGATTAAAAGGGTTCAAACCTCGGCAAAAATGGTAAAATGGTGTGAAGTTATGAATTGACCACTTAAAGGGCGCTTTCAAATCTTCTTTAATAATTCATAGCCGCCAAATGTAAAATCTCTCCAATCTCAGCAACCTCTTTTAAGGGTTCTTATTTATGCTAGATTCGTTCGCTTTTGGGGTTATTTTATTATTTTTTTTTTTGTCGACAAAGGAAGCGAATCGGTAGCAAAGCATCCGCACCCCCGCACGAATTCAATTTATCATCGCAACAACTCTTTCCCGTCTTTGTGGGCTTGTTTGAGTGGTGATGTCAGTCGGGATGATTTCCTTCCTGGAGTATCTCTGCTCGGGACATCAAAATCCCAAATTCCGAACATTTTAGTCTCGAATCCGACCGGGATGAGCCCCGGCAAAGCAGAAATTGCTCACAGAGGAAAAGTGTTATAAATGCTCTTGAAGGGCGATACCGGATTCAAGGATGTCGTACCATGGAATTAAACGAATTACGATCACTCATGCCGAAGGGCTGTAACTTGTCGAAATTGATACTGATACGCAGATACATTACCCAGGTTTATCGGCCTCTTTATTATGGGCATGGCTTAAGGATCTCTTGATTTAATTATTTATTGGCGCCTCTGATGATAGTTATATTTGGTACACAGCCCAAAATTAAGGACGTCCAATCGATAAGCGGTTCTCATGAAATATTTTCCGCCCCTTTTGTGGCAATCTCTGCGGTTTTTCTAGGTTCGCCTCGGATCATTTGTTCACCATGATCCCACTAATTAATCGCTTGTTTATTAAACGCAACAGTTACTCTGTTTACGAAACATGAGACTCATGTGGGACCCAAACCAAATGTTTTCCTAACAAAATTTGTATTCATGGAATTTGAAGCTTCATTGAATTACTTGATTACTAGCACGTCGTTGGAACCTCCATTAAAGACTCTCTTTGCCTAGTTAAGTGTACTAACCTTAACCTAATCAGAGCAAGTAAAGCTCCTTCCGCATCGTATATAATTCAACGGCGATCAAAATAGCTCCCTTTGTCATAATGGAGAATTATGCACCGTTTTATGTAAACTCAGGGGGGACTATCAAAGCGAAGACATACATTAAAATTTTGCTATGCAAATTGCAGGGGCTGTTATAAGGAGAACTGGGACAAAACGGACGGTGTTCAGAAGCTCTAAAATTTTAAATAGGATTGACCGTAATCTCCTTCTTGCCAACAACTTATGAGGGCAAAGGAAACGAAAAATCCTAGTCACGTCGTTTAAATGTGAACTGAGCTGGCAGTGAAAGTTGCCCCAAGGTATTCAAAAACAGGGACTTTTTACGGTGAAGTGAATTTTGTCGGTTCATGAGAGCACCCGTGGATTTCTCTTAAGCACCTGCATAAAAGACGCCTACTACGTGAGGTATCTTTAAAGTAAATGAACGATTCAAGCTCCTTTTAAATACTTCTTTCGGATTTGTATGCCTTCTTTGAAATGATATTTTATTACAATAAGCCGTGGTAATTCCTTTCACAGCAACCTCTTTGGTTCAATTTGCTTATACTTTTTTTTTTTTTTTTTTTGTAAATGTCTACTTTAAATCGTACTTTCTGATCCAGTTTGCGACAAAAACTCGTATCGATTTTAAAGGTCAGTCAATTTTATAAATAAGCTTTTATGTCTTATTTTAAATATAGAACCAATGCTTGTAATTCATTTAATATCATAACCAAGCGACAAAGAATCCGTTTTTTGTAAAGGTATGGTATAACTTATCTTTGAATTTTGGAAGTGCATTTCCATTTTCGATTAAACTTTGGTGAAGATCCCATTTTCGATTAAAATGTGATGAAGATTGAGAAAACAATTTGTAAATATTGAAGTATGCCGAATCTCGGTTTAGATTTTTAAGTATCGTTTCAGAGTGGTATGAGTAGTCAGAACTTATTTCTTTTAATTATTTTCTTACTCAGTAATCTGTTGTATTCCTCGTTTTAAATAAAACATTTCTGCGGCAGTTGAAAATCTCTCTGTACAAATGTTAAGGAAACGAAGCAATTTAAGTAGCAGCATATAAATTTATTCTTCTTGGGTAGAATAAAGTAGCAACGCCAATTCTTTTAATCAGTAGATATATTTATCTCATTAATACTTAGGCACTTTTAATTTTAAAAGCTATCGTTTTCATGTAAAATAACTGGAATAGCTCTAAAATTATACAATTAGTCGTAATATTCCATACTTAAATACCTTTAATTTCTGTAAAAAGAAAAACCTATTTTAGATGCGAATTTTGAATGCGGAATTTGTGAATGAGTTTTAATTAAAAAATTCTAAATTATGAATAATTAAACAGCAATTTGTGTTCTACACAACAGCCAGAGCAAGTATTTTTCTACCAATTGAAATAACATCAGGGTAATAATAAACGAAATTTAAATTCATCCTAGTTCGTTAGTAGAATAAATTTGCATAATTAAAAGAGCCTACAAGAACTTCTAAATGAACACAAACAATTTTAACATGAATCGCCCCTGGACTAGAGGAATAGAATTATATTTCAAGTCAAAATTCAAGCGCTCCTTGAAAATCAGAATGAAATAATTAGGGATGATTTAATTATGTTGCTACTCCTACGAAATTTTCTATAATTGTTGATCATTTAATACCCCATCTCTTAAGTGTTTAAAAAAAAATACCTTTTAAGAAATCTTACAGAAGCTAAGGGCTGTTTCTAGTTTTAGTATTTTACGTTGCCTACAAATTACGTAGATAAATAAAATAATGAAAAATATATTTAAATTTTTCTATATTTATGTACGAGTATAGTACCTTCCCCATAACAACCAGTTTTACAAAGTATGTGTAAGTAAATATTTTAATAAAAAGAAAATTTGAATAATTTAAGGATGTCTGCAATCATAAAACATATTTCACTGCAAACAATTTCATATCGTAGCGTTAACTTGATGAAGAGTTGAAAAGACGGCGGTAAAATTGGGAAAAAATCGTAAAACCTTCCAATCGTAAAAAGTATCATACATGCATATGATTTACATGATAACCATATTATTACATCTAGTAAACGAGTACAAATCTTTTTCATTTTTATAGTCTCTCTAACTCATTTTACGACGAATTTTTTTCTCGTTCAAATGAATTTTAATACTACGAATAGGTCTAGCCTGGGGCAACAAATCCATAAAGTACTTGCATGAAGCATTGAAATTCTTCGAGTACTTGACTTTTATTGGGGTCTACCGCACAAATTGAGAGTTAGTATAAGCCGAACATAAAACTTGATATAAACCTCATGTAAATCAAATATTTTGGTATTGAATTACAGAAAATTTGTGTTTGTCGTTGGCAGAATAAAAACTGAATTTATATTTCTGGAGTTTGAGGTATAGTCAACTAATTCTGTATAACACAGCATGTGTTTTATGTGTAATAATGGAATTTTTCGGTCCTTTAATTGGAGAATTCATGGCAATTTTTAATTAATTAATTTTATTGGATTAAACTGAAAATGTGTTAACAAAATAATTTTAAACCAAGTTACATATTTCTGTTTTTTCTGATTATCTAATATAGAATTTATATTTATTATAGTATGACTTGCTTTGCTATCTGCCACATATAGATGTATACTTTTCTGCTCTATTTGGCATTGATTTTTAATAAAATATGATTATAATCGATTAAAATTGTGACTTCCTTTAAACCCCAAATATTTGCTTGGCAAGAGCCAGAGAGCTTACCCTACCTTATATTGTTTCTATTAAAATATCTTAAGTTATAAAAACAAACCTCCGAAAAATTCCCTTCTTCTTCCTTTTAACCCAAGTTTTGTTGATTGAATTCATTTTTGAGCAAAATTAAATTTTTTTCTTTTCTTCCAAGAAATATGTTGCGGAAACTGTTGGGTAAAGATGTTTCCGTCTCGACACGGGGTGAATTTCTAAAGTAACCGCAAGTGCTGCTGTTTGCCAGGATAGAAACAAAGCCGAGAGCAGACATTTCCTTTAATATTTTATGCAAATATTAATTTACATAAAATCGCTTTTCCAGTTCAATCAACCTTCACTCTCGGTTCAGTCGAATTTACGGATATTTTTGTCTCAATAAGGTTACCCCGGTTGAATAGATTCCAAAAATTTGGATGGCATATTTTTTAATCTTCTTACGCTTTGTCGCATCGATAGAAAGATTTATTTCTATTTTTTTGAGATATGTGTAGGAATGTTTCAAAAATCTAAGATAATTCATTAAAGGCAAGCACTCAGATTAATTGCAATAGTTAGAAGCGTAGCCGCAATGAATTCCCTCAGCTTAAGATAAGGTTTCAGGAAAAATGAAAATATTCAAGATGTATTACCCTCTGGAGGACCATAAAAAAAATTTTCAGGAAAAAAATGTAAACTTTTATAGCCCTTAGGGGAGCACAACTAATATCGAAAAGTTCCTCAGCGATTCGCCTTCGACTATTTCCAGGGTGAATGAGAAAGCTGTCCCTTTGATTTTAATTTGTTTCTCTTTTTTTTACAACTTTTCGTGCACAATGATTTAAGCACTGACTTAAATCCATGGGATTATGCAATTTTTTCACTCGAAACCGGCGGCGACAGTTGGGGAAATTGCATTTAGAGGGAAAAACTAGGAAACATCTCCAGCTAGATCTATTATGAAAATTTTATCTTCAAGCTTGCAGCAGCACTAGCTGCAGTAGTCGTACTGTGTACACCCTGTGATTACCATAAATTCAATTAGACTATGCGGTATGAGCGAACAACATAAACTGGGGGTATTTATTCCAAAAGAAACTTTCACGTTTTTCCAAGTTTATTTTTCCAATTTATGTGGAAATTTTTGAGGATGATAATTACCGGGATATTATGCAATGACTTCAAAGGTTTACATAGATTTTGAACATAATTAAAAATTTAATGGACAAGATAAGGGAAAATTTCTTTTTTGTTTATTCAAGTATTAAATTTGGACAAACTATCAAATTACAAATAAACTTTATAATAAAACTATTATAGTACTCAATTATTAGTCTGTACTTTGTTCTTAAATTGCTTTTATTCTTAAAAACGTATTTTTAAAAATGGGAAAAAATTATATTTTTGAATATAAATCGAAGTTATATTTATCAACATTTGACGCACATTTTTTGTAAAGTAATTTTATCAAAACCTAGGTAAGGTTCGTTTTCAATTTATTTTATATTTTAATGTTTACCCCAATCCCCAACTTTACAAATGTCTAGTTATAACTTAAAAAATTCGTGAAAAGACATTTTAAGCTATTTTAACTTGAAGTAAAATTTTGGAGGATCAAACTGTCGACGTCACATTAAGTGAATTACTTTTTTTTTTACAAAACGTGCATTTAAGAGACTTTACTTTAATACACCTAGCATCAACTTTATGAGCAGGCTAGCTAAAATTTTAAAAGTCTGAAAAATGGACGTATGTTTTTTATTGTATGCTTTTTTTCTAATGTTGTTAAACAATTAAAAAATAAATTAATCATCAGTTGACAAGACTTTCTCAAAATGTATTCACATCTTCTATGTCTCTATGATGGAATTAGCGAAATTTCCCAAATATTTATGGATTGCAACTACACTCAATTCTGTTTTTACACGATTTTGATTTAACATGAATTAGGAAAAATCATTGAATTCTTCTTTTACATGATTTATTTTGATTTAAGACGATCGATCCAAATTATAAGAAAATTTTGTTTTAGTTTTATTTTTATAACTGCGTTGGAGATGAGGAGCGTAATGCGACTGGAGGCGAGTCCTAATTTTGTTAAGTGGTTAGAGCAAAGCATTTCTAGTGATAGCAGTAATATTGCAGTATTACGCAAACGTATGAAGGTAGCACCGAATAAAATTTTTTTATATGTATCATATTATTTTACCTAATTTTTGTGTTCTTGATTTTGTGACATGTTTCTTTCCTTTTTAAATGATAATTAACTTTGTATGATACATGCGTAATATGTATAACATGAAAACTCATGGTTTCTTGTATTATTTTTGCTGAGATCTTAGGATTGGAATCAATCTTCTATTTTTCTATAGATATCATAAATTTTTTTATACGAACTCTTCCAGAACGTACAATCTATTGAGCAAAAACAGAATTAGGTGTACTATCAAATCCTCAAATCAAATAGCCTTTGTATTTTGATTAAAAAATATAATTACCTTGGAGAAGCCGTGTGGCGGTTTAGTTCAGTTGGTTATGTTTTTGGAAATATGTGAGAAATTATTAAAACAACTCCTAGCGTTACCAGTAATACTCGATGTTTTTTATTAGAAATAACCAGCCTTAGTAATTTAGCTTTTTAAATATAACTTCTTTAATATTCAATATGTAACAAGACATTTAACATGCCATAAGCAACAAGGCAAATCATTAGTTTGATCATTTCTCCCCTCAATTTATTTTGATGTTCATATTAACAAAGGCCCCTTATCTTATTCCATATGGAGACGTATATGCAATTGCTCATAAAAGGCAAGTTCGTCCTTTTATCTTACTTAATGTTTACTAAACATAGACATCGATTTCTTTCATCATCCCATTTACGATTATTTCCTAAATGCAGATGAACATGATAAAATATCAAAAACAAATTTGCCCCCAACGCCCCTATCAAAATAATGCTTTTCCCCTTTCTTGTTAAACATTAACTTTTTCTTATGTCGTTTTTAGCAGAACTTCCTCGGAAACATGCATAGGAAAGGAGTGAATATATTTAACCGAAAATGCCACTTTTCAATATCATCCGAATCGTTTCAAATATTGATTTCTTTTATTCTGCTCCATTTGTGCCCCTCTTTCACAAAAATTTTTTCAAAATAAATTTGATTTTACGCGTTAAGATTTTCAAGGAATTTCTTATTAGGATGAAAAAAGATAAAATAATTAATTCTTTCAAACTGAAGAAAGTTACAAAAACAAGTTCGATAATTGGATTATACACTACATATAAAATTGAATTTCGAACGCTCCGGGATTCTATCAAATTCTCTGTAATTACTATCGAGTTATTTTAAATAATCATTACCTACAGTTTTGTAATTAGTTTTATGGTAATTAAACAGTGTTTTCTGTATAAATTAATCCTCCCGACTAACCGGTGACTATTTTAATCCTAAATTATTAAATTACTACTCACTTTGTATTAACTAAGACCGGTGATTTTAATTGAACATATTTTTAAAATAGTACACGATCCCATCAAATAAACTCCCTGTGAAAGTTAAGCGCGTTCGTGCAGAAAATTGCGTAATATGATAATTGCGCGATTAACAGGAGAACGACTTCAAACAATTTATTAGTTGATTTCATAAGTGAGAAAATTAAATGCTTAATTCAACTGGAATTTGACGTTAATTTGTACAAAAATATCCACTTAGTCATTTTATAGTTATTTTTGTTTTTTTATTTAGTAAAGAGAAAAGTAGAAAATATTTACTTTACTTTCGAGTTGTCCTTGGAATTAAAAAAATAAATAAAATAAAAATGGCATGGTGCATAGTGCGAAAGCAGGCGTAATTTGTCCAAGGACAGACAATTACAAGCGAGCTGAATGGATATTTAAAGTTCCCTTGGCACCTTAACAACAGAGCAAATGTTTGCAAAAGTTAAACAACTTTTTTCCTTGTTCACACTTTAAAACACTATTGCTGCATTTACCTGACACTCAAGCCTCAAGAGCACACATACACACACTCCAACCTAGAGGCTAAGTATTTTCCGAGAAAAATCACCAGTCCCTAAGGAGGATCTAACGAGCAAAATAAAAGTGAAACGGTTTGGCGGGAAAAAAACATTTTTTTTTTTTATTTACTCTCAAGTATGTCGTTGGCCTCGAATTAGGAAGTACATATTAAGATCAAATAGGATTCCTTCCCAAAACCCATTAAGCACAGAAATATATCAAAGGATTAGAGCAATAAAAACTCCATCTCGACGGCTTCAAAGACTAAAAGACGAGGTATTTGCACGCCGCACAGAGTAAATTATCGCAACGAAAAGGCGTATCTTTTCGAAAAGAGCATAATCCAAGTATGATTGCTCGTCGGAAACGGAAGGAAATTATATGCCTTCGTATAAATCAAAAATGGATGAAGGAGGAAGGGCATCTACCAATGAACTACCTCTCCTTATATATAAAGAAAACAGAAAGAAATCGCCAAGAAGAAAAGAAAGATATTTCAGCAGCATTCTGTAAGATCCTAGGATATTAAAAATGTGACAGAGGGGATGTAATTTATTGGCCAGCCTTTCTATTTGTTACAGCCCTCATATAAACTTGGTGGTGAGCCTGGTGAGCAAAGTGCTTCTCATAAATTGCGGCTAGTAATTCCACGTTCTCCGGAAAATGTTATCAGATTAACCTGGTTGTTCAAATCTAAAGTTGTTTTTTTTTCCTTACCAAGTAGAAAATTGCCTGCCATGGGAAGGATTGATTGCATTAAAAGGCGCTTTCTTTTTAATTTACAGATAAAGTTATTTTTCTGTTGGACTTGAATTTTTGTAGGAATTTAAACCACAAATTTCTGATAAGTATCAGTTACTTCCTTCTTCTCTTTCACTAATTTTTAGTTAAATTGTATACATGAGAAACTTTATTAACTTTTTTATTATATACCCTCTCATATCACCACATATACGGCAATAATTGGATTATGCAACATTCATGCGTGAAGAAAACCAATTTGCTGGTCGCGTTCTTTTTCCTAAAAAGGCTATTAGAGTTTGTCATTGCCTTTTTATTTGTGTATCAAGTTTGTCTAGATTTAGATTATCTACAAAAAATTATGATGAATTGGGTAATCATGAAGAAAATTGATACGGAAAAATCTCTTTGTGATTAAGGGGGATGTTCTTTTTATATCGATCAATATTACTGATTGATACAGCTTTATAGGTCTAAAGTTTATTTACACCTGTGGAAAATTTATTTTTAATTGGCGAAATCATAAATTTATTTTGATGGCAGTTTGATAGTACTCCGATGCAATCAATTTCAAGTCGATTTCTCGAATAGAACAATTTTCTTAGACCGTGCGGAAATGGATAAATTTTGTTAAAGAGATTTAGTATTTGAATTTTTAAATTTCAAAAAACTCAAACGATTTATTGAAAATAGTAAGTGGCATTCATCCAAATTTCGATTTGTGTGGTTTAACATGTTCCCCATATGAAAGTAAAATACAGTCCAATGAAAACGTATCTTACGTTTACTGATAAAAGGCAAAACCATTTCGATCAATATCACCGAGTTGTTATGAGGCGGCGTACTGGACCGGAAATTACAGAAGAATTCATCTGTAAATCATTGTGATATTTTAACATTGCTATATCATCACTGGAAGCTGGGGGTTAATATTGAAACTCTTCACATAAATTGTTAGCTTATGTAATTTTTTTTGGGAAATAAGCGATACAGAATGAGAATGGGGAATTAGATTATGGTATAAATAAAAACATTCGATACTTATACAGTGTGGAAGTAAAAGGGAACAAATAATTCGATAAATGACTTGAAAAGGGTCTATTCTCTAAAATAATAGCTGTGTTGTTTTCATTTTCCTATCTGGTTCAATTAGATAGGAAATTTTTGATTGAATTGCATTTAACAAAATTTCAACGCAATTAGAGTTAAGGAGCATTTATTTAATTTTACATCACCAACTTAAGTTAGCTAATAAGAAGCACCTTAGTAGTCCGTTATGAATCCTTTCCGTCTAATGACTTTTGTAACCTTGACGACATACTGTCTATTCGATTTTCCCAAAGTTCCAATAGAATTTCTTGCTCATTCGTGTTGGACCCACTCCCAAAGCCCATTTATGCTACTGGGTGATGTTTCATAGGAGCCCAATCGACGCTTCACTATTGACCATAAGTTTTCAATAAGATTGAGATCTAGGCTCTGAGGTGTCCGCTTCATCGTCTGAAATTGTTGGCTTTTAAGCTAATTTTCGTCCTATCAAGCGTGCCTGACGATCGTTAATCAAATGTGATCTTCCATTTCTTTCTATAAAACCATTTATATTTTCTTTCTTCGTAACGTTTATAACCGAAGATTGCGAAACACCTTTTCAACTTGAATATTTACACTTTTATAAGATTCTTTCTAATAAATAGGTTGGATATTGCTTATTCAATACCTTGGTAAGAGAGTCGATATTGAAAATCACATGATAACGATAAACTCAAGCGCGAAAGAAAAAATACAGGGGCAGAACTGAACTAATGTCCCTCGTCTCAAATCGCATTGAAGTTAGTTATTAGTTATATATTATATATATTATATTAGTTAAGAGAATAGGCCATTTTCAAGCAATTTATAAAATTATTTGTTCACTTTTACTCCCCACTGTACGTATTAATTAAACTATTCTGATGTTGATGATGTTGAATAAGCAAACAAATTGGAGAGATGATTCTTCTAAAATATTATTTTTGAAATCTTAAAATAGCATATTTTCTTACTTATGATTAATTGCGTAGGTTAAAATAAATAAATAAAAATTGCCCTTTATAAATGAAAATATAATGAAATATCTGCTCTAAAAATATTACAAAACAAATTTTCTGGTTTATTTCATTGTGCCATTGTTTCTACAGTTCATGATTCAATTTAAAATGCGTTATAATATTCAATAATGTTTCATTTATTTTTAAAAGTTCATATTTCAAAAGTGTGGCCTACGTTTCTTGATTGGTAAAAAGTAATATCAAAATTATCTACGAGTATCACTACTTTTTCGATAAAAATCTTTTTGAATATTGTAAAAGCTAGGCAAATTTTAAAAATATACATTTATAGATAAATCAATGTATTAATTAATTAACTAAGTTGGTACTCTCAGAAAGTTAGAAAAGTTCATACTTTCATGTCGATATCAAGTTTCGTTCCCAGAATATCAATTCTCAAGCAAAAGTTGAAGCACTCTAAATCTAAATCTTTATTGTTAGCCACTGGTTAGCAAAAGTGTTCGTAAATCATGTATGCAGGATACACCGCCTCCGAAAAAGCCTTAAGGTCAGTACAAAATCTCTGTTTTACGTTAGACCCAAAAACACTCCGCCTTTTCAGAGTTACGAAGAAACAATTAATGTAAGCCGCCCCTCGTTCATGAGGGCCAATTCCACCCGCGAGGGCAAGTTTGGCAATTTCAGCTTTGAAACCTGGTAGAAATTTTTTTAATATCTTCCAGAAGCAGTCATAACGAAACTTTTCGCGATATTTAATCCCGGAAGACAAAGCGAAGCATGCCCGAAACACCTCAGTTAAAAATTCCCGAGAGATACAAAAGTTGAAGAGGTACGCTTCCCATGTTAATTCGGTTCCATTTTTACGATGCCGTTCAATTACCACTAAGCGTGAAAAATTTGCGAATGAATATTAAAGCGGTAGACCGCCTTCCATGCTCTAGAGGATTCGTAACACCAGTTGAATCCCTGAGTGAGGGCTGATGCCCCAAAAGGAATAAATTGAGGAGTCCGAATTTGCTTGACTCCCCCCAAAGGTTTGGGTATAGCAGCCAATCGCAAATGCAAACTTATTTTTCATGTTCCCTGGTGGAAGGCGCGGTATGTAAGGAACGATTCCCTGGATGAAAAAGTAACCGGAAACCTTCACCGAAAGCGGCTAGATAGTGCGTTCTACGACCTGACTGGGTTTTCAGATCACGTACTTTTCTTCTACCTGAATAGTCCCGGAGTTGATGAAGTCGGTCACAAGGATCTGCCGCGCCTGGTCGAGCAAGATGGGAATCTAACGAATCCTTCTCAGAATCCTTACGATAGCCGTTGACCGAACGATAGACGAGTTTTTCACAATACCTTTAAGCGTCACTGGTAATCCAATAAGCCGCAGGCCGTCATCACCATAAACTCTCCTGGCTTTTTGCCTTTTATTCACAAAAGGGACATTTCGCTTCGTTATATCGCAATTTGCATATTCACATACACTCCCACTATTCCTCGATCTGATATTCGGGTCACATAACCCTTTTTCGCGCCCGCTCTCAGAGGCGACTGTGACGAAACACTAAAATCTGGCGGGACGGGAATGATTTTTAGACAAACAAAACACTTAAGAGAAGTGAACAATTCAAAAAGCAAAAACACTATCACTTCGCCAAAAACGAAATGAAGAGACCACCCGCGAGGCCCCAACACCCACAAAAGACACCGAAAACAAACACCCAAGTGGGTAATTAGACCCCGGGTATATTTGCTGCTGATTTAATTTCCGGCCCCCGAATCAAGTCCTCGGCGATTTGGTTCCTCGCAAAAATCAGGCGCTCAAAAATTCGTTATGAATTATTATTTTTTTTTTTTGGCTTTATATACACTTAAGACGCCGCGGGAATAATAAAAAGGAAAATAATCAGGTCCTGCAGCGCACGGCACAACGATTTCAAATTCAAAAGACACCGGAAATGGAAAGAATTGCCAAGTTTATTGGGGGAATCCCCTGCACAATTTTCAATACCCAGAGCACTTTGTCCACTTGCGTATCTAAAGGTAAAAAGATACTACAAAACGGGCCACTTGGCGCTATCACACCACTGTTTCAGCGAACTTCAAATCGAACACTGGAAGGTCTCCTCCGACATCGTCAACGGATGGCGGAGCTTCCTTCTTTCTAGCCTCCGCAAAATATCTTTAAGAGATAGATCTTTTACTGCTCAGCTCCGGGAAAAAATTTCTTTTGGGCTTTCACAGCATCCGAGCGAGACTCCAACTGGCGCGCCAACGTTCCATTCTAGAGCTAGAGCCCCCCTCGGCCTGGCCACGACCTCGCGGACTACTCAAAGAATGACGTCGTCAACGACGAAATAGACGAATTTTATTTACTGATTTATTTTATTTATTTATTTATTTATTTTTTTTTTCTGAGGAGTAAAATGTTCTTGAAAACGTCCCGTCGTTCTTGATCCAAAGTTGACTAGTGACCACGAGCCCCACGAGCTGGGTTGTAGTCGGCGGCTCCATTTCAGATTCTGGATAAGCTCTGGTGCTCCCGGTGCTCCCACCGATCATGCGTCACATAGGACACCTTCTTCTGAGAGATACTCCGCGGCTGAATTAAAAAGGCATACTATGCCGCGACGGTACCATTGCGTTGGTGAAAAGCTCCCGCCTTGAGGTGGATTGGCTCCCATTCGAATTTCACGAGACGTGCTGCGGTCGTCGTTGGGGAAAGCTCTACTCCAGCGGCGACCACATGCCTCCCGCAATCTTCACATCATATCTTTTGTATAGAGGTGCTATTTTTCTGACACCGCACGTTTACCGCTGTTTATTTACGGCGACGAGACGTGAAATAATGGGATGATGGTACGCTCACGACCGGGAATTAGTTAATGGCCCTCGCTGGATCGGGATTGGATAATCTGGCGCGGCGTACCCTCAGGTGCTGGCTAATGTCTTCTTTTCGCAGTGATCTTATCATGCGGCTTAGGCTCCCAGGCGTGCTTATGGTTTTCCATGGGGAGATTTTAAAATTTACGAATTCTAATGAGCATCAATTATGCGGGGAAAAATGGATTAATTTGAGGTTACCAATGGACTAATTACAAATTCGTAAGGTATTCTCTTAGCGAAGCATAATGTATGATTCAAAATTCAAATATCAAGTCTATAGGGACGCCAAAATACCATATTTTACCTTATTTTATCCTTCTAAGGTAGATTATACAATATGTTTTATAATGGAATAAAATCAGTAATTCTATTTTTAAAAAATTAGTAAGGCTTATTTTAAAATGCTAATAAATAGTTATAAACAATTTCTTTTGTGGTTATGAATTCCTAACGACGCTCTATTAATTCCTTTACAGATCTTCAAAAGTACGGCCTGTGTCGTTTCTTTCTAACCATATTTTTCGTGTTTTTTTAAACCTCTTTATAAAAATCTCGTAAATTGTAAAATTTTCCCATTATATCGTTTTGATCAATTTTATATCTATGAAACTTTCGCTTCATCCATAATATTTCTTAAAAGAAAATTCAATTAAAAAATAATACAAAGTACAATAATTTTTGTAAAATTTAGTGTTAATGTATTTTTTATTTTATTATTCTTATTAATTGCTATGCAATTAAATCTTTAATGTATTCTTGGGGTTGGTTTGAATCCGTTTCACCTTATTTTGTTAATGCTTTTAAAAAGAAAAAACCACTTCATTATCCTAAAAGGTTTCGTGTACCTACCATTTCCTTTGATTAGTATAATTAAACTGAAATTCTAATAGCTCTAGCTCTTTTACAATAGCTCTAAAGATCTGGATTAAAATATATCTATATTTTTTAGAAGTGATAGGCATTTTCCAGGTAAATTAAATTACGATTTGACGTTATTATCTACGTTTGGAACATTTTAAGAGCTTCATATTATTGAACTTCTAAAAAAATGTATAGAACTTCCCTACTGAGGAATAACTGCCAGTTACTTTTAAATTGAAAAGAAAAACAATTTCTTTTAAAGACAATCCGTAAAAAAATTACGTGCTTCACATCCAGAAAGCAAAATCAAACTTAAATCTGAGTCGTCGAATTTTGTGTGTCTACATAAAGTGCAGATGCACAAATCAAATGTTTATTTTATGAATCAATAGCAAGCAAAAATCAGTGAACTTTTACTGAACGCGAATCCATTTTGAGATAAAACGATTGGAGGACGTAAACAAAACAAAATAAGAGCTTTAACTTGCAATAAAAATTAAATTGTAAAGTTTATTGAAGGAACTTTTCAACGTAAAGTCGTTAAATTTTGTTTTGCGGGCGAAAAGCCAAGTGGGTAATTTTCATTCTTGGCATTCTCATTTTTTTGTTTGAAATCCAGATCTCATCGGAATCGTGGACTAGTGGTTTAACCTTTTACGAATGCCAAGAATAATTCTCTTTCTTGTGTTATTCTAATTGCATATAACGAAATTTATGTATAGAGGAGTACTTATATTAATGAAATGGTCCAACAGATTCTAATTCAAGAAAACTACATTTAGAAATTTCGAGTACAGCAATATTTTAACAAAAAATAAATAAATTTAAAATTGACTTTCAGTCACCTAAATCTGCCAGTGGATATGCTCCGGTTGTTGGTTATGCAGGTACTAAGCGAATCGAATGCACTTTACACCTTTAGTTTTTGTTCCCCTTAAACTTTTTTGTACAGAATGGAAATTGCCAACTGCACCAGAATTTTGTGGAATTTCAGGTGATAAATTTTGGCTGGATTCAAATAACTCAATTTAGTGCATAAGAGCTTTTTGTTTTTGTAAAAAAAAACCTCTTATGTTTTTCGCTTTGATTTCAATAGGATTTTTTTTTAATATCACCGACTAAAGTAACATTTTGGGCATAAAAATAGCAAATAAAAATGGTAGCCAGACTATCCGATGGAGATAACATTTGATAAACAAAAGCACTCTTTATTTTATGGCTTAAATAATGTTTATTTTAAACATTAAAGTTATCAACCCAAGGAAGGCTACGCAATGCGAAACTAAGGAACCTACGCTAAACAGCTTCAATCCTATTAATGAGTGTTGGCTGACAAAGTGGACAGACCTGAGAGGCATATTCAAGTAGGGGTTTAACAAAGCAGAATTAAAGAGCTTTAGTGGCATAGACGTTAGAGAATTTCTTGGATCATAGTTTGACAAAGCCTAGAGCTGAGTTGGCTTTATTCACGATATGATCAGTATGAGATAACGCAGATAACGACCAAATCACATAAGAAACTAACAGATAGAATGGGTTCACCAGAGAGAAAATATGATCGCGGAGTAGTGGGGAAGGCGCTTGCAGGAATAGATGATTGATTAGCACTTAGAGATGTTAAAGTTAAAACTGAGTAAGTTATCTTAAAAGGGATATAAAATAAGATGCCCTAAAAATGCTTCATATCGTCAGCATACGAGTAAATCAATATTTCAGAGTGTTTATGGAGAGAGAGTGAGAAGCAAAGGGGTTAGAAATCCATTAAAACGAACCTTGTAATATCGATTATCAAGGTATGATTTGATCCAGAAAATAAAATGTTAAAAGTGGAGGATAGTTAGTTTGAGAATAATGAGCCGATGAGAGATTTTATCAAAGGCTTTACTAAAGTCGGTGGCAATAACATCGATATCTTCATCATTTTCCATAGCTTGCAGTGTACGTGATACGAAAACTGTTAAATTGGTAGTTTTAGACCTGTATCATATGTAGTATATGTTTTTGTCTTTTGTTGTCCACTACTTCACTACTTAACTTATTCACTTCCGAAATTGGTCTAAAAAATGTTAATGAAGCGGATTTATATGATTCAATTTAATTCGCCGGAAATGCCAAATAGAATGTACCAGGATACTTCAAAATACCTTCCAACATTGACTGGCAGATGATATTTATGCGATTAAAAGTTTTTCAGCAAAACTGAACAAAGCTTTGCCAATTAGCTAGCTAAAATTAGAACCTTTGTAATATATTTGCCTGATAATGGACTCACTTCAATTACATGATGGTCGAATGTTTTCATGCTTTTATAGTAAACTAACAGATACCAATTAAACTCAGGTATAAAACGTCCATTTCAATTCTCCAACTAGGACAGATGCACCCACATTTCGGGTTAATGAATACCCCATAAAGCAGACCAGTCTTCATTATACAACCGGCTGTAGGTGGGTACGGCCAAATGTTGAGTTCTATAGAAAGGTTCCAAACAAATCCAAAATATCATCAGGCATCCATCGAACGTATGCTATTGTCTTATAGAGCTAATGCATTCCTATATTCAACGGAAAGGTACTTAATTCGGATAATTTGTCCAAAAAGTAAATCCAGCTTAGGGCTTTAAACCAGCGCGTACTCAAAAGCCTTCGAATAAGCGCACTGTAAGAAATGAGATATATTAATGCAAATTTCCCCATCCTTCTGTTGAATATCGATTTAGTTGGATTAAACCCGTCTATGAGCGCTGTTGACTTATCTAATTCAATTACGCTTCGCTTGAAAGGGGATTAGAGTGCTAACAATGACACAAATAAATTTAGATGACGGTGCTTCAATGTACGGGAACCGCACTGAACGTTTTCCCTAATAATAGTTGAAATACGAGAGGAGCTCCAAATTTTACCCCAATGACATGCTGTGCACCGTGGCCGCAAGTCTTTGTTTAGGTCGCTCGGAAATTTGGATGAATTCCTCGAGCTGCAAATCCCTTTCTCTCAACAGTCAGAATTCACGTGCTTAGAACTATAGTTCGCATATATCCAGGGTATAGGGAAGGACACCCTATATAAATGGGCACCCTATAGACCATGCCCTACTTTGTTCACGTTACCGTGGCATCAGATATGAAGGCTTTATGCATAAAAGTCGAAATATGTGCTAACCTTGTTGGCAGGGCAGCTCTATTCGAATCTCATGGGGATGTTTCAACTTTTTCCAGTAATGCACAAGCCCAGGATGTCAGAAAAAGTGTGACAAAACGTTAAAACGAAAAAGAATATCATCTCTTTGAGGGGACTTAAAATTTTCGAGATTTTCTTTACAAAATTCCGACCGCAGTCTCCCAACCACCAATGATGGCATAAATTTTTGGAATGCTCCAGTACGTTTTGATCCTACCTCGGGCAGAATTATTGAAAATTTCTGCCAACGTCGTCGAAAACTTCCAAAACTCCTCGAGAGGCATTCCCCTTGGGAAGGGCCAATGTTAAAGTCAAGTGAGTAGCACATTCCCCCCAGGCGTTATGTATCCACGTTCGCCACGTCCTCTTGGACCATCTTTACCATCTCTAGAATTCCTCATTACAATGACGTTTTGCGCTCGCAATTAAATTGGATTTAACATTGAAATGTCCCACTGAGCCTGGTTTCGTGTTGACGAAGGTCGTCGGAGACTTAAGTTGATAAAAGATGCTGCCTGGACCGTGTGAGAGCATCCTTCGTCTCTGGACGCCAAATTGAGTGATAAAGTAAGGGCCCAAGACGTGACTTCTTCGTTCAAGTTGCGGCTTCATTACTTTTCTTCACGTTTACCACAGGTAACTTCTCCTCCTAATGCGGCCACCACAAATTTTCGCATTCACATTCGGAAAGACGCGCTGCGGCACATTATGATAAGATGGATCTAATTAGGCAAATTAATTTACATTTGACGAGCCAATTGAATCAAATGACGAAATTGGGACTTATCTCTGGGACTTGAAATTGCAAATTCGGAGATGGGTTCTATTAGCGCAAATCATTGAAATTTAACTCTGAAATTAGAAGCACTAACCAAATTTTCCATATCTCTGTTATGTGATTTTCTAATGTCCAAAATGTTATGTCGTTCATATTAATTGGAAAAATTAATTAATATTTGTTGTACGTATATTTGATATCAAGATTAATGCAGTGTTATATATTTTTTCTTGTATTATTTATTTATATCCTAATAATAGCTAATTTTTTATTATCTTAACTATAGAGGCTAGAAGCTAGAAGCTCTACTAAATTTAAATTTATTGTTATAAGATTCTGCTTGTCTAGAGTCTAAACCAAAGAATACTTATAAAAATATATTTTAATTTTGCAGTAGGAGCTACCGTTTCCAATTTAAACCAAAGGAACGAATCAGCATTTTATTATTATTATTTTATGTTTAAAAAATTTTTTTTAGTCTAGTATATTTTTAGAGGTAGCTTCCATCAGTTTCCCTAATTATTATATGAAAATATTGGTTACTTCTGATCTGATTACGAAAATATACTTAAAATCACACTAAGACCGTCCTTCAATAAAGTTGCTAAAATGAATTAATTCAATTATTATTATTGGCGATAAAATTATATGCTACATGTTCCTTAACTTTTGGGAAAGTAAATACTTATTTTAAATGGATAGAGCCATATAATAGAAGATTCTCATCACGAACACTATGCAACATTACCATAAAGCTGTAAAAGTAAAAAAGTACGTGTCTTTAATTTCATAACACTCATAAGCTTGTGAGCCCGAGCAGAAGTCCTCCAATCATCTGTCACAAGCTTCTTCATCCAGAGAGATGGAACTTTTGAAGGTGCTACAGGGGCCCAGAAGTAGGGAACATGTGCCTCCTTAAATTTGCATTTTTTTTTATATAGTATATATATTTTTTTTATATCTATATTCTGGCAAATCTAGGACAAGATTGCTTAAATTGCCGTCTGGTATCCGTTCTATTTTTAATAAGCGGCAGAATTCGAAACATCCCCCAATCTCCAGCAGGTGCACTATGCTCCGACTGACGCTTTGAAGAAGAACAATCTAGACATTGGAAAGGCGGTTTTTGGGGTGGATTCTGCGAATACACTTTCCGGAAAACATATCGAGTTTATATTCTAATTCAAAAACGTTTGATGAGTTGATGCTGAACGGAAATCTAAGTGAGTATAATGCCAAAGTTCTAATATCGCTGTTCCATCGGGACGGAGCAATGCTGTATAGTATAGTGCTACATACATCTGCGGGCGGTGTTCGACAATGTTGACGAAGTAGGTCTGCGATATTGAAAAATAAAGCAACCCCCATCTTGAGCCCCCGAGGGCAACAGACGTCTGTATGTAGTCATAGGCCAGCGATTCCGCCGTAAAAGGGCTGGGAATTGAATCCAGAGGATTTTCGTATAGTCTGCAGCCTTGTAAGCGAATGAATTTCACAGCCCATTGAGCAAGCACATATCGTTTATTGTCGGTAAGAAGAGGCCTTCCCGGCATCTTGTTTTTGCACCCCTTCCAGGACTCTGAAGGAAGGAAAGCGATTTTAAATTGTACAACTACAGCCCTAATGTACGGGCGGAACACGCTTTCGAGATATTTTAACACCAATAATTGCTCCCCGGTGCCGTACGCTACAAGGTGATACCTTAATATGAATTCCTAAACAAATTCTATACGACAGTTAAGCTTGGCCTTTGGTAAACGTATGCTGTTTTCAATAATGAACAACGAAATAATGCTAAGCTAAAATATTCTGTAATTTAATAGTAACATTTTAAACAATATTAACCAAACTCCTAAATTTTAATTGTTAGTAGGTATAATATAAAACAGCGTCCGTTCACGTAACTTGTTATTTTTTTATTTTGTTTTTTAAATAAAGAGCGTTTTAGAACCAAAACAAATTATTCCTATACCCCTCAAATGTTCCGTGATAAACGATTTAGCTTTCTATTGAGGGACAAATTCCTCTTAAGGTCTGCCTTATGGTGGTGCATTTTTTTTTCGATGTTGTTCCCTTTCCAACGGATAAGATCCTGGCCTTCTGTCCGGGAATTTATGTTTTAAGGGAATAATGGCCTTAAGCACTTTTAAGAGCGTCAAAGCTTTAATTGGATCCTTCTTTGTTTTTATGCTTTAACAGCTTCGCTTTTTTTGCTGCAAACCATTAAATTTAAGGGGACCCTTTAAGCAATGAAACTGTTTAATTACAAATATAATTTTTTTTTCCCAAGTGGACATTGTATTTAACAAAGATACTTTTAACAGAGTGTAAATTTAAAAAGGTCGTCAAAGGGCTTTAATTTTGAATTTAGTTCTGGTATTAGCCTTATGAACGACGTCTCACTTTAAGGACTACTACAAATTTAAATTATTGTAATTATTTAATGTAAATCTCATTCTGAAGATAACTACATAGATAAAAATTACGAATATCTAAAATATGTTTTACACGTGTATTAAATTAAATTAGCAAAAATGTACACGTTTATGAAATTACAGTCAGTACTCAAAATATCTCTGAAGGGGTTTTCGTTTTAGTGGGACTTTTTTAAATAATTTCAAATTGGACCCTACATTTCCCAACATATAAGTATTTTCATTTTCGGATTGTGAAAAAGCAATTCTATGGTGATAAGCAACAACTCCAATTACCTGTGTAATTACTTAGAAATCTAAATTTAAAGTAAATGAGAAAACGTACAAAAGCGTACTAATACCGATTGATGGATATTTTTGGAATATTAAAATTATTACTACTACCTTACGATTTTCAGACAAAAGTTTTAAACATAACTTGTTAAAGGAAACTTTAAATTAAATTGCTAGTTTTGAGTTAACAATATTCTCCCAGAGAAAATTTTACCTATAAATTGAGTTTGTTTAATGAAACCTTAGTGCTTCTTGAGAACGTTTAACTTTAAATTTGGTAGACATTCAAGGCTTAACACCAAATAAAAAAGAAAACAAAATTAACCTTGAAATATGTGAACAATTAAGACGCTAGAGGCTTCTCCATGTTAAAAAAAGATGTTTACATATGTTCTCCGCAATATCTTGAAGACACATTAAATCTTCAATGATCATGATAAAAGGAAATCATAATATCAATGAAAAGAGGATAAATCTCCATTAAGAGCTTTGCTGTTATTATTCCTGCAAGGACGCAGGGTCTAACTGCTAATGCGCAAATCCGATTCACACAATCACCGCAATCAAGTCGTAAGCAAACAATTGTGTCACGATTTATTGTCGATAAATTTCGATAAAACTACTTTCGACGGTTCTCCATCTATCAGCTGTTTTCCCGAGAGAAATAAAATTATTTCCACTAAGAAAAAATATATATATGTAATAAAACAAGAAACGGATCCCGTCTAAGAGCGGCTGAAAGGAAAAGGGACTTTGCTAAAATGATGACTACGACGACGACAACGGCAACGTTGGCGGCGTCGGCGGTGGCGGACGTGTGTATTTTGGTCAACTGCTCCTGAAATTTACGACGGACGTGTCTTCGATTTCTCGATGCGTTGGATTGGAATGACCGCAATTTATTTTGGAGAGCTCGCAATTGAACAATGAGGAGCGACTGGTGATATATTTCAGCTCCTGAATAGGATTAAAAGATACCTTGATAATGTCCCGATTTTATGGGCTCAAGATGCAATTGTGCAATTGTTCAAAGCCAAAGAATTATTACCGACAGAAAGAGAAATTGTTGAAAGTTCATTTCATCTAGACTCGAAGCTGATTACGTCCCTGAGAGCTCGAGGACGATGCACTGAAGGATTATAGAAGTAGAAAGATGAGCAGTAAAAAATGGAATTTTCTATTTCAAAAAAAGACTTTCTTGAGGAGGCACTTTAGCACATAATAAATCACATAATCGATTTGTTTTATAGTGCCTATTTTGTAGTAAATTCAATGTTATAAAAACTTATATTTTTTTGGAGATTTTATTCTAATATTTACAAAAATTAGTGTTCTTTTCCGCGTGAATTGCTCTAATGGGACCTTTTTTTCCAGAGTCACAATTTTACACTTATCGCGTCAGAAATGAAGTAATAGTTCTTACAAATTGAAAATAAACCTGTTTACCATCATAGAGTGACTAATTTCTCTTCACCGCACTTATATTTTTATTTAGATTTAGATATACCAGGGAGGGTAAAGTTATATAAGAAGTATTTATTGACTACATAATGATTGACTAATACCTATGCAATTCGTTGGCCTAAGGGTTTTCATTTTTCGTTTTTCTTTCCCAACTAAAGACAGTAATTTTGAGCAATTATTAATACATAACGAAAAGGACATCAATAATAAAATATCGTTCGTAATAATGAGAAGGAAAAATGCCCCACCCATCACAGACGTCTGGAGCCTCACGATCAAAATAGCTTCATACGCGGCAATTTAATCCTGATCGTACTATCGCAAGTTCTTTACGGTTCCATTGAGAAGGTTTGCGGAGTCTGTAATTAGAGGCAATATTGCAATATTCGATGTTTGTCTCCGCCATACCTCCTAGCAATTATATGATAATTTTCAGGTGTGACTAGATCACGAAACGAAACGCGCTGGATATCTTTATGGCATAGTTACATATCTCGCTATTACTATGGGTGGGTTCAGGAATTTCAAAATAATCTCTTCAGCAATTATGATACTTTTCAAGTGAGGGGGAACCATAGCTGCTAGTAATTAGCAACATTACTGAGGTACGAAGGTATTTTAACAGTTTTCACAAAGCCAATTTATAGGACGTTTCGCATAATTTTCTGTCGATGGATGATGTCTCAGACTGTTCCTTTTGTTGGCTCCGCGGTGCATAAGACGTTGTTGCGTGCACCAAGAGCACTGCCTAGAAACGGGTCTGTAAAATTTATTCCTCCCCAGAGCTAGACGCAATTGAGAACAATCAGCGGGCAAGTTGATGCAGCCAGAACTCCACCTGATTATCAGCGTAATTGCATCGTTGATCAAGTTATCCAGGGCTTGGTGCAGCAAACTCTGTAGTCTTCTTACCTCTGATCCATTTAACGGATGCATATTAAGACAATGTACGATAGAGTCGAATAAATCAAGTGCATCTTTGATGAGTTCAAAATAACAAGTATTATTGCTAGCTTATATACAACTTTCAAGAGGTGTTCCCCAAAACGAGGGTAGCGCGATCGGAAACTTTCAAAGAAAGTAGGTGTAATTGGCCTCAAGGAGTGAAACTTACAAATCAAATCTCACAACTTGTGCCCGTGGCGGACTGAAACTTGCTCCGCCGAAGAAAACGGCTCGGGGCAGTGAAGATGATGATGAGAAAAGTTTTTATTAAGTTGAGAACTCTTCCTAGTAATGGTGTTATGATTACGATCCGGCTGCGAACAATCACATCACTCGGAGGAGAACTATGTCACACAATTGCCTTAATTATATTGGCCAATCGAGTTATCCTCTTCTCCCGCGACATCAAGTTTTCTACCCCCATAACTTTCTGCGGTGGGATAATAGACAATTCTGGGAAGAGACAAAAGCTGAAGGATTAATGGATTGAATTTTAGGATAAATGACCAGGGAGAGGGATCAAAGTAAATTGGAAAAATGGTAATAGGTCTTAGAAAAGTTTCGGTCTTCTCATGGTTAAGGAGATATCGATTTTTGACAGGGTCTTATTTAAAATTACCTTGAATACAAGACTAGTAAATGACGGTCTTTGTCCAGGATGTCTTTAGAATACCTATCTACCTCATAAAATATCTTAATTTTTGGGTGAAAAGAATAGAAGGCAGAAAAATTCGAATGAGATACTATAACAATTATGAATTTAATTTTTCAAAATAGGGCGTTTTTATAAACTGAATAACTTGAATTTTCTTGCAAACTAATTACATTGTTGTCTTTGAACTAAAGCGTTACTAAATTTTACGAGAAGTTTATTCAAGCGCATGTGTCGTACTTTAACCAAACAGCTTCACATAAAGGATTTTAAATTTCCTGCAGTCGACAAAGATAACAAGGTGAGCTGATATTTACCTTGCTAAATAAGTATTTTCGCAGAGTTAAATGTTTCCAAACATTTTCTCATAGGTATCCTTTATAAAGCAATCTGAAATCTGAGCAATTCATTTTCCATTACTTTCCCTTGTATAACTAATTTCAATATAAAACGTAATAAAATGAAAAGAAATGTCGCTACACAAATCAATCGCCGGAGGAACAGAGCCCTTGTGATCTTCGGAAACGCCGCCTTTCGTATGAAAGAATATCTAATTACACTCCCCCGACAAAGGAGACGAAATTGTTTCTTACGAAGTGCACAACTTCAGTGAACAATAAAAGGGCCCTGGGTATGTTTGCGTTTAATTTGCCCTTTCTGAAAGCAGTATGGATCAAGATTTGCGATGATGTCACAAGCAGAAACTCAAATTCATTTCACTAAGTGATTCCTGGCCCACATGATGACCGGGCATTAGTCCTACCAAAAGTACATGTTCCAACCTACCAACTTACTTAGACCTACTAAAATTTAAATAAGATCTCAGGGGGAGTTGTTGATAAAACGTATCTGAGATGTGATTGCTTGTCTTCCAGTCGACACGCCCCCTCCGATTGACGAATGTAATTCACTATCCCGATAAATTGATGGCAGGACTTCACCAGGCCGATGTTATTTGAAATGGCCCAATAAATCCTGTGAAAAGTCCAGATTTATTCTAAAGGGAGTATTATCAGGATCAGAGCCCCAGTGCCAGACACCCCTTTAAATCACTTTCGACTTTCGAAAACGAATTTCCATGACTTGATAACGAATTCACTTTTCTATGCCAAAGGCCAGAGCTTAATGTTAATGATGCCTTTACACAATCAACCCAGGAGGAAAATTATAAATTATATAAAATAGAACTAGAAGGAATTGAATAAAACTGATGTCGATCTTACATTGGCTTTAGCCACGCTTTTTTTCTGTAATCAAATATGCAAGCAAGTATCATATTAATTTAATTTATCATTATTCTGTATATTTAACGAAATAGTAAAATACTAAAAGTAATAGCGAGCCCGAAGATAATGAGTCTTATAGATAGAAATTGAGCAAGAGTTCAGACTCGACTTTTGTATAGAAAACAAAGTTTAAATTAAAATCGAACTATATTTTTTCACATAAAAATTGAGACTGAGCATTTCCTCAGTTTTTATGCATAAGAGCCAATGTTTTTAATGAAAGGTTGTGTAACTGAAGGTCACGTACGACGACCAGCTTTTCTCATTAAAAGCAACTAAAACGTTGTGTACTCCCAAAGTAAAATTTATTACATCCCAAGTTTGAAAAAGTTTTTATTTAAGAAACAAGAAAAGTTATACCAATAAAATTATTCTTTTTGTGTATTAAGCCTGAGGAAAATTTTAGAATGGCAAAAAGTATGAAATTAAAGAATATTCTTGCAAAATATTTTCTTTTCAAATCACATTTTAATGTTTAAAATCAAGACACTCTTGAAAAATTAGAAATTTACTGAATTTAGGAAAATCAATACTAATTTTTCGAAAAAAAGCTTTTTCCTTTGAATGTAACTTGAAAAATCTATTTCAACAATTGTCGGATAAAAAACTTAGGAAATTAGAGAGAAAATTATCTAGTTATAATACATTTTTTGGTGTCTGGTCTAGTTCTTTCAACCTACAACATATAAGAAAGAATGAAAGGATACATATATATATATATTTTTTTTTTAATTTTACAAAGAGAATAATTTGCATTCATAATAGAATGGGATGGTATTCTTGAGTTTTGAAAAAATTAAATTTAAACTTTATAATTCTACTTCTCCGCAATCCACACAGTGGGGTTAAAGCACACTCGTAATGGAATGAACTCATACAAATTTTATGAAACATTCTGAAAAAGTAGTCATAAAGTTCGTTCAGTTCCTTCCTACCCGAGTAAATTTATGACTGAATCTGACTGAATTTCATGAGGAACTAATTCACGGTTGTTCGCGCTTCACTGCCAGCCCAGCTCACGTAACATTTTAGGGATGTTTGTCTTAAAAGCAATTCTAATTTATTCAACTTCCGGCTAGACTTAGTATGCTTGAATTCAGATGCCATCAGACAAAACGTTAAATGATGTTGTTGGTAATGGGAAATTTATACCTTTTATACCTTCTCTGTTCTATGGAACAATTTTGAAAGTGACAATTGTACTGATATTTCATTAATTTTGCGTCCTGCTGGGAGATTTATTTCCGCTTTTATATCTTAAGTGCGAGTACTTAAATGTTTTTGTCTTTCTAATTCGTCATCATCATTTAAATTTTGAATTCCAATTTACAAACCAGTAAAAGAGCATTAAAATATATTTAAGTATTGAGTAAGACAATAAGAAATTTTTTAAAGGTTACTTTTAAGTTGTATTACTAAACATTTAACTCTTTCAAATAATGGTATCTTCTTGAAAATTGTAGTTTTTATATGTTTTTATCCCCTTTATATTTAGCTCAAAATCATAAATTTTTCCATATGTAAGACATTTATGAGAGCAGCGCATACAACTTTTATTAATAATTGAGGAGCTATTCTAATATGATAGTAAATTTATTATTTAGTTAGTAGCTAAATTTTAATCAGGTCAATTGCTTGCCTGAGATTTCTATTTGCACCCCACAAAATAGGCACCTACTACATTATATCGCTTTCTGTAAAACTGATCAATTTAAAAATTTTAAACCGATATGATTTGATTAACCTATTTTTCGACAAAAGGGGTAAATTATTGAAGCAAATCGAATAAAAATATTAATTCCATTGCAAAATATAAAAGAATAACACACCTTTGCAGGAAATTAAAAGAAACCCTCATAAATTTCGCGTTTATATTCAGGATGAAATGGAAAATTGTCGATTCTGCAACACGTCCCATAAATTCTTATTTGCGTTAAATTCAGCTAAAAACAATGCAAATAAAAAGAAAAATATGTTGTGTGTGTAGTGTTAAATAGCATAATTGTTTGCATACGCGGTTCCGATTATTCCGCAGCCTGGAGCACATTCATCGGGTGCAATTGAGTCCCATATTCATATTTGCGGTTCTGCGCTAAAATAGCATTTGTACATGCCCTGCCCCAAAAAAAAAAAAACGCAGTATTCAATTTGCTGTTCACGTGGGCTTGTGCTATTGACCTGAAATTATTCCGCGTAATATTTAATTCGAAATAAAAATTAAAATACTCTCGCAACCGATTCCAGGTGAAAGAAAAGGTACAGGGAAAAGTGCGACCGAGGTTCAAGTTGACTCTTAGACGGAACCAGGCGGCATTAAGTGCCTTCTTTACAGCAGGTGCCGTCCTGAGCTCGGTAAATTACAAGTTAATACCTGGCCGTCACCTGAGCCTGTCTTTGACGGGGATCCTAAAGACTGGACCGAGACCAATTTAGAGGAGAAGGGAGAGCGTTCAGATCTGCACACCGATCGTAAACTCTAAATTGGATTGAAATCGATGCCGCTTACAAGTTATGGCCATAAGCCCCATCGATGAGCTTTTCGGTTCTGATTGCCTCCGACTTAATAGCGGAGGGGGAGCCCCAGGAGTCTCCTAAGGCCCGGCCGATCGACCGATAAGAGGCTGTGGTAGCGCGAGCCGAGGCAAATGAACAATTTGGTTTATGGCTCAGTTAAGCAAATTACTAGACGAGTAATCCTCTCGACTTAGTCGCTGATTTCAGACGAGTGATTACTTGCGGGGGCAGAGTTCGAAATCATGACTTGGCAAAATTGAAATTCTATCTATTTTTGGCATACTCTCGGTATTGCGATTTTCCTGTTTAATGAGGAAATCGGCCAACACACCGGATTGCGTGGCACGGTGAAATATTCAACCGTTCTGTGGCGTACAATTTGTCACGTGATACGTTCAAAATTGCAAATATTTCAAATACCATGAGAGCCAGTGCAAAATACCAGAATTCGAATAGGAACCTGGAAACCTGGAAATATGCAGGTTGGATATAAATGTGATAGAAGGTATCATTAAATCATTCATTTCATTAACTAGTGAAACCACTCACTAATTTTGAATTCTACTTTGAACAGATGTTTTGTGGAAAATCACCCTCATGTAGGGAATTTCTTATTTTTACACCAATTAGAATTAGTTAACCCGAGTAAAAATAATTTGTCTGGTATCTTTACGCCCAAACTAAGTACAAACATTTAAATTTTTTAAATTATACATGCGCCCGAAACTAGCAGGCATAGCGAACAAATGAGCCCAGTACTATCATGATACTCTCCCGCTACAGGTACGAAAATAAAAAAATCCACCCGACAGAGTTATACTCGCTTCCGCTACAGGCCCAAAAATTTAAAAATATGCCAGCCACACGGGTATGCACGCTCCCGCTACAGGCACAAAAATCTACAAATTTGTTTTTTTTAGTGTGGTAAAATTTCTATTTGTATGTTTTTAATGAATAAAATTGGAACTAAGTTAATCAAAAAATTGAATTAGACGACAGATAAAAACAACAATAATATATTACACATATATGAGTAGAATACATTATTTATTTTATGAGACGTCACAGACCTTAATCTACGAAAATAATTTTATTGCATTTATTTTCAATTTTTAACCTGGAAAAAGGTAAGCGTACCATGCTACGTTTGTACTATTTCGTGCGTCTTTTAACAATACGTGCCTGCAGCGGGCCGCATTTGAAAAAATAAGGTTTTCGATCAGACGTACGGTGCCGCGTTTGGGAGCCATACAGGCGTTTTGATGCCGTGCGTGCCTGTTTCGGGCTAAAAATGGGCGAGCCTTAGTTTTTACTCGGGAAGTCCATGATAAAATATTGTGATATAAATTACTCTTATTTCTACTTTTATTTACGAAAATTATAAAAATTTAAAATAAATTCAAAATGTTCCTCATTGTCCTCAATCTTCCTCCTCATCCTCAAATTGTATTTGTTTCCATAACCCTTTCTCATCAATATTGTTAGTTATGGTTTTATTTTGAACAAAGAGAATGTAGACGAATTTTCAAAAAATAACTAACAGTCGACAAAAACGCAACTTATGTTTATCTGATTAGATTTATGAATTATTATATTGCTAAAAATTTGAGATTTACGCATTTTTTCCTGCACTAATCTCAAGTTCAATTAAAATACTGATTAAAAATCAATTTTAAAAACATTGTAGCATTTTAAAGTAAATAAATCTTAGTCGTAACGAATTTCTGCAAAATATCTTTTTAATCGTATTTTTCATTTTGCTGAGTGCCAATCTTGTTATAAAATTGTAATAGCCTTCCTTAATGTAAGTGCATCCGATATCATAGTAAATTGCTTTCAAGGTGGCGCTATCAAACATTTTTCAACAATTTTTATAAATAGCATCTTAGCCCGCTGCTGCACCCGCAGTTCTGTAGATTCCACCGACTCCTTTAAAGAGGACTTTTCAAGACCAATTTAGCGATAATAAATTATGTGATTTTATTAAATTTTTCAAAAGAACTTTTAAAAAAAAAATCGTAATATCC